>VZRU01009637.1:102806-147960 GCA_013398155.1 Pedionomus torquatus | reverse complement strand
GGAGGTGGTGTGCTCCCGCTCCGCTCCCGGCACCTGGGGGTTCCGCCAAGGATGCAATCCTAGAAAGCTGGATGCTGGACAAATCTGCGAGCGTCCTAGCCCCGAAGAGTTGGCTGCCATCCCACAGGCTTTTCCTTGCAGACAGACTTTCACTTGAGCTCCTGGAGCTGCCGAACGGCGCTCACGTAGATCAGGTTTCAAAATTAGGGGCTAATTCTAAATGAGATGTCAAAAACCAAGACTGACAAACAGTGGGAAAGAATGGAAGGAGGCAAACCACAGGTAATCTATGTGAACAGCTTGGCAGCCATGCTGACAGCTGGGGACGGGAACCCCGGAGCGCTAATGTGAGCTTTCAAACTGGCTCCCCTGACCTCGGACAAGCCACTCATGGCTTGTTCCTTCAGGTGTTGAGCTCCTCCTGCAATGCTGCTGAGTAGTTTGACAAGGATGAGTGGAAGCTGGGAATGTTATTCTGTTCCCGTGAAGCACTCAGTAGCCTGTGGGATCCATTTCTCTGCCTCAGTTTCTCTGTGTCTGAAAGAAACTACCTCATGGAATAAAACCAAGACCATAAAGCAAGGTATTGCAGTACTCCCTCACAGAATGAAGCACTTCAGTAGCATCATTGCACTTGACTGGGGCTCTTGTGTTTTCCTTGCGCTCTTTGGAACACTACAGACCCTTGGGAAGGTCTCTAAGCCAGAAGCAGACAAGTCTGGCGACACAGAAAGGAAGAAAAGTGGCTAAAAACAGCCAGGCAGCCACTGTCTTGGAAACAGAAAAAGTATTTATGAAAGTATTGAATTAAAATAAACATCGTCCAGTATGTTTTATGGTATTAAATAATTTGGACAAATGCAAGCACCAGACAGATGTAACTGCACCAGCTCAGATCAAGTCAAAGCATCTGCTGGTTAGGAGCTCAGCTGGCAACCTTCAGCTGGTCAGTTATGCAGCAAAAAAGGGAAAAGGCATTTGTCAATGATGAACAAAGGACTTATCTTTATTCACCTTTTTATCTTTTTATTTTTCCCCATTTTAATTTCATTTTTCACTTTTTATCTTTTTTTCTTATTATTGTTTTGGCTTTGTTGGGTACTTTTTAGACACAGAATCAGGAAAAACTGTGACAAGAGGAATAATCTGCTTTACCTGACTACCTGGAGAAATGTCGCCTGAATGCTTCTACTTCAGTTCTAGAGCAGGGAAGGTGAGAGCAGAGTGCTCCATGGAGTGGGGTTTTGGCAGGGAAATACCTCTGCTGGGACATTGCCTTATCTATGAAGTTTTTCCATAAGCAGTGCTTTTNTCCAAACACCAGTGCTCAAAAAACCCACAACAACCAAACCAACAAAAAGTCAAATACATAAAAAAAAAAAAAAAAAAAAAAAAGTGACATTGTATTTTCTGTCTTACTAAAGAAGATGCAGACATCTTGGGACACACCAAAAAGACCCAGTTAAGAACCAATTTCTCCTGCATCCTCAGATCATTTCAAATTGTCAGTGTCAGTGTATTCTTCCTCACCAGATTTCTTTCACACGTAATTTCCTACAGTACATTCCATACAGTCCATTTTGTTCCACTTTCTACCACAAGAATATTGGGTTATGTCTGATCCATCTTGGTTGTTTTTTTCTTTTTTCTTGTTTCTTTGTCTTTGTGTAGGATGAGGGCTTCCATCACACTGGGTACCTGAAGTGGAAGCTGACTTCCAGCCCACTCTGTAAACCAGGGAATAGAAATCTGGGCTCAGGCTGCAACCCGAGAAGGGCTCTTTAAGCGTCCAGATTTTCTCATTGTCATAGAGCACCAACACACCACAAGCGCAACCAGCTCACAGGCTTTAAGATCACACATGTTAGGGCAACTTGCTGAATTAGAGATCAAAGTATTTGACATTTTATAGGTTATTAGAGTATCTAGGGGTAGAAGCTGTTAACAAATAGTTAAAAAGAAAAGATAATTGGCGATGCTTTCATTAGAGACAGAAAAAAACAGAGAGAGAAGCTGTTATCAGTGCCAATCAACATTGGAGACTGAAATCTTGGGCAATTCTGAAGAGAGGAATTTGTTTTCAATCCTTTCCTTCTAGCAGTATTATAGAGACAGAAATCCAGCTCCCTGATTAACCCCCGAGTAAAGAATAACCTTCACCTAGAGAGCTCTGCTTTCAAAAGAGTTGGCCCCTGTAACTAGAGCCCGTTCAATTATTCTTCTTCAAAGGGAGCAGGCAACCAAGAATGTCAGCTTCATAGAAGGAGCTATAATTTCGAAGCAACTTCCTGTTTGTCGATTTATTTTTTTGATCTCATGGTGTTGTAAATGGGAGGAAATGGCATGAAGGAGATTTTTCCTTTTTTTTTTTTTTTTTTTTANNNNGCGGTTGCATAGGTTTATAAATGAAGGTTGTTTTCTGTCTTTGTTTATGGATTAGAAGTGAGCAGACTCTCAGTACATATCTAGCTACCAAATACCTGATCAATTTAAATGTATCAGATAACATATGACAGTGTTCCTGTCCAAAAATCAAATAATGACTCTCACTTAAAATAAAAACAAAAAAGTAACCCAAAATCACACACTAGCTCCTATTCAGAAGAAAAAGACACATAGCTGAAGCTGGATTTAGACATGAAGTATCTCCCTGGAAGAAGTCAGCATGTCAAAATCTCTTTTTCTTGGCAAGGTCCCAGAAGGGGAGTATTTTCACAAAGATGAAAAGGGTGTTAAATGCTAACATTCTTCCAGATTGGATACGCATTCCTCCTTATACATATTTTTGTTATGAAGCAAATGCATTTTGGTAAATTTAGGGAAGTATTTCTGTGTTTCCTCCTCTACTGTACATTTTGTGTGATAATATGGCACTGATTTCCTACCTAATTTAAACCAGTTTAAAATAACTGGTAACATCTAGTAGCTCTCTGTTCTTCCAACCTTTATTTTCTCTTCTGTGTATTTTAATGTGGAGCGGGGAGTTGGCTGGGGTTATTTACTTTTGTTACTTTTCTGTTTTAGAATAAGAAGATACAGGCTTTGACCTCCTCCCTTCTGTTCCTGACTGCCTCACCATCCCTGAGCTTTTCTGTTCAGTGTCCCAAATTACATGGCAGAAAGAAATGTTTGGATTTAAACTCTGATGTTTTACAGCCTGAGATTCAGTTCTTGAAGGACAATAAAAATCTTTATCAAATGATATGCTGGTTCTTTTCAAACATTCCCCCAGTATTTGGATGTGCTTTGCTGCCTTTGTTATGGTCTCTTATATTTCACCATGGTGTACCTTTGATGTGGTGAGGAGGCAAAATTAGTGTTTGCCCATGATTTCAAAAACAAAACAAAAGCAACAACAAAAAAGAAGGGGGTAGGGGGTGGGAGAGGGGAGAAGAATCTCCCAAAATACATGCTCTGTGTAACCCCAGGACAAGTGAATAAATGAATGGTATCCACATGGGCAGACACTTCCAAAAATATCCCTATAAACCTAATGCGTGCTCTTTGGGGTGTAGGGAGCTGCACAGTACAGACAAGTCTTATCTCAGAGGTTGAAGAGCTGTAGCCTGATAACCTTCAACATACTCAGATGGTACCAGATACACGTAATATGGGGATATCTAATACTACTCCTACCTCATTAGGAGATTGGACCTTTGTCTCATCTTTTAAACTACATTTTTTTTCTTTTTAACAGAGTACCCTTTGTCAAATGCTTATGCTTCCCAGGGAAAGAGGTTGTTTTATTCAGTTTGTATCTTCATGTATGTTTTCCTAATCCCTTTTTTTTCCTACATGGTTATTGCCATTTTAAATAAAGCAATCTTCACAAAATAGTGTCATTAAGATAGATCAAGAATTCACAGATCACAAATATTAAGCTACAAAAATAGCTTAATATATAGATAGAACATGGTTGGGAAAAAAAGATACACTAAGAAAATTAAATTATTATGAAGTCTTGCGGCCTCTGTCTAGAAAATATGTGCTTTGTTGTAAACACATTCTAACATTTACTTCCTAATCTGGGAAGGGAAACCCAGCCTCTACTGTGGGTGAGCTTCCACTTAGCAAAACCTCCACCAGGACAATCGTAGCTGACATCCCCTCAGGATCACTTCTAGCATGTGCAGCCTGCGAGTTTCCTTGGCAACTGCCATGCAGCAGGCATGAGATTATGGCACATGACTGCTAAGCTGTACAGCTTTACCCAGGAAAATAAAGGAATCCAAGAATGGGGACCAGGACTGCAATCCACCTCCCAAAGATGGTAACTTCTGATATTGAACCTGAGGCTTCTAATGGCCAATGGATTACTTCTACACTGTCACAAAAGATAATAAAGTAAAGCAAATCTGTTCTCTATTAGTTTATGTTCATTCCATAACAACCTGTTTTCTACTGGGAGGGGCGCAAAACTGAAAAGCAAGGCTGAAAAGCAGGTCTGAAAATCAGCACATCTCCAAAGACCTTTTGCAACAAGTCAGCTGTGAGGCCTTATAATATTTTCCTTAGACTGAACTAATCTGGATAAGCTACCACACAGGGACTTTTTCGAAAAAAAATGTTCCTTCTCCAGGTTTCTGAGGTTATACAACACTGAAGGTGAGAACTTGAGAATGGCTGTAATGGCCCAGACCAAGTATCTACCAAGCTCAGCAGCCTGTACCTGATGGAGTCTATAATAAATAACCTGGAGAAGAACATAAGGAGAAAGGAACCACAAGAATCTTTATGTTCAGGCATCCTTGACAGATTTGTCTGCCATGGATTTTTCTATTTCTGAATGCTTGCAAATCTCTAGTCTCACCTTGATCCTGCGGCAAGCAGTCCCATGGGTTACCCCCGTGCCATTTGAGGGAGTTTTTCCTTTTGTTTACTATGAAACTGAGTCCTGCTGTTTTGCTTTGATGACTCCTAGCTCTTGTATCGAAGACAGTGACCAATTGTTTCCTATCTACCTTATCCTTTCTACTAATGATTTTACAGCTCCTCTATCAGATCCCCCTCCAGTCATTCCAGTTTGAGGCTGGAGAGCACTAGACTCATTGTTTTACAGTGCACTTTTACATGCTGTTTGTCTGTGATGATGTCAGTTTGGATCATGCATTTTCTTGTAGTTTTATTAGGCGAGACTGATTAACTGTGTCCTCAAATATATAATTTAGCCTGTGGGCTTTGTAGTCTCCGTATGAATTTGACCCAGGATATACAGGTCACAGGAAAGCTTAATGATTTGGGTATTTAGATGTTCTGTGAGAGCCTAACTTTGCTGTTGCTGTCCTCTTGCAGGAATAATCATTATACTTGGCCTCAAATTCATTCATATTAACTTTTATTGACTTCAAAGGTCCTGATTTAAATCCCACCTCCCCTGGCTGATATTCTTCTGGGAATCTGCTGCATCCCCCCAGACCCTGCCAGGCACCCGTGGCCCTGGGGCAGCCAGAGCACCCACCCGCAGCCATCTGGCGTCTGCTTGCGGTCCTCTGGGGCACCCGCTCGCTGAAGGACAGCTGCCCAAAACAAATGGCGACCTCTGTCATCTGGGCCATCAATTGTTCCAACATCTGGCAACTGGCTTTCTTATGAGAGCTGACATTTGGCTTCTTTGGATTGAGGATTTCAGGATCTGTGGGCCAGAGCAGAAAATGGGACAGATCTCAAATTTTTTTTTATGTCTCCAGAATCCAAATTAGCTTCTTTTTTAATTATTTTTTTTTAATTCGTATTTCAAATGGCTTGCGGTGACTTGGAATAACAAAATAAGGAAGTTAAAGCAAATCATGAAATTGTCACAGTGAGAGAATCCTTTCGACAATCTTTTGCTAGTCTTATCCCATTCCTGCACTTGAGTTAATACCTTACTGCAAGCTGCAACAACTTCTTTGAATTCTGGTACAGAGACTCCCCTAAATTTTAACCTCTAAGCATTAAACTGAATAGTTGCTAGTATTATTGCAGTTCTCTCCACTGAACTTAGGTGCTTGACCATGTGAATTCCTATCTGACCTTGTCTATGCACCCATGTGGACAATAACTGCTAACTTGCCTGACTCCCTGTGTTCGCTCTCTCTTTTGATAACTTTTTTTCCACAAACCAAATACACCAAAGGCACATGTCAGGGTGTCTCTAAATTTCAGACATTTCACTGTGCTCAAAGTGCCTTTGGTCTTTAACTGCATTCATAAAACAATTTGGGAAAAAAAATATATAAAATTGAAGAATGAAATCCTTGAAGTCTTGGCAAAGCTTATAGTAAACTCTTGAAAACTGCAGACAGGTATTGGATATGTTTTTGTTGTGTTACCTCAGTCTCACAGATAACTACAAATAAAATAGATGTTTAACATATAATATTTATTTCAAGATAGAAAAACTGCGTTTAAAAGAACCCTTCCTTAAACTCCAAGCAGACTTGACATAAAATGGAAATAAAAAGAGGCAAATAACTAGCAAATAAGCAATTAAAATAAACTTTAAAAACAATTAAGTAAATGTAATCAGCCACTAAAAACCAGAAATCCAAATAAAATATAAATGTGATGAACAGTTATAAAGAAACACTCTTATTAAAATACATAGGACCAAATTTATTATTTAAAACCTGCAAACAACAATACCTAACGCAGACTTTTAGATCTAATTGAACTAATCAGCATGAGCAGATTCTAAGGTACAGTAGCTGCACTGATTTATCAAAACAGCAAACCTTCAAATAGTCGACCTCAGAGAAAGAAAAAAAAAACATGTAAGTGGAAATACTTATTTTTCTGGGTGTTGAGGTTTCATCTGGGCTCTCTGTGAAAAATGGAGACAGAAAACAATACTGTCGAGCTACACAGCCCCATTTCAAGCACCTCGCTGCAGCAGTCAATGACGGATTCTGAAATGGAGTTAGGCTTGTTTAGCATGCCTGCAGGGTCACGCGGAGTGACCCGTTCCCCTCTGGTTTCACTTAAAACTCAGATTTTCTCCATGAAGATTACATGTTCCTCTGATATTTAGTTACCTGGTCTCCAGAAAGATCTCATTTTTCATGGTGTGATTTTTAACCTTTGCTTAAGATGTCTTTTTTTAACATAAACTCTTTTAACCTGATATATTTCCTCAAAGAACATGTTCTTGAAAGGAAAATGTTTGGTTATTGAAATATCTTAACAAATCTAACTTCACTGTGGTTTTAGCTTGCTGGCTTGTAAATGGGTGTTAGGACAGTCATTAAGTGTTCTTGCTTTTATTTCTTTTGATATTGTGTGTTGTAAACATAAGAATATTCATATAGATAAATTGATTCTGTACATGCATACACTGTGAGTTTTTGTACTGAAATAAATCATGAGCTAGCACTTCCATGACTTTTGTTTTGAATTCAGAAAAACACACAATTCATGATATACATGCAAATGCAAATGCAAAAAAAAAAAATAAATAAAAATAAAAGAAAAAGAAAAAGTCAAAAATTGTTTAAAAATAGATTAAACTCTGACAGAAATTTTCATGAAAAATGCCCACAAACAGCTCAGTCATCTGAATATGAAATGCTTCAGCACATTGTTTCTGTCCTGAAGGCTTTCTGAGGGAAGTGGAAAAATATCTGGTCAGATTCTCCCTGACATAAACTGGTATCAGGTGAGGTACAGACTGGTGTTGGGAGAAGACCTGGCTGAGCCCATCCAGTTCAGAACATGCTGCTGTTTTTCCCTCAGCCGTAAAGGCATATTGGATACAATATCTGTACGAGCACTTTCTGCTTATCATGCAGGGGAACGGCAAAGTCATAGACCACTTCCCTGCCCAAGTGCCCCCTTAGAGGGCTGACTGGCATGTGAGGAATGCAAGGATTAGTGATGTAAACTGCAGCAAAGCTGGACTTTAAGGAGGCAGAACCTATTTTTAAAAGTCAATGGGAGCTTGGAATTGCTTTTTCCTATTCTGCTTTCTCCAATCTATGCTTCTTAAACCTCCTGACTTACACTTTGAAAACTCTGCTTGTTGTCCCAGTTGTGGGAACAACCTCTGGTCATTAGCATCTTCTCTTTGTCCATCCTTCTATGCTCTATGTCTCAATCTGTTCATTTATTTTTATTTTTAAGAGAGGGAGTGTGTAAGAGTGTTGTTTATGTTGCAAAACAGATGTTTCAGGCAGTGGGCCTATCCCTGAGAATTCACAAACAATTCAGAGCATTATTGCCTGCACAAACATAAAACCTTCCACCCAGGAAACACCCCCAAATCCCTTCCACCTGCAGAATCCCTCCCTGAGAAAAGCACAACTGATGAAATCAGTGCAGCTACTCATCACCTTTGAAACCATGGTTTCACATGAGGATTTTGCTGGTAGAAAGCCAATTTAAGAAGTTTCATCCCCTCTTTTTGCTCTCACCTGCTCATTCTTTTCTCTGTTTCCCCACCTCTGGTGGGGGAAGCTTATCAGTCCTTCAGCAAGGCTAATTCACTTGTTGGTATCACTGCTGACAGCTGGAGTGATGCAGGTTAATAAACAAAGAAAAGCAACATTTGAGGAAGGGTGGGAGAGAGTGTCTGTTAGCTGAGATCATTTCACTGAACCAGTTTTGAGTATGGTCACCCAAACAGTTGAATTGCCACATCTGAGTACCAACAGAGGAGGGAAAGATTGCTCTTAAACTAGCTTTGCAACTTGAAAAATTATGATATGGAATCTCAGCCTGGTTTCTTGGGTGTGTGGAGTAATATACATTCAGGAATCATGTTACACCTGACTGAAAGGCAACCAAATCTGTTGCACAACTATTGCTTTTGGGAACAAGATAATAAATTCTGATAGAACCTGTATGAAGGTGTTGGGACTTGTGCAAGGGCTGATTCCTCGCTTGCTGTTCTCAGGAACACTGAGGCATGGCAGATTTTATATTCTCCTTACACAGGCAGTTCTGATCCTCCCTATCTTAAAAGTTGCAAACTAAAAATTTTAGAGAAGAGCAACAAGAACAACTGAAAGAGTGGAAAAGCTTCCTCAGAGGCAAATGCTAAATAAACCAAGTGACATCACTATGGAAAAGGAACAGTTCTAGAGGGACTGAAGAAATGCTTAGGAAATCATGAGTGGTATGTAGATGGTACATAAGAATAGTTTGCTCACCATTTCATCCCAGTACAAAAATAGTGGGGCATCAAGTAAAATGAACAAGATGTAAGATGAATATAGACAAAAGAAAGTACTTTTTCACAGTGTGTGTAACCAAGGTGGGGAATTTGCTGCTACAGTGTGCTACGGGTGCTCAAAGCTGACTTTGAATCAAGGGAAGAGTGATCAAGGAAGATAAATCTATGAATGGAAACACCTAAAAAGCAAACTTGGCACAGGAGGCCCTCACAGTTCAATTAGTGGAGGCTGTAGGGAAATATCTGTGTTTGCCTCAACTTCTATACTTCCCCATGTACACACCTTTGTCACTGTCAGAAATGGGATACCGAGCTGGTTTGAATCGTAAAATCACATAATTGTTGAACAGTTCAGGTTGGAAAGGACCTTAAAGATCATCAAGTTCCAACCCCGCTGCCATGGGCAGGGACACCTCCCACTAGACTGAGTTGCTCAAAGCCCCATCCAGCCTGGCCTTGAACAATCCCAGGGATGGGGCATCCACAGCTTCTTTGGGCAAGAAGTTCCAATGCCTCACCACCCTCACAATACAGATTTTCTTTCTGATATCTAATCCAAATGTGCCCTCTTTCACTTTAAAACTGTTACTCCTTGTTTTATCGCTACACTGCCTGATAAACTGTCCCTCCCCATCTCTCCTGTAGGCCCCTTTTATGTATTGGAAGGCTGCTATAAGATCTCCCCAGAACTTTCTTTTCTCCAAGCTGAACAACCCCATCTCTCTCAGCCTGTATCCATAAGAGAGGTGCTGCAGCCCTCTGATCATCATCATGGCTCTCTGCTGGACTCATTCCAAGAGGTTCATGTCCTTCTTGTGCTGAAGACTCCAAAACTGGACACAGTAGTCCAAGTGGGGTCTCATAAGAGCAGAGTAGAGGGCAGAATTATCTCCCTGGATCTGCTGGCCACAATTCTTTTGATGCAGCCCAGGATGCAATTGGATTTCTGGGTTGCCACCACACACTGACAGCTCATGTTGAGCTTCTTATCCACCAATACTCAAGCCCTTCTCCTCAGGGCTGCTCTCAATCGATTATTCAATCAACTTGTTTTTGAGCCTGGGATTGTCATGACCCAGGTGCAGGATATTGCAATTGGTTTGGTTGAGCTTCATGAGGTTCACATGGGCCCACTTGTGAAGCCTATCCAGGTCTCTCTGGATGGCATCCCTTCCCTCCAGCTTGTTGACTGTGCCACACAGCTTGGTGTTGTTGGCAAACTTGCTGGGTGTGCACTCTATCCTGTTGGATAGGTGTGGACCTCATTCAAAGTATCTGTTCCAATGTTCTACATCAATGTAAAACTATATACATCTGGATATGGCCTTGTGTTCCTATACGTTATATGTTGTTATGTTCCTACATGGACAAGGCAGAAAAATGACCCTCCATTGCATAGATTACAGAGTGGTGTGGACCTGTGTCCACATCCAGAGTGAGGTGTGCCCCTATCCCTGGAGCCAGGGCAGATGGGAATCAGTCAATGTGGCAGCCTGATCCTCATTCTGCTTTATACAGGAAGGACATGTGGTGCTTGTTAGGAGACACCACACACACCAGTTAATACACTCAAATAGCTACTAGTTGTGGTCTGACTGGTTCCAGCTATAAATGATCCAGTGGCTGAGCACTTGTGTTTACAAAACATAAAACCTTTACAACTTATTTGAAAAGACAGTTTCTCATGAAGAACATTTTGTGACCTGAAAATCAGTGTATTTAATAAATGTACAGAGACACTAATTGTCTTAGTCTATTGAGACCTGAAGAAAAGGGTATATGCAGGTGTTTGACTAAAGCTTCAGTTCAAACACCTATAAAAGGAAGTATTAGAAGAAAAAGCTTATGTTCATCTGTATTTTCCTTTTAATAATCTCATCATGTTTAATGCTGCACTATTACATAGTTCTTATTTTGCATAAATACATGATGATTATAGCTGTATAACCCTGGCAACACAGTGTCCTCTTGAGGCAGCCTGAAATAGAAGAGAAATGCAGATTATACTATACAACTGCCCTTTTGGGAACAATATTTTATGATGTTTTATTTCCTTTCCATAAACTTCAAAGAAAATGAAGGTAATTTGGGTTCTACTAAACCAATGACAAGCTGGTGGAGGGAATTCCTAAATCACCCTCAGGCACAGCCATACACACAAGTGTAGGCAAAGATGGCCGAGAAGATCAGGCTATACACATGAACACTTTGAACCCAACCTTCTGAACCTAGACGCTTGAGATTTCAAGTAGGAACTTGTATAAAAATGATTAACTGTATTAAAATTGTGAGGCCAAATCTCAGACACAGGAAACAACTGTATCTTACTACTAGGTGGAAAATGACACATGGGAGAAAGGAAGTACTAAAAAGGGAAGGTCCAGTTGTTCATTAGTTTATACAGCCTGAGAATGCAGTCCAGGGAGTCTCTCAGGCTGGCCATTAGGGCCATTGTAAAAGCCATTAGAACTAGCCTGTGATGTCAGTGATAAGCTCAGCTTTCATTTAATAACACAAAATAAAGGCCTTTTTCATGGTGGAGATAGAATCTCAGTCAGCTTGCCCACCACTGAAAGAAAACACAACCAAAAACCTTTCATATAGACAGGCAACTTGCTATTTTTTGACACTAAATTGACTCTTGGTCTATTATCTGGGGCAGACTGAAATGTCACTTCTTATAACCAAGCCAGTACTCATTTGTTTAGGGGAAGTACTTTCTGTTTAGTGCCTCATCAGAAGCAGGATGAAAGTGCTTCACAGAGCAATGGTACTATATAACCTGGACATGTAAATTATGAGTTTTGCCTATGTGAGGAGAAAAGGGCTAAGCCCTTTACTATAGCATGAAAAGGATAAAGCTAAAAAGATTGTTCGATGAATCAGTGAAATGCTCTCTGAAGAATCCCACAGGAATAAACCTTTGCAGCTAAGGAAGGATGTAGCTTCAGCTTCACCACTGAAGAGCTGGTGCTTTTATTCTCTGGCATGGAAAGTGAAAGAGTGCTTCATTAGCATGTGAGCCCATTAATCTTGCATTTGGCATAGAATTCCCGCGTGATTTGAACATCTGCCTGGAAGCTACCTCTCTAATTAGAACAGATATGTTATTCTGGAATTAAAATAAATACCAAAACATATTTCTGTCTTTCAGCTTGCTTGCTTCATAATACCTGTGCTGAAGTAATCATGGATGAAACTTATAAAGTCCCAACGGTGCTAATGTTTCATTAAGAAAGCGCACGGTAGTAGGGTAATTCAATACTTGTCTATGGGATGTGTCTCTACAGGGTTATATTGCTGCTAGATCACGGGAACACCAGATACGTCTGGCAAAACCCTTGCCTGCAGCTTACCACACAGTCGTCTTTAAATAATAAACTTCTGTTTAAATGCCATGCTGTTTAGCATAACAGTTCCTTCAGTGCTGTTAAAAGACAACACTTGTAGTCTGAGAAGTGGTGGTCGCGAAGTTGTGGGTGGATTTCCCACTGCGGGCTATCCTTGTACAACTGCAAATCAAATGTCCAGATTCTGGTTGGAGCTGGTTTGTCTCATCAGAGAACAAATAAGAGACTGACCACCAGATCTCCCATGAATGAGTCCTGGCAATTTCAACAGACATCTTCTATTTCAGCATAAATTTGCTGAATGGTTGTTTGATTTTGTAGAAATTGCTGTCCTTTACTACAGTTTGTGAGGACTCTAAGAGCAAATATAGGCAAATATGAGAATCCAGAAAGAGGGAAAAAAATCTGTCAATGATGTCTTCTTGAACAGCAGCAGCATGACCTTACTTGGGAAGATCATCTAAGGGGAAAGATGTGTCAGAAGCTGCAGCCACAGACACACTGGCAGACTGGAGGCATGGGTGAATTGTGGAATTAAAGATACCTAGAAAGGTTGTGGAGTCTCCTTCTCTGGATACATTCCTGTCCAACCTGCTCCAGGTGAATTTGCTTTGACAGAAGGGTTCAACTAGATGATCCCCAGAGGTTCCTTCCAACCCCTACAATTATGTGATTCTGTGTTTTATGCACATAAGTCTGAGCCATCACCTACACACCTACCAAACTTGAGTCATCCATCCACAGATAGACATCAATATTATTTATTCAAGAGGGCAAGGATACTAACAGCGACAGTTTGATAATACTGTTTTATCCCCTATATTCTGTATTTCTCTTGCTCTCTAAGGGTCATAGTATCCCAGCTGGGGAAGTATCCTCAGATGAGACAGACACACAATTCAAGGGACATCTGCAAAATTCTTTTGTACAGCAGGACAAAAAGGGACTGTATTGTGCTTTCAGGCTTTTGTGCCTGTCCCACCACAGCAAAGGGAGGTGAGGAACATGAAATAGAGAAGTGGAAATACACTTCTTACACTTCCACATGCAATATCATATTTTTTGGCCTTATGAGGTACAAGAAACAAAAAATATTATTCATAGAAATTTAGTCTGGTATCTAATAGGTATGTGAGTCTATGCATATTATTGGCAGAATGAGAAGCCATCAGTCATCTTGGCCATGGATACAGGAACTTTTTATTCTAAAAACAGGGTGAGTAAAAATATCATTGTCTGTACACAAAATGAGAAAAGGAAAAAAACAGATATTGGTGGTCTCCTGTTTCCTGAAGGAAAAACGAAGTAAGGTATTTGAAGTACACCTTTTAGTTCAAAGGAAAATCTGTCAGACATGATTCAGATTTCAAACAGGTATCTCTGCCTTGATGTTTCTGACGAAATACACCTAACTCCATAGAATGACTGGCCTACAATATTTCCAGCCCAGGGAGGAAGAGGTCAAACATCTTTGAGATTCTGACTCTTTTTTTGGTGAATGGGAACAAGAGGTAACATCCTGCACATTCTACTGATTCTATTCCTTCAGAATTCACTATCCTAAGGATATTAAAATTACTTCCTGTCTTTTGGGGGATTTCTGCAGAATTAGAATGCACTCATAGATGGAAGTCATGTTATCCTTACTGTTCAGTTACAATTTTACAACCTCACATAGTGCATGAAATAGAGTTAGCTATTCTAGGCGTAGAGCTAAGATCTGCTTGCACTTGCCAAATGGGACACTTGGCCATCATGAATATCAGCACTATTGGCATCAGTATTTGTGCTGGTATCAACAGTACATTTCAAATCACAAACACAGCAAAAGGTCCCACTGATGACAGTCCAAACATGCTCCTCACTTTCTGTACAAAGGACACTTAATTTATCTTGTCACCCTTTAAAATTAATATTAATAACAATAGGAATAATAATTCAAAGTGTCAGAAAAGTGCAAGTTGCTTTGGAAGCATATGGGGACAAGCAGTTTATAGCCTGAAAAAATCAGAGATACTGACAGCTAATATTATTGAACAAAGTTTAAGAGTTCAAGCAGAGCTATATGCTTGCCTGACTCCCATTTCTCTCCTATGTACAAAAAGCTCATCTTTTCTCAGGGAGGTATTTCAGGCTGTGGTATTCCAAGATTGGATGTCCCAGAAATAGAATCTGGGCCAATTATGATAATTTTTTTTTTATCTGTATTTAAAATTAATTTAAAGGAAATAGTGATACTAAACACACCTGGCTGATTAAAGCACACTTTTTAGCTGACTGCAGTTAGCAGAAAGTCTTTTACTGATTTCAGTGGAGTTCAGGCCATTTATTTAATCCATTTTGCTTATCGGTCTCATTTACCCCATGAGTGAACATGAGTTGAAAAAAGAGATTGAATATAAATGAAAAAGGGCCAGTGAAACTGTATCTCAGACTCTTTGTGGAAGAAAAAAGATTGTCTAAGTTAGCAGTAGAGCTATCTAAAAATAAGTAAAGTATCTCCTTCTAATTCCTTCCTCTCTTTTCTTAGACCTTTCCCATTTTGGGGTAAGGACTGTTTTCATCTGTACTGCAGAAGCATTTAACACATTATGGATTCTTCTGAAATCTAAATAATAAGTAATGATGATGCATCCTTCCAAAGGCTTATAAGTGTGCTACAGAGAGCTAATAAAGGGAACACAGAACATTATTAGGACACCATTTTTCTGGTAGCTGTTAAAGCTTTTAGAGTTACTCTGAGATTCGATAATGAGCTCAAGAAGACATTTGGTTTCATTTTCTTTTAGGATTTCTTTCACACAACCATTACTGCAATCTGGCAATTCAAGAAACATGTAGGAATCAACAAACATGTTGGTTTAATAAGTACTAGTAGATACATTGAAAAGTTAATTACAGACTGGACAGACAGAGCAACACAGTAAATGAGCTATACCTTCCTGTGAGGTTCTTCAATACCAGACACAACAGGATACCAATTTTGTGCGATGTCCTCAGCACGTGGCTGAAATCCAAGCAACATTTGAATGTGCATTTCTGAGTCCTTTGAAATGCCTCTGAGAAACTTTCCTGGATGCTTCATTCTGTAGAGTTATGGAAAACTGAGAATTGAGTTTCCTTGAATTTGCCCCTTTTGAATTCTTGTTCTGCTTAAAGGTAAAGGATGCAGTGGGTTTTGGTGTTTGTGGTGAAGTTCCTGTGTTTGCTTATAACTACCTTTTAGGCAATCAGTCTATACATGATACTAACCTAGAATTGTTCTCAGTTTATGTACAAATATCTGGTCCTTTTTAGAATCCTACTGTATGTACCATGTTTCAGAAACTGAGCTTCAGTTAAAGAAATGCTCAAAAATGTTCAAAGGATTGAGGTTCTTACATAGCACTTCAAACCCATAATCTTTTCAGGTCTTTTAGGCAAGCAGAATTTCTCCCTGTTACTTATCAAACATTTCAAAACACAGCTAGTTAGAGAGCTAGATGGCTTCCAGACCTGGACAGACTTGTTTTGACTTAGTGTTGTTCTCTGCTTTGTGCAGTTTTCATTTGATTTGATTCTACATGGATTTAGAAGTGAGATATTGCCATGATTTCAGCAAAGCACAAGAAGATACATAGGTCAAAGGGATTGTTTTGGAAGGAGAGGTACAGATCATTGGCCAGCCTGGGATGTATGTGGATTCTAATCACCATCTAAAGCCTACATATGTGATTGTGATTGAAAAACTCACACTCTTTTCATTGGTACAGGACTAAGCTGTTGATTTAACTCTGGCTGTTAAATCCAGAGCAGACAATAATGTCTTTTGTATCTGCCATCCCAAGAAAGGGAGTAAATTTTAACTGATTCTGATCTGCAGTCTCAGTGAAGGCAAGGAAACAGAATGGATCTGGGAATGCCTAAAGCACACAGATGTTGTTCCCAATAGCGTGTAATTAGAATGCAAGGGAAACAAGATACTTTTCATTTTTAAAAAGGTGACATTTTTCATTCACTTTTCTTACTCAGAAGTAAATGTTACAGGTTATGTTTCCTGCAAGCAGAAACTTTACAGCCGCCAATAAACATACAGTTCCATTACAATTGCATTAGAAGTTAGCAATGACAATACAAGTGTCTGAAGTATCTGTCTTGTAACATCATTAGAGGAAAGCCACAATTTCTCCACAAGTTCCTTTTTTTTTATTTCTAAAGTTTTCTTTTAATTCAGAATTACTTTGTGAGAAAGTCTGAGAGTTTCCTTTGCTTTTAGTTTAGGAAAGAATAATCGTTTTGTCAAAAGGATGTAAACTGATTGTGTTTCCCTAAACTTCTTTCAACACTGCCACTTCACTGGCTCATTGACTTTCTGACTTTGGGGATAACATACAGGTAGTTTTAGAGAACTGTCAATCCAGAAAGAATGGACAGATTATAATATGGAACATTCATTTGTATGCTTTTCTTGTGTTTAATTTTAGACACTTAACTGAGATTCCCTGCTCAGCCCATAGAGGCAAAGTGAAAGAGAAAAGTACCTACAGGAGAGCAAGGCAGCCCAAAGCAGCTCCAACCCTAACTTGGATGTCTCAGGCAGGTGCTGAAGATAGTGTTGAAAGATTCCAGGTTTAGGAATAACAGGCCATTGTAACACTTCTCAGGTGACAATCCCACCTTCCTCATCTCTGGAAAAAGTTTCTGAAACAACAGAGTTCAGGGATTAGAAAAGGATGTGTTATCACCTGAGATGTACTGCAATGACTTTCCAATTGTATCTCTTCTGAGACTTTGCAGATGTATTAGCCTCGGGCTCACTGCTCAAAAGGTATGTGTTTTTCACTTGGAGTAACTAACGTATTATCTTGCTCTAAAGCAAAACTGCTGGGAAGACATGGTTTAATTTTTTTTTTCAATCAGTCAGGCAACATGAGTTTGAAGTGTAGTGTAACACTGATGATTTTGTCTTGTGGTGAAACTGCAATGTCTCAACTTCACAGTGGTTTTATCCTGGGACAATTCAATCATGTGAACAGCTCTCAAATGAAACTCCACTTGTATTTGACAGTGAAGTCCATGCTTTTGCATATAACAGTCAACAACAGCCACATGAGTGTTGATTCCTAGATTCTTTGAAACCTAGTGATATTACACTGACAATGTTACTCAGATTAAAAAGAAAGATATTTTTAAAAAGATAGTATGATTGCATAAAAAGAAAATTTATTAAACTTAGGATATCTGCATGAATGATGATAAGAAGCATAGGAACAGAGTGATCTTGAATTATATCTCAAAACAGTTCCTCTGCAATCTTTTATACTGTTTTGCTGCTTTTGACATACACCCTGCAAAGATGTGCCAGTTTACACAAAGGACATTACCCTCATGTCATTTGGGTCTGATCTTCCCTAGCAGAATACAAGGTGATCCCCTTCATTTTAGCAAGAATTACTACCCTCAGAAGAGAAAAATGCCAAATGTCAAGGGTTTCTTGACATCTAATATTTCTACACTTACACCTACACTGCTTAGGATGCTCCTAGTAGTACTTGATCCCCAAGCTATGTCATTCCAAATGGCTCATGTCCATCTAGATTAGAGCTACCGGTTTCAAGAACAAACTGGTTGCATCTGAACTGCATCGTACTTGAGCCAGATTTCTGCTTGCACACCTGGGGGGGCTTTATTTGCTTGTTCTGGTTGATTGGTTGCCTGGCTTTTTTGTTTGTTTGTTCTCTCAGTTCAAAATTCTTGAAATAGTGTGAGAAATATTGTACAGCCCACCAGAACAAATGTTCTCAGAACTGAAATCAAATTTAATCGCAGAAAGGTGTAACTGCTTTACTGTGAAAGAGAGCTAGGGTGTGAAGTTATACACACAGTGTATGATGAAGAGATTGTGATATGGAGTAAAAGAGCAAGCTGAATTTTATGATAGTGAAGACATGTATACACTTAGAATACATTGTAATGGACCTTGTAGAAATATCTTTAAAAACCTAAGTAGATATTTGGATCGAATCACATATATGATTATAGTTTTCCAAAACTCTTATATCTTGATCCAAAAAGCACTTCCTCTTAGACAACAGTCTTTCTACATTCCATATTCTATTGGACTATCTCAAATATAAGCTGTAATACAGGAAATTGCATTTAGATGGAAGAAAACATTTTTTTTATTGTAAGCATGGTGAAACACTGGCACAAGTAGCCCGAAGAGGCTGTGAAGTTTCTGTCCTTGGTGATATTCAAAACTTAACTGGTCATGGTCTTGAGCAACCTGCTTTGAGTAGGGGAATGATTCTGTCAATAAGACTAAGTGCTGTGTCCTGCACTTGGGTCACAGCAACTCCAAGTAATGCTTCAGGCTTGGGGAAGAGTTGCTGGAAAGTTGCCCAACACAAAAAGGGCCTGGGGCTGCTGGGGAACAGCCAGTTTAACATGAGCCAGCAGTGTGCCCAGGCAGCCAAGAAGGCCAACAGCCTTCTGGCTTGTACCGGTGTGGCCAGCAGGGAAGTCCTGGTGTCTCTGTATTCAGCACTGGTGAGGTCTCACCTTGAGCACTGTATTCAGTTCTGGGCCCCTCACTGTAAGAAGGACACTGAAGTGCTGGAGCAAGTCCAGAGAAGAGCTACCAAGCTTGTGAGGCATCTAGAGATCAAGTCATATGAGGAGAGGCTGAGGGAACCAGTCATGCTTAGTTTGGAGAAAAAAGAGGAGGCTGAGAGGAGACCTCATTGCCCTCTACAGCTCCCTGAAAGGAGGTTGTAAAGAAGTGGATGTTGGCCTCTTCTCCCTAGTGAATGATGACAGGACCAGAGGAAATGGTCTGAAGTTGAACCAGAGGAGATTCAGATTGGATATTGGGAAGAATTATTTTACTGAAAGAGTGATCAGGCACTGGAATGGGCTGCCCAGGGAGGTGGTTGAGTCACCATCCCTGGAGGTATTTAAGAAATGTGTAGATGTGGCACCTCAGGGCATGCTCTAGTGGCTAAGATTTTAAGGGTTTTTTGTGTGTGTATGGTTGGACTTGATGATCAGAGGTCCTTTCCAACCATGACTATTCTGTGATTCTATGATTTTTTTCTGGAGAAAATTCATGGTTTTCATACTCTAAGGGTCATAAACTTATTAATGTAAGCAGTGGTCAAAATGTGTTGGTTTATGCCTTTATGCTATGCTGAGATTCAACATCAGTACTTAACACCAAAATAGAACAAAACTGAGTGGCATATTGGGTTTTTTCCATCTTCTTTCAGATACTATTAACTGCCACATTTTGTATTCAGAAAAGTAATTCACCAATGAAGCTACACTTAGTCTAGATGGTCTACATCAACGTTTCTACTAATGGAAATAAAACAATTAAATTACATTATTAATTATACACATGGATCACAGTTCTCTAAATGCTACCCAGCAATACCGGTAAATGTCCCTGAACATTCCTATCTTCTGCACTGGTTTGCTCTCCAGTAAATGAAGAATGAACATGGATGGTCAAATGCTGCATGAAGTATTTTAGTCACAATATATAACTATTCACTATTTTTTTCCTTCTTATAAACTCTGGAGTAACAGTAATATTACTCAATGGATTTGTGTAATTTGTAACACACTAGAAAACTTAAATTTCTGAAAATCTATATATGACTTAGTTTCCTAAGATGCATGTGTTGTGTCTATAAATTATAGATTTGACAAATAATCAAGAAGTATTTTGTATTGATCTAGATGGATTGAAAAATTCATAACACAGAAATAGTACAGTAGATCTAATTTTCCTGGAATTTTATAGATATTCAGAGGCAAATTCAGATTTTATGGAAGTAAAGACATGTTAATTCTTTATTAATTAAAAAAAAGATTTAAAATACCTTCAGTTAGATCAGCTGGAAAAACTGAAGAATATAAAACCAGACTAATGATATCAGAAATCAAATTTAATAGTTTAAAACTATCTTCTTAGCTTCATACAGACAACAGTCCAAAGGGCAAAAGTTACTTCCTACTTGCAATGATTTTGAGGTCTATATGAAATATAAGGAATTTTCCTTAATTTGTTTTTTAAAACAAATATTCTTCAAAGTCTAGATTAATAGTGAGTTGGAGTATCTTCATTATAGCAATGTGTCCAAGATTTTAATAATAACACAGGATAATAATATGTGATGTCTTGGCTTCTGCAACTGCATCTTGTTACCAAATGTGAGAAGAAGATCTGTATGGCCTAAGGATCAGGTCCACCCCAGCACGTGGAGAATGGCAAAGGTAGACCACAGTAAGTGATGGAGATGGAGAGAGCAGAAGGACAAGCCTTTCCTCACAGGAAGCGAAATGAGTTGACAGGAGATGTAACAGCTAGAGATAATTGAATTTACTTGCAGCTTAGATATTCTTTCACAGAGTCTATTAGTATATTGCAGACTAATTGCAAAATCAAAGCCTTATTTTAACTCTGAATTCCGGGAAACCTGTCTTTTCCTCATTCCCACCTGATCCTTTGAAATGGTTCGATGCTGTCCAGTGGTGAAAGCTCCCAGTGGTGGGATCATCGTTTCATATGATGTCTTTGGGATGCAGAGAAACACTTAAGTATTAATCACCCTTTTCTTTAAGACAGGGGTTGAGTGTCTTCTACTAATGGCTTAGCAAGTTCAAAGGCACTTATTTTCCACAGCAATTAAGTGAAATGACTAATGAACTACATTTATTGGGGTTCTTTCTGCTCTCATGCTTACTTTTCATGAATGTAACTTCATTGATTTCCACAAAGATATTCCTGATTTATTTAGTCTTTGCTCTGATTGTTGACCCTGCTAAAAAGAGAATTAATTAATGTCAGATAGAGTGGAGAATCACTGCCTATCAAATGGGGTTGACGTCAGCAGCTCCTTTCACCTTGAGTGCAAAACTGTCAAAGAATCAAAATAAATTTTGAGCCCTTTCAAGCAGCCCCACTTTCAAAACAGTGACCCCTTCTGAATGCAGACCAGAGCCATCTATTTTACTTTTTATCATGTCTTTTTTTTTTTTTAAAGTATTTTCATTTCTCAAACCTCTTCTTTAAAAATAACAGTACGATATGGCAGGCAAAACCGATCCTTTTATTATGTTTATGATTGAAAGGTTTAAACTTCCTGTTGCTCTGGTAGAAAAACAATGAAAATTGCTGGCTACTTCCTTATATTGCTTTGATTACAGCAAAATATAATTTCTGTCTCTAAAACTTTTTCACTGGGTACATAACTGTTGTGACACTTTCATAGTCAGCACTCACATTCTCTGGAGACAAAACCAATAAATTCTTAGTATCTTTAAACAATGCAATTGGATTTCGCTTTAAATACCGACACACTGAAGGATTAACATTTTTAATATGTCATAACAGGGAATCATGTGTTCATTAAACCTTATTGACAAAACTTGATAGCTGCATGGTTGTTGGAACCCCCTTATTGGATTTTTTAAAAGGAAAATGGCAAAACCCTTTCAAAATCATTCAGAGCCTTCACTAATGACGTATGCTTTTTTCTTTCTTTTTTTTTTTTTTTTTCCTGTGAGAATCTCTTTTTTTTTTTTTTTTTTTTTTTTTTTTTTTCTTTTTTCATGCTGCAGCATGTGCAGAATACTGGCTGACAAATCATTACCATCTATTTTTTTGTTAGCAGTTACCAGCCTAAAGCAAGGCACAAATTCTGCACCTGTGCTGAGCAGCAAAAACCTCATTTGTAAAGGGAGAACTGGGATGACACATGATCTAAAGCTGAGTGAACAAAGTGAGGAACTACAGTCCCAAAGGGACAATTTGTGTGTATGCAGATTATCACCTAATAGATGAAAGAGTGTAATTTGAAATTTCTGCTTGGAAAGACTAGAAGAAGAAGGTGGTACAAAACAAAAGAGCTGACCTCTGCTGAAGATTATTCAGTGACCTCTGCTAGTTATACCAATTGAGAGCTCTACCTCATATTTTCAGTCTGATTCTGTTTTGCTCTTGCATAGACCTTGTATGTATCTTGTTGCACACTTCAGCATATAGACCCCAGTGGAAAACTATTTTTAAAAACCTAAGTAAATTCCCAGATTAAAGTTTTGATGAGGTAAGAATTTTTTTTTAAATTTCTTTCAGCTAAAACCAAATCAATAAAATATAGACATTTCCTCTATAAAATTTGCCAGTAAGTTTTATCAAAATTTGCCTGTAATCTTTCACCTAAAATAAAATTAAAAAAAAAATTCTACAATCTTTTCAAATTTTAAGAACATCTTAATGCATGGTAGCTCTGACACAAAAAGCTTCAGCCTGCCCTGATGGCAATAATATGGGGTCATCCAGAAATGCAGAAATGTTTGTGTCCACCAACACAATCCCATTTCATTAGTCACATTTTGACATTACCATGATCATAATTGTAAAATGCCAGTATATCCTCTCAGAATTTCTGCCTGAGCTTTGGATAGTGAATGAAGCCGCATTAATATTGTTTGAATGAGCACTGCAGCTCATCACTGATTAAAAGTAACGTTAATCATAAATGTCTTCATAGAGGTTTACATAAAAATTATTTTTTACTCAAAGAATCATTTAACAGTGGTTTGGTTTTTTGCTGTTTTGTCCCCTTCATCTATTCTCAGTTATGTCTCTTTCCTTAGTTGGCCCATTTAAACAAACTTGCTATGAGAACTAGTTTTAGATAAAATTTGCATGTCAGAAATTATTCATGAAAAGTTTGAAAAATTCTTAGTCTTACTTAATTTTACATAAACATCAGGCCAGACTCTAAATGTTTTCAACTTGAACATGAAAGAAATGTAATCTTTGTCTCAAAGAAATGTAAGGTAGATGATTTATATTTCTGTTTTCCAGACAGATCATGTTCTTTGGTCAGTCCTTTTGTGTAATCTCATGATTTTGGAGGGTAAAAAGTACCTCATGGAGGTCAAGACTGTGAACCTCACTGCATCCTGTAGCTGGCATGACCCACAAAGAAGAGGTGAAAAAGGTAGACCATAAGTGTATCCTCAACCTCTGAAGCAGAACAGATGAAAAAAATTAACAAAGAACATTCTAGGGAAAAAAATATGCAAATTTTCTACTTGCTTTTCAATGTAAAAAGCTGTTATAGAAAACTAACACCCACTTTGAAACTTAGTCAGCAAACAGCTTAACACCGAAAAAGTGTCAACAAAGTGTTTTCCGACAGAAATCCACAAGTATATCTAATACTAGTCTTTCCCTAGATCCCTTCTAGACCCTGATTCTTTCTCGGTGCTGACTGCACTGTGGCATGGTCCTAAATACAGTGCTTGACATCATGATCCTCTCACTCATAAACGAAAGTACTGCTAAGCAAGCTGCATTTTGTAGATAAAATGGAGATAACTAGTGTCTACAGTTTGTTCAAGAAACTTATCATAATAAGATACAATTTTCTCAATGGAAATAAATCCACATTCCCCAAACCAGTTCAACAGCCTGCTTTTTTCTTTGGGACCATATTAGTCATTACAGTTTTATCTCACCTCATTTCTGTGGCTGAAAATTGCAGTAAGAACAAAAAGAAACAAAAATGGCAATACGTTAATTTATTCCCAAGATAAAGATTAAAAAGACACAGATTACATCATTTTGGCAGATTATTAAAGTTCAAAATGGTTAATTCCTTTCCTTATCATTGCCCTTAGAGTAGATTCTTCAATTTTCCAGTTTTTGGCAGCCCTCTCTTTTAATGCATATTTGAGCAAATGCCAGCTTGATCCTCCTCCCCAAAGTTCTCTGCCTAGAATCACAGTACTTCATGTCCATAGAGACAAGAGAGCCACCATTTCCTATGTAAATGAAGTTTTGTGCTTTAACAGGAAGTTTCAAAGACAGAAAAACTAGTCAGTCTTATTTAAATGTTCCCTTCTTTTTAGGGTTTCTTAGTTGTTTATTTAAAGCAAAATTTAAACAGGATTTAGAGGGACAGCAGGAATATGATTCAGTGCTCTTCAAAATGCTGAGGTAGGTTTCAAATCTCAGGTAAAATGTGTCTGAAGACACTAAGCTCTTGGACATTAATTTTATTGTTCAGCCAAGCACCAGACTGACATACATCCTGCAACTGTAAGAAAAAGGATAAAGAGCACTCCCAAAGTCAAAATCAATTTTTCATTACTCAGTGCTGATTCACTGGCTACTGTAAATATATATATATATATATAAGATAGCTCTGTGATTCTAGGGCTGGAATTTCTGGGTCAAATCTAGAAGAAAGAAGTATCAGAGAAAAATTGCCACTAAACTGCTGATCTAACAACTATTTTGTCAGAAAATTAAGCTTTAGGTTACTGGAATTAGGTTGAACTAGTCTTGGTGTTTAATTCCCACTTATCAACTCCACTGAGCATCTGATCTGCGGGGCTACTGCCTATTTTGTCATAGCAGCTTTCTTGATTTCTCTGCAGAAAAGTTCTGCAAGGACTTTTCTTTCTTTTTTTTTTTTTTTTTTTTTTTTTTTTTTTTTTTTTTGTGCTGAGAAGATGAAAAACAATAGCACTAAAAAACACTTTTTCAAGATGAGCAAACCCGATTCTGTTAACCCAGCTCCAGGCAAATTGTCTCTGCTATTTCTCATATTTAATCTTGCATAAGTGAAAAACCACAGCAGAAGAATCTATAGGAGAGACAAGTAAAAGATCAAAGGAGTTGTGAACTAGGACTAATACTACACCTACTCTTACAGAATGACAAGAGGGAGTGAAAGAGTTGATGAAACAGAAAAAAAATGAAATGGAGAAATAGAAATGGAAAAGTTGTGGAATACTGTAATACATGAAGACATGAGTCAAGATAGAAAATCAAGAAAGGAAAAGTGCAGCCTTTTGGATTTGTACTTTTATCTTAGCTTGTGTAATCAGGTATTTGTCTTCAGGCTTTTGAACAGAGCTGCTGTGAGAACAATTACATGTTATTATCACTATCAGTTATAATTCATGAGAGATGGTAGAGAGTTGGAAGGGACATTACAGTTTCTCCTCTCACATGAAATAACAGCAGAAAGCAGTTAAGAAAACAGGAATACAAAAGGCACTTATACATGAGAATTTTCACTCACAACTGATCTTCGTGGGGACCATAGGGAGAATAAAAGAGTTGTGCTGAAAATAAATAACTTTTAATATATGTGCCTTTTTCAAAAGGCACTTATACATGAGAATTTTCACTCACAACTGATCTTCGTGGGGACCATAGGGAGAATAAAAGAGTTGTGCTGAAAATAAATAACTTTTAATATATGCAAGTATGGGTTTGCTTTATAAGATCGGGAAGCATTTTTTTTTTGCCAGACTTTAAAAAGGCTGATCTGTGGAATCAATAAATATTTCAGCCACTACCTTCCTGCATTTGCTCTGAGAGTTCTTTGCAATTTTCTGCCATAAATGGGCCCTAATCCCACAATTTTCCCAGCAATTTCCTAGTCCCCTTACTTATTACAGCCAGAAAATTGTTATCACATCATCCTCATCAGATTCTTTTACACAGACACTAACATATGGCAGGACTGAACAATTGCAGGCTTCAATCATCTTAACGTTTAGGCTGACAACCAGCAAATGATTCTTATTATGTTTTAGCCTCCCTGATCTTTTTCCAAATGCTCTTTATTCACTCTATTAAAAAAGAAAAGAGAGAGAATAAGATGAAAACAGAAACTTGCTTTAATATGAGCTGTTACATTTCTAAATCTTTCTTATCTGTCTCAAACTTTTCATCTCAAATTTGAAGATTACCTTTTCATTTATATATTTTGTTCAATATCTGCACTTTCAGTTCTGTATGAAGTGAGGTTATTTGGTGGTTTGTCTTGTTTTCTACTTGTGCTGCATTTTAAAGTTTCTTGACATATTTTATTTGAATTCAGACACTTAGTTTTTGGTTGCTATTTAATTGTCTACATTTTGATGTGTTGACATGTGAGTGGTATGCACGCATGCACATGTGTGATTGTGTGTGGCGTTGCAAGTACAGAGGTAGGCTTTCAGCGGAGGGTCAAGCCATGCTTTTCAACCACGCTAGTCCAGAAGGATATTGCAAGAGGTCAGGAAGTTGTAACATTGCAAGATATTTCATTCTTCATTAAGGCACTAGCTGCTTTGTTATGCAAACTGAAGACTGAGAGATTTCAATTAATGATGATTGTGAGGTCTACTAATATTGACTGCTGTCTCCACTATTGATCTGGAGTGCTAGTAAAATTCCCTTAGCCTACAATGCAGGTTTTTGAGAAGTGGCTACATTTTCCTCCTCCTGCTGAACAGCATACTTCTGCATCTCATTAAAATTAATGATGATTGTGTGTCTGATGATGGCAGGTTGACTTGCAGTTTTGCTGGCTTTGTGGGTGATTTTCCCTACCATGCCTCCTGCAATTATTTTTTTAGCTAAATAATTTATAGCAATCATTCAAGAGTAATAAGCATACATATTTATTTTTAACTCATATTATAAAAGGAAAAATAAAAAAAAAAATAAAAAAGAAGCAAAAGGAGAGAGGGAAAAGCAATATTTTGTGCTTATATAGGATCCATTGGTCTTTCACATCACAAAGACTGGGTTGTTCCTGGGTTGCTGTGAGTTAGTCTTGAACATCTCACTGACTGTCCTCTTCCCTGGTATTGCTACACATCTGTAGACTTAATGACGGACAGGGTTTTGGATGTCCAGTATTGACAGCCCTGTGTGAGTTATTTTGTAGTTTGAAGCAGACAACCGAAATTAAGTAAGGCTGGAATTCTGGAAGTCTGGAGACTAACAAAAATAAACCCATTCAAATAAAAGCACATTTATAACAGTGAACCAAAAAGCTCTTCATAAAAAATTTTTTTTTTTCATTTTTATAAATGCATTTTTATATATAAATGGAAAGCATTCACCAAGAACATTTCCAGTAAGGAACAGATATACTGTAAGTATGACCTGCAACTCCTGGGAGCCATTTTTTCAGATTCCAGTAGTCCTTGGATCTGATTCTTTCAAACATAGATGAACCTAAATTTTCTGCTTTTGTTTTACAGTTCTTTCAAAATTTACCTAATCTAACTGCTCTCTCACACATGCATATCACACCTATGTAGAATTCTACATTTTTTCATGCCTTTTGCACAAGACACGGCTAGTCTTTCCACAGGAGACTGTGACCATATAGGGGGACATCAATAACGGTTCCAGAGATAGCAGAGAATAACTGAGCAGGGAGACACTCAGGGACTGTCTCTCCCAACCCTTCATCACTGCTCCTCCCAGTCCCCAGCATTCTCTACAGAGAAGCTCTCAAAGCCTGCAGATACAGGATTTCCCTGGCTCACAGCTAAAAGTCAAAGGTCAAACAGTGTAGAATGTGCTCTCTAAAAATAAACTGCCTTTTTTCAGCTGCAAAAGACAGCCAGGTATGGAGCAGATGATTCTTCAGAGCAATAGTCAACAGAAACTGTTTTGGAGGAGGTTTCCCATCTTTAGACACTTCCACTTATATAACAGATGTTCCTTCTCCTCAGCATAGAAGTATGTCCTGTGCTTATCGAGCAGAAAGACTTGTTTTTTTCACAGACACCAAAGAATCCACCACGCTAGGAATTACACAGTCCTTAATCATACTGTGGGAGGAACTCTTCAGATACAGGTTTCCGGTAGATATTACACATTTGGATGGAAGCTACCTGGCCTTGTTCTCCTGCCTTCTTCAGCTGATTCCAGGAACAACTCTCCACAGCCCTGATGTGGAATTTCTCTTGCCTTCAGTGGGAATTTCATGAGTGAGTACGAAGAGCTATCCGTATAGGACTGTAATATCTGGCCATCCTCAGCACTAACACCACTGTAATGGGAAGAAAATTGGACTAAAAGCAGACAGTCAGTGAGTACAAGAAGTAAGAGCTTTTTCATAATTTATCTTCCTCTCTTTGACAATTTTAGAACCTTCCAACTTGATTCTGAGATCTTGGAATGGTGGTTTTTTACTGAGTTCTGTGTTAAGTTACATTTTTTCTTTTGCTTTTGTGGAAAATTTTGGTGTCTTTTGTCATTTTGGCTCCAAAGATTGTATCTGGATCTTAACTATTGTTTTGTGAAATTTTGCAACAATAAGTTTGATCTAGATCCCAAAATTTGGAACCCAAAATTTGCTGAGCTTAAATCTGGAATAGATTTTTGCAGCTGAGAGGTTGAAAACAAAAGCCTAGACAGTCAAGATTTTACAATGGGAATATAGCTAGAAGCACTACATAGTGCACAGACAGGAAGATCTGAACCCCTTTATTAATTTTAAGAAACCCAGTGACTCACACTTTAATTATAAAGGCCATATTCCTTTACAAGATTCTTTAGTGTCTGTATCTGATTTAGACAGAAAGGTAATCATCCTATTTCTGCAAGACACAGAAAGTCTATTTCGTTGAACTTGAGCAGAGACAGCACAGAAAGTTTGTTTTTATATTAAGTTCCTTTCTGCTCCCTTTCCAATTAAGGTACATGAGAATTTTGCAGGCTCTGAAAGTTAAAGTAGTTTTGCTAAGAAATATATCCATTACAGTTCTCTGATTTTGAAGACCATAATTATTTTTTCAAACATTCCTTGGAAAATTGTCTTCCGGGTTGTTTAATTGGGAAGGGAACTACTTTGCCCATTACACCAATCTTTTGAGAAATTATATTACTTTATCTGCTCTTCTTCTTACTCATAATTCTTATTGTAATGACTTTCCTCTAGGAGCCAGTGAAACTAGAAATACTTGTTGCTAAAAACCTGTATGAAGTTTGTCTCTCAAAGACTATATTTTGCCCTTTTGTAATCTGTTCACATAAGGATGAATGTGCTACAGAGATCTCTGTGGCATAAAAAGCTGCATAATTTATCTGACCAGTCTCTTTTTCTTTTTTCTTTTTTCTTTTTCTTTTTCTTTTTCTTTTCCTTTTCCTTTTCTTTTTTTTTTTTTTTTTTTTTTTTTTTCCCCCAAAGATACAGGTGTATGGTGCTTCCCTGGGGACATTCTTTGACTTTTAAGGTTGTTCTGACTTACATCCTCCAGAGTCCTTTCCTCAAATGAGATCCACAGAGTCCCTCGCTCCTGGAGAAGGATAGTAGTCTCTATAGCAATGATTCCCTTTGCAGTTTGCAACAGAACTTTGAAGCTAATATGGAGGAACAAAACATTAATTTTCCAGGCAACTTCTCTTTGCATATATACCAGCATTTTTTCCTGAAATGGTGATTCAGGAAAAGATTAATTTAGCTAGTTGCCAAGGAGGAATTGCTGTTTAAGGAAACAGATGATCCTAGTAGAGATCTGTGGCCAGAGAGGCAGCATAGGCAGAGGAACTGTCTCCACAGAAAGCTCTTGTTCCACAGATCTATGAATGTATGAATGTTTTGCTCTGAAAATAGGAGTCACACAAGAAATCCTGAATGTCTATCATTTTTATCTCTTGTGGATTATAGCTGATTTCAGTGGAGTTACGCAAGGAATGAAGGTGGCCTTAACAGATCGGTTTTCCAAAATCACACGCCTTACATTAGTTTAGAAAATGACCATGAATTTGAAAAGTTGTTCAATTGATGCCTTGTGTCTAAGCTGAGGGAAGAACACTGAGAATTCTCATAGCAGTGCTCAGAATTCTTTGCACTCCTCATCTGTCTCTTACCAGGCTAACTACGCTGCATGGTGAATGCTGATACTGTACTGATAGTGTTATTACCAGATAGAAAATGCAGGTCAGCGTCTGACTTCAATGGAAAGTGACAATGATCAAAACTGTTTTAATGTTATGTAACATTATTGTTGTACATACATTGATTAAATGCAAGCAAGTACTGTTAACAGTTTCTTATCTGACAATGATTACCTACTTAATATTTCATTGGGGTTTTAGGGCGGAACATTTGTAATAGCATTTATAATCACAGTACCTCCATAAGAATTAATCACAATCTCTTTTTAGAGAAAGATTTCTGCCTTATTTTTGATACACAAGGTAGAAAATGAGCGGTAGTAGATACATGATTTTAACCAATTCATATGGAATTTAGGAAGCACAGAGCTTACAGTCAAGTAATTTGTTACAGTCAAGTAATTTTTTATTGCTGAAGCACAAAGATATAGAGATGAAATTTTATTGGGCCAAGCAGAGTTTTGTGAGAGAAATGATGGAAAAGGGGTAGACAGACACCACACAAACTAGTGTTGAGTACCACTGAGTGTCAGTTGCTTTACTTTAAGGAAATACAATCAACTTATTGACGATTTCCTACTTTTTATTTTTTTGAGGGGTACAAAGTATGTCCCACAGCAAAATAAGTAGGAGGAATTGCTGGATTTTTCTTTTGCATTTCAGATATTCCTATTCAGAAATTAACAATGTAAAAAGCATCCCTATATCATGTAAGGGTTGTATATTTCTGCTGGTTTTAAATGTGAAAGCTGAGACATGGCTATTATTTTATCATCTTCTGCCACTTACAAAGATTGAGGTCCCTCCTCTCCCAAGCCTGTTATTCAGACTTGATGTGGAAATTGTTCTCCAAACACCATGAGCAGTGTATCTTAAATCTGAATTATTTGATATACATCCACATCTAGGCAAGAGGTTTTTTGCAGCCTTTTGGGTATGGTGGGTGTGCCAGATGCATTTCATTTCCAGAGTTTCATTTGCAGAAACTCTGCAGAAGAAGAGATAACATCTGACTGTCAGCAGGGCACAGCACAGATGTTGATGTCCACATCTGGATTATGCCAATTTGCAAGGTCAGAAGATGTTCAACATATATAGGATGATAGAATGGATTAATGGTGGGCTACAGTCCCACAGCCCTTTTTGCAAGTGTCTGATAAACACAGGGCTACGCATTGAGAGGGAAGACAGTGCAACAAATCTGTGCTGCTACACACTGTCCTAAAGCTGTCTGGGTACAAGTTGTCAGACTCTGATAAAAGCATCATTCCCTTATTCAAGCTTCTTAATCATTTTCTGGATAACAGTACTGTCTCGGGTGACCTGCATCATATTATTTTCTTCAGCAATTTGGTCAGCTAGGTGAATAACTGCAAATTGTCACACTGAAGAAAAAAAAATTGTTACACAAAAATCTTAAGTTTCTAAGCAAAGGTGAAGACATTTGATACTGCCCTCTTTTTTTCCTTTTCCATTCAAGGAAGAAAATTCTGTACAAGACCAACAGCCATCCTGTGTACTCAGACAAGCTAGGAAGGAACAATTGCCCTGTCACACATTTGGTGGTGGCAAACTCTGCAATATTGTTTTCCCCAAATTAGGTCAAAGCCATCTTTCATTTCAATTTGCTTTGGTTTATTTTTCTGTATGTTTGGAGTTCTTTTCTTAAATTAAAAAGGGGAAAAAAAAAAAGAAAAAAGAAACAAAAAGGAAAAAAGTATGCCCCAAAATAAGAGAGCTATGTCGTTTAGCATAAAACAAATAAACTGACTGCCATAAGCACCTCAATGTCCACCCTGACTTAGCTGCTGTGATGATATAACCTCAAAAGCCTTTTCCAGCTCCCTGGACAAACGTGTCTCTTTAACACCTCTCTACGCAGCATTGCATCCCTGGCAGCTAGATGCACAGAAGGTAGAGAAAGTCCACTGGGAGCTGGTAGGTAAAATACATTTATGCTGGTCTGTCGAAAAGTGTATGTAGATAACATGGGTAATAGGCTAATGGCAGTTCAGCCCAACACTGTAGTGGTTTGTGGTTTTGTCTGCAATGATCCCCAAACTCTTTGGATCTGAAATCAAGCTGAGGGAGCTGGGGCTGTTCAGCCTGGAGAAGAGAAGGCTCCAGGGAGACCTTATTGCAGCCTTCCAGTATCTGAAGGGAGCCTACAGTAATGCTGGAGAAGGACTCTTCAGGAAGTGTAGTGATAGGACAAGGGGTAATGGTTTTAAACTAGAAGAAGGGAGACAGATTGGATATTAGGAAAAAATTCTTTCCTGTGAGGATGGTGAGGCACTGGAACAGGTTGCCCAGAGAAGCTGTGGATGCCCCATCCCTGGAGGTGTTTAAGGTCAGGCTGGACGGGGCTTTGAGCAGCCTGGTCTAGTGGGAGGTGCCCCTGCCCATGATCTTTAAGGTTCCTTCCAACTCTATCCATTCTATGATTCTGTGGTCACTGTGGTGTTGCAGTACCCAGGACAGTAAGGCACAGTCCTATTCTGGCCTTCTCCAGGCCACACATTCCCTGTCTCTGCGGTCCATACTTGAGTTGGTGGTATCTGCATGATCTGTCTGATCTGTGTTTAGTACAGTGGACAAACTGAAGCGAGGATTGTTCCCCCACTTTCCTCTCCAAGCAGAAATGAGGTGAAAGATACACAGGATCTTCAGGTAGAGGAATGGTGTGGTGAGAGAGAGCTATGGTAGAGTCACTGCAGGATCATGAAGGGCACTACCTTCCTACATCTACCTGTACCACCATACTTTACATTTCTACCATGTGCTTGAAGTCCTTCAGAAATATTTTCTAGCCCCAAGGACTATTTCTATACAGATAAACAAAATAAGGCTGGGACAGAGGTTTGAGCAGTGGCAAGTAATTTTCTGTTAACTCTTTAATTTTAAACATATTCCCTTGCATGGTTTTAATTCATATCTTCAAGCACTCTCTTAGACATTGCCTGGTCATTGGTAACGTTGTAGTTCAGGCCACAAGAAAGGGAAAGAATTTTACTAGGAGGATAGGAATGAGAGGAACCTTACTGGGAAGAGTTACAGAACTTTTTATGGCACACCCTAAAACCAGTTGCCTGCTACGAAAGTTGTCAATTTAGCATCAATGCATCTAATAGCTTGCATTCAGGAGTTCTGAAAGAGTTGACCCAGACTTCTCTAGAACACTACAATTATTTTAAAATAACTTTTGAAACACTAATCCAGATGCTTGGAACAAACCCAGTGACGTGTGAATATTTCAAAAAGGATAAATGAGCAGATCCAGGTAATTACAGGCCTGTCAATCCGGCATTGATCTTCGGCAAAATAATGGAAAATGTGCTCTGTGGATTGATTCATACAGAATTAATGCAAGGAAATACAGCTAACTCCAATAAAGATGGGAAGCAGATGCAATCAAACTCATTTGATGACTTTTTCAGATCAGGCAGGAAGTGTGGTTTGTAGAGGTAAAAAAAGTGGATAGAATAGACTTATGTCCAGGATTGGTACTGCATGACATTTTATTTGCCAATAAATTCAGAATTATATAAAATTGAGTTGGCATGCACCATATAGATTGGAAACAAGCTATTGATCAGCCTTAAATTGTAATCATACATGAAGTATCATCATTAAGTAATTATGTTTGTTCTGGGAGATCTACATTGTTTAAACATTTGTCAGGGCAGCCTGTGCAATAACTTTAAAAATCATTACTAATGAAGTTTGCAAATGTCATCAAAATAAGGGTAGCAAAGTAGAAAGAAAAGGAAGAAAGGAGCTAGTGACTGTTTAGCTACTTTGGTGGAATACATTCATATAAGAATAACTCAGAAAGAACTTAGGAGACACCAAGGACAACCAGCTGAACACATCTGGAAGTAACATGTTGACCAAAACTTTTAGCACTGTCCTTGGATAAAATGGGGGAATATCCATTAGGATCATTCAGCACTGAAGCCATAGCTCTGGAAAACTCTGTCAATAATTCATGAAATGGGAAAGGGTTGAAGATTTTTTATTAAAATGATACAAAATTGCAAAACTCTTTGTTTTTTTTATACCATGAAAATAGGTCCAATAGTGGATACTGCTTCCCTTTATGAACATTTCTTCAGTTGTATTCTGTTGCCTCTGTGAGACCATCACAGTATCAATACCACTTTATGACTTCTAGTGACTAAGCTTAATCTTCTTAGTTTACCAAAGAAGTGTAATTAAGCCAAGAGATGCATTAGATGTGATGTGCTTAGTCAGGATGTGAAGAGCAAAACTTTGAGAGTGTTGAGAGAGGAAAAGCTAACCAATTCCAATGACTTGGTTAGGCAAAACCAGACAAATTGAGGGCAGCCCTTGGTTGCCAGCATTGTGGTTGTCAGCAGAGGTGACTGCAGTGGTCCTTCAGACCTTAAACTCTAACAATCTATACAGACCTTCGGTTTCAGTGTAGCAGGCCAAATTCCGACATAATTGCTGCTAGTCTTAACAAAATGCAATATATGGTTTCCCATAAAAAAGAGTTTATGTCCCTGCTCTCAGATTATTATTCTTCAGACCCTGTTACATTGTCATGGCATGTCATAATATAATGTTACTGTCTACTGTGGCTCATCTCTCAAAATATACCGTTAATCTGTTATTTACACTGTTCTAGAAAAGTGATGAACAGAGATATTGTGTATTTAAGCAAATATTTATTCACACTCTCTTAGACCTAGGCTGAGATATCGGTGACCCAACAATGATATTCTAAAAGCTTTTAAAAGAATGTTTTCATTTGAGCTGATAGATTGTTTTTTGTAATATAAAGTGTAATGTTGTTGGGGGGGGGGAAGGGGAGCTATTAACTCTGTATTTTTGAATAAGAACCTTCCTACATAATTCAACACTATTTAGATACATAACTAAAAGTAATACAGTTGTTGTCCTCACTGATTGTCTTGTCTTTGACTGCAATTTCTAGAATATGTAGTGAGTTTGCACATAAACTGTTGTGTTGGGAAAACTAATACTCTGTCTAGTAGTCAATTCAGGTTATTATCATACAATCATTACTTGTTTGTACTATGTCACCCAGAGGTTTCACTTGAAATCAGAGAATCATTGTCATAGGAACTGCTTTTGCCCAGACAGCTTATGGCTTAACAGTGGAGACAGATGAATGCGCTTCATCTCCAGTAATGAGGATTTTGCAGAGCAATTTACTTTCTGTTATGCTTGATTAAACCTATTATGCCTTTACTGACACTTGTGCAACCCCATTACCCTTCGTAGGTTTACACAGGTATAACAGGTTGGACCTCTACCAGGAATTAATTCTGTGATTTCTGCATAAGAACAAGTAAGACTCAACTCACTCTCTCAGTTGTATTAGACGGACAGCAGTGAAAATTACCTGCAGTGAAAATGTATTTTTGGTTCTAAATTACAGGGATATGACTAGATAGGTAGAGAGGGAAGAGATCTCTGCTGGACAGAATGGTGTTTTGTTATACCTTTAAAAATACAAACAGATTTTAAATATGAGGAGAATTTTTCAAAAATGCTAAAGTAGTTTAATTGAATAGCATAAAGTGAAAGTGAATTTTCTTCTAGTAAACTCTGGAGTGAACCAGATGATAAATCCAAGTAGGAAGAACTGGTGTTACAGGCACGGTTTTAACGGCAGGGTCGATTAAATCTAAAAATAGATATTTCAAGATCTGTTTTGTTACTGAAACTGAGAAAGCTATTTTCTTCATTACCAAGACACTTTCTATAGCTAGGGAATATATATTTAATTCGCTGCCTGTTACTACTCACACATATATCAAATGAAAAACCTTCTACTGCTTTCTATGGGACAAATAGCAAGTTGTCAATGTTTAATTATGTGGGATTATATCCGTAAGGATAAATGTGGATTTTTTAAATCTGTATCTCAAACTCCCAAAACTTTGTATGCAAGAACTTACTAAACAGATCTCAGTGCATCATTGCCTTAAAGGCAAATGTTTAAGCAGTATCAAAAATTGCTTGACTTATATTAGCTTTACTAGGAAAATGGTTTTGAGCTGTTATTGTAAATAATCACGTGTCCTACTTGGAATAGGTTTAGGGACAATATGCTAGCACATTTAAAGTTTATTCAATGGGAACAGAAAAAAAAATTTCCAAATTTTTACTGATTTTGACTGTAAAGGTTAATGTTACTTATCTATGTAACTTCTTTCTGCAAAATTATCAGCATATATGATGAAAAAAGAGCTTTTCAACAGAGAAAAAAACTGACATGAATATTGCTATTGATTCCAATATAAAGAAAATTTAAAAATCAGAAACATACACTTCTTGGGGCCTAACATCCACATTTTAAGAGCTTTCTATTTACTCTTAGACTAGCTCTACTCTGATCCCATAGCCTGAATACTTACTTGTGTCTAGAGTGCAGTAGGTGTGCCTCTGGAGCACATTTTCCAGTTTAATTTCATGTTAAATGAATTCAGCCTGGCACATAGAAATTTCTGCACACTGTGAACCAAGGCAGGGAGAACTGGGAGATGTACTTCAGAAATATTTTCCTGATCTGAACTGAAACGCTAATAGTATATAATATAGTCAGAACATCTCTTCTCCACGAATGCTTCTGAATCAGAATATGAAAGTGAAGGAACACACAAAAAGTGAAAAATAAAACTCAGACATCAAAGAATACTAAAAATGTGTTATTTGGGTTGATCTCAAATTTTGAAACAGAGGGATTAGTTCTTGTTTATTAATACTCATATGTTTGTTGTTATAAGATAAAGAGCTGCATTTGGTTCATTCACATATATCAGCTCAAATTGACCAAAAATATTCAGAAAATAACAATTTAAATTTGTAATATTTTAGCAAAGAAAGCTGAAAGAAATTAAAGAGTATAAGCATTTAATTTTAAAACTTATAACAGCAGAATTGTTAAGTGTGTTCTAAAAAAAATGAAATTTTCTTCTGACATGTATCTATACCACTTTTTAAACAGCTATTCAAATATTTTGAGTCTGCTACAAGAAATATTTTGTTAGATCTGTAAGATTTTTTACTTTTTAAAGAAACATTTATTATTGCAAATACCACCCTTTTAGTTTAGCTTAAAAAACAGCCACAAATTTGTACATTTTTCTGTCATTTTTCATTGTGCTAATTTATCCTGCTTGGGAAACCCAATAGTTGGAAACATAAATAACTCAAAGAGAATTGGTAGAGGTCGCACAACAATTGTAACAGTGTTTTGATTGTGTTCAACTTTGCCATGAGGAAAAAAATCTAAGTAAGAAATAATCAAAAACATCAGGAACTGATTTATTTTTTTTTTATGATATTGCTAAAAGATTTCTGGTTTAAACCTTGGTATTAATGTACAGCTTACTGTGTGTTAATCAAAAGGGAAAATATTCTCCAGAATACCTGCGTACAACCAGGGCAGTTTTTGAAGACAAAATAGAAGTGCCTTATTCATTCTTTTTTTCCAACTTACTATTAGACAAATCAAATCTAGTCTCTCTTCTCCTATATCAATGATTCATTTTGACAGAGGAAGCTTAAACCAACAAGTAAAACATGATAAACAATAACCATCACCATATAGGGAGCTTGGCTAAAAGCTTTCTGTCACCATTAATAATGATGACATAATAATGCTTGTTTTTTAACCTCCCTGTTGCATTAGCAGCAGATGTAACATACTGTAAGAAGTAAACAACTTTCAGTAGGTGCTACCTGTGAAAATTTGTCCTCTAAATAAGGATACGGCAAACTTCTAGATAGTTATGTGCATAATCTGATGAACAGAAGAAGGAATGTGTAAGCAAAAAATATTCATGTAACTGACCCACACTGTTTACGTTGTGTTCTATTGAATGACAAGATGACTCACACTATACCATCAAGACAAGAAAATACCACTTCTTGCCTCCTAAGTTTATATCATTTGACCATAAGTAGCTATTTAATGTATTACTCTTTCATCTGTAGAGGCTTTGAGCTACATATAGTTAAAAAGTTTTCAACTACAGACTCAAAAGTCTTAAACAAGTACAGAAGATGTTATTATTCACAAGCTTACCTGGATCAAGGAAAAATAAATACAAGAATATGCTTCATTACAGGCAAATAAATAGGTCTGTGGTGGCACATTCATTCTTTAAGTGAGGCACATACTAATGTGTTCTTGTGGAGAGGGACCAGTCTGAGACCCACAGGGGTGTAAAATAACTAGAATTCACATTCCACACTAACATAAAATCTCTAGAAAATTTCCACATAAACGGTCTTTGATGAGTTTTTATCAAGCTGTAAATATACTAATACAAATGACTAGATGGTTTTAGTTTGGGTTTTTGTTGTTGGTTTTTTTTTTTTTGGTTGGCATATATGCCAACCTCTAACATACTTTTTCCCTGATTACCTAAGAAAAAAAAAATGTTAGCTTTAAGAGCAAAATAAATGTATTTTTAATTTAACTGAAATGTATAGATAATTTTTTTTAGATAGTGTTAGATAGTCACCAAAGTTTTTTATATTAATTTCAGTGGTTTTAAACTACAGTAGGAATCTATGTTTACACAAATTTCAGAGGGGAAAAGTTTGATTTTTCAGAAGTTAGAAACAACTCAAACAAACTAATGACTGAATTTCATGGCTAATTTTATATCTCCAAAACCATATTTTTCTTTGCAAATAGGCTATGCATGTAATAAAATATGTTCCTCTATTAATAGATCTACAAATCTGCAAAATAAGTTGTTATGTCACCACATAGCTTAAGATTTATTTTATAATTGTTTCATGTATTTTATAGATAGAAGTTATGTTTCCTATGAATATGACTACTTTGTCCTAAATCCATATGGCTGAACAGGGGAGAAAATAAACCTAGAACACAAGACATTCCTATAATATCTAAAATTGTATATACTCTTAATTTGTCTTGAAAAAGATCATAATAAACTAAAGATAATGTTAATATGCTGCTACTTCTTTCCTGTGGAAACTTTCTTTGGTAATTAATATTACTTTATTGTCAAGTATTTTGGGAAATTACATATCCATTTTAATTAGCCGTCACAGGGTTCTTCCTTGCTATTTTAATCTGGAGCATTAATGCTGGACCACTTTCACACTGTGCTTTCAGCAGCCTCTTTTTTTCCCTCCGTCTGACCCACATACTCAAGCGTACATAGATGTGTATAAAGCTAAAAAGATGCACACAAATTATTTCCTTTCTACAATTTAACAATGTGTCTTTTGAGACACATCTCTACCGATGTGTCTTTTGAGAGCATGTTAGCACTAACCCAATAGTGATTTGGAATAGTGCTCTAAAGTTTCCCCTAATGTGTGTGTATATATAAAAGTGTTTGTGTGTATGTATATTCCCCTAATGTGTAAATATATATATATATTTATGTACGTGTATGTTATTGTATGTATATCAATACAGAGAAGTAGATTACCTAAGAGCGTTTTAATCTCTACAAAACTGCATAAAGCAAACCTAGAGTCACAGAAACTTTACTACTGCAGAAATCCTTGGTTGTTTCAGTATTATAGACATTGCTTAAAATCTGACTTGTTAAATTTTGGGTTGTTTCCAGTAACAAATTGTTTCACCATATTAGTGGAGTCCGTGTTTTACCAAACAGCTTCAAGTTCACCAGTAAAATACAGATCACAAGTCTTAAGCTTGGGCCTGGTATTGCAATCCTACAGTAAAGTATTGGTGAATGTGGAGGAAAACATACGCGTGCCCCTGCCTTGGAGCCAGGTTATTCAGTGTTCCGTGTCATTTATCAATCTCATTTCTTCCGTGTCATCTTTGTGATACACGTGCTTTGTGTGTGCAGGCAAAAAAATAGGTCATACAGACTCCCCTTAGCTAATTCTTTGAATTTCTTCATTCCCACTTACACAGAGATGTAGAGATCCACACTGTAATTTGAAGATGCAACACTGTGTATTTGATAAGACATCTGAATAAGAAAAAAGATCTATCAGTCTGATGTAAAATTGTGTCATTAGGCCAAGGCTGGCTGGCCCTAGAAGGTGCATTTTTTTGTAACTAGGTGTTTCTGCAGACTCTCAACATCTCCCAACAGTAAAGAAATTCAGAGTGAGAATCCCCTTTATGAGGTGCAGGAGCACTATGTTCTACAAGTTACCTATGCAACAGTGGAGGTCTGATCTCCTTTTGTCAAGGGAAAGGTTAATATCACAACGAGCAGCTGGATACAATTAGTAGAAAACCTGTGCCAAGTCCAATTTAGATGTAAAAATAGGTGCAGTAGCTAAGATACTCTAATGGAGAAACCTGGGAAACAACGTGGAGGAACTTGAAATTTCGAAGCACTGAATGAAATTTCAACAATGATGACTGTGCTGGTAGATGTAATATGCTGACAGAAGACAACATCAAAATTAAGGCAGTTCTCCAGAAATGCATATCCATAATGTGTAAGGAAAGAAGAAACAGTAAGATGAAACAATTCTTGTTTGGATAAAATCACTTGTGGGAAACAGGATGAAATAAATTCTGGGAATACTGGGAAATTGATAGGAGTTTGTTATGATCCTAGAATAAAATCTGGACACTAATAAAGATTATTAACCCATCATTGAAAGGATGCATACAAGAGAGAATTATCCTGTTGTGAGGAATAAAACAGTGCTACAGGCCTAAATGGTATTGATACACCCATCTGAAGAATTGTTAGCTATCAGTGCCTTCAGTGTGCAGCATTTAACTACTTTTAACTGAAAAAATAGAATGCAGTTAAAAGTCATTGAAGTTCCTCATATCAAAAAGACAGAACTTCATCTAAACTAATGACAGCCGGGAGTATTTCTAAGCTCCTGAAACTGGAAATAGGCCTTGGCCACCTCCCAAGTGTATGAGGGCAAAACCTTGGCACACGCTTCCTCCCTTTCCTTGCTGAACTTTGCATTGGATGAGAAGGAAATCTGGGCACATGAGTCAGGAGGGAGAGGAACCTCGCTCTGACACAGTGCCCTATCTCAGGATTGAGCAACTGGGACTGCAGGCTCTGCGCCGGGTGCGCAAGCTGCTGAGTTTGGATTCAACCCAAGGTAACTATTTAGGCAGGTCGACTGAACTAAGGAACTCAGGGATTTGATTTTGGAGGCAGCCTGGAGTGTCTCTGTGTCAAACCTGTTAAAGCTATCTGGAATCTATATGCCAGGCAAGGAGTTAAAAAAAATGTTGTATGAGAACTTTCCAGGCCTAACTGGAAGAATAACCATCTTGAAATTGACATTAAGCATAAGTAGGGAGCCTACGAGCAATGGAAAAAAGGAGTGATCACCAAAGAAAACTATGACTTCGAAGTCAAGAACTGCAGGTCTGAAGTAAGACTTGGCAAAAGTGGGACTTGCTAAAAGTCAAACTGAATCTGACTTTATAAAGGCAATCAGTGCTTAGATGGAGAAAAAGGCAGGAACTTGAAACACTTTGCAGTAAGCATGAGATATACATGAAAGCTCCACTTGATTGGGTTAATTTATATTTCACCCAAAAAATCTAAACGTTATTTCAATTTTTAATAAGACCCGTGTTTTAAAACATGGGATTACACACTGGGAAGCAAATAAAAAAGGAGACTTCTGCAACCAGAATGAACATTACACCCAAATAGTTTATTAAACTCAAATTGGGGTTACTCAGATAACCTGCAGTCTCACATATTTGGAAGAATAGGAGCGTGAAACCCAAATTCCCATAGCAATTGGCTGGAATAAACCTATCAAACCGGGAGCAGTCTGCATAATGGGAATACGCAAAAGCAGCATCTACCTTAAGAACAGTTGTCCTGGCACCTACAGGATGCTTTAGCCTGACCCCAGCAGTGTAAATTTCAGTGAAATTAGAACTGAAGACTTCAAAGACCATATAATATGGTTCTGGCACAGAAAAATTATGCCACACCAGATACTGATGCCTGTGTAATGTGAACTTCAGCATAGCAACCAGTACACTACCACTGCCAAAACAGGGTTTACCAAGGAGACTGGGATTGGCAGAGGTACACAAGGGACCACCTATACAGTTACCTACACTGGCCTGAGAGTGACGAAGTGTAAGGCTACAGAAAAGCTACTGAAGAATCACCTAAAGTGTGTGTGTGTATTAATCCCATTTAATATTTGCAGAACGGCTAAGAAAAAAAAACAATAACTGTAAACTGGTAAAGAGAGTAAATTAAAGAGACGTGGGTATTCACAAAGTCTGACTTAACTCCAGTGGAACTAATTTCTCTGGGATCTTCCTATGGCAAATGATCTATGAATTCCACAAAGCACAACTCACAGAATCATAAAATCATGGAAATGCCTAGGTTGAAAAGGACCTTCCAGATTATCTAGTCCAACCATCAACCTAACACTAACAAAAGCAGGTAATGAGGCTCTTGCTCCAGCTCACTTTCTAGGTAAGCTATTCTCCTTCCCTTGGCCACAGAGGCAGCCAGGAAAGCCTAACCTTGATAGATTAAAGCTGGTCTCTACACACACCTCCTCTGTTGTTACACTTTCCTTCTGTGCCCTCCGCTTGCACTATCAATATGTTATTAGATGATTATGCAGAAAAAAACCAAAATGACCTTGAAGACTGAAGTAACAGAAATAGGACGAAACTCAACAGTGCAAAATTCATTAGCTACACTGCTTATATAAACTGGGAGACCACTTGTAAATAAACAAGGGGAGAAGGACCTGGGAGGCCAGCAGGGAGGCAGCCTAGCAGATGTAATCTTGAGATGTATAGGTAGAAGTTTTTACACGGCAGCAGACACTGGTGAGGTGTCCTCCAAAACACTGCATACAATTCTGGACACTCATATCACAAATGAAAAATTTAAAAAGAAACAGACTAAAGCTGGCTTATGAGAAAATGAAGAAGACAGATGTGACAGAAGACAGCTATGTCAAAAAAGACTAATATTTTGACTTACCCTAGCGAAACAAAGTTTAAGGCAAGAAGCGACTGCCATATGTAAACATGTCAGGGATGTGAACAGCAGGGAACAGAGGAACTATTCAAACCAAAAGACATCAGACTGGCAAAGGAACTAGTGAGTATAGACTAGCCATTAATAGCTTTAGGATGGAAATTAAAAGCCCTCTCACCATTACAGCATTGAGATTCAGAAGCCAAATTCAGGTAAGGATGGAGGAAATAGAATGTACAGCTATTTCTGAAAGGGTAGGTGGACACTTCATGAAATAGTAGTATGTGGTGACTGCCATGATAAAGGCCAGACTCAAGGATGTGGAGTGTCTCACCCAGCCCAAAGATGCTCCTCACTCCTAGACAACCTCTCTGTTTCAAATAGCTGATGAAATTTGCTTCAGCTGAGACAGAAAATGTGGTGTAACTAGGAATGAAGCCTGGGTTTGAGACCCTCTTTCCCTGATATAAAAGAGATTTGAAAGAACTAGTGTGAGAAATCCCATGTGATACGGAGAAACTTGCTGTGTCTGTGGTGGCTTTCAGGAAGGAAAGCACAGCTCCAGTGCTCCAAGCCCCCTCGGCAAATCCACCCAAGCTTCCTACTCACACTGTGGCTTTCAACCTACCTGTACTGTTTACCAAGAGGCACTGCTCAGTGTGCTTTATTTTATTAATAAATTCTGTAATCCATTAATGAATCAGTCTGGGTACGCATAAATTTTGTGGTTATTATACCAAGAATTTCCCAGAACTGAATGCTCTAACAGAAAGCTACAGGCCTTAAATAACTTGGAGAATTTTTTACACTTCAGCCTTGGAAGAAAACAGAGAAAGAATCATTTGAAATAATTAAGCTTTATAATTTTGGTTTAGTTTTAATTAATTAAAATTAAGACATAAAACCCCTAGGGCCTTTGAAGAATTTTTTATTATTATGTCAGAAATTATCTTTAATTGTTCCAGGTAAATAATACCACAATTGTCTTCTTTTCTTATGGTTGTAGACTGCTAGGCATATTGGCTTCTAGCCAATAGTAAATATTTTTATATTACTCCAGACTGAGTGGTAGAACAAATCAAGCTTCAAGTTTTAATGTTACTCTGCTTACTGTTTCAATTTAAATTTCATGGATTGCATGGGGTTTTTTCTTTGAATACCTTTTTGGCAACTCTTAGAAGCAGTTCAGGACTTTTTTGACCTTTTAAGATGCATTGGCATACATACCACCTGCAACACATGCCTTTCCAATGTGTACAAAAGGCATGCAGATTTGAAAATCTGATATATTTGTAAGGGAAAAAAAAAAAAAAAAAAAAAAAAAAAAACTGCATAAATCTATTTATTATGTCTCCCCAAGACTGTTTTCTTATGTAACTATTATCACACAGCCTAGCTTGATTTCTTATAGTTCATTGACCCATTCTGTAAATTCGCAGACAAACTTTGGCAGAGGTGTAACTTGATAATTAAAAAGTATGTTATCTCTTGCCAGCTTGTTATAGCCAAGTGTAAGCTGAACGCTAGCTTTCCCTAATCCCATCAACCCAGTCTGTAGGAAGGGTCAGGGGTCAGTAACTGCTTCTAAAAACACTGTTCAATTGAATCCAAACAAGCTCTTACCTACTAAGCAGCTGCTCACAAACAATTCGGAATCTGTCCTCATTACCAATTGTTAGGGGCTCCTGTTGCAAGAAAAGCCCTGTTTTGAATAGGCCTCTAATGCACCAGTAAGTCTTCATCTGATAGGCTAAGATCTAAAGTCAGCAAATTTTTTTAGGTTCTTTTTTTCCTCCTAGCACAAAGAGAAAAAATTAGAAACCAGCTAATACTGGCTGGCATATCTACTGGCCCAAGCAGGAAGCAAGATGTTGATTTTCAAAACACACTGTTGCATATCAAGGAGGACTTCTAGGAACTGCCAGGAAAAAAAAAAAAAAAAAAAAAAAAAAAAAGAAAAAAAAAAAAAAAAACAAAA
>VZRU01009637.1:87109-99844 GCA_013398155.1 Pedionomus torquatus | reverse complement strand
AAAAAGTGTAATTTTAAAAAAAAAAAAAAAAAAAAAAGAGTAGGGAAAAAAATAAACCTACCCCACTTTATTTTCCCAGCTCTATTAATCACTTTTCTTTGAATGTTTCTCTTTATTTAGTTCTGAGTCCTAAATAACAGCAACTTGCTAACATCATGGACTTGATTTAAAACAAACATTGACAGTCTAAGGTCCCTTGAAAAAGGGTTAACCATAGGCCATACTCTAAAATATCTGCTAAAAAAAATTAAGTCTTTAAATCATTTTATGTTGAAAAGAATTTCTTTGCACCCCCTTTCAAAAAAAAAAAAAAAAAAAGAAAAGAAAAGAAAAAAAAGTGAGACCGTCTTAACTGTAAGAGCAAGTTTATTCAGGTGGTATGAATCAGGCAGGGCTCACTGATGCAAACTATAGCCTCAGAAAGCTCAGCAGGCTCTGAGTCTCACAGGGCTGCCCCACGAAAAGATGCATAACAAAAACCAGAGAAGAACAGGCCTGCAGTAATCTCCTTGCCCTGGCTAGAAAACAGGGGTGAAGGAAAGCTGCCCTCTCATTATGGTTTTGGTCTCAAGGTTAGAATTAGACCCTTAGGGTAAGCAGCTGTCAATTAGAGATAACTCTGACCAATGCTGTCTGAAATCTTGGACTTATCTCCTAGCAACTCCCCTTCTTTCAGGGCAGCAACCCTCCGCTCTGCCTTCAGCTCAAGAGTCATCCTGAAGACAGTGAAATAACCTTTTCAATTTGGGCAGATGCATAAAAAATCCAGCTTCCAGAGCCTGCGTGAAGCCTGTGTGACATTTGACTGAAGCTGGGTTTTAATCTAGGTTGATTATATATTTGCTTTGTTTTCCACATTGCGGATGATGAGAGCTAGGTGATTTTGCCAAAAGAGCGTTCTCAGATAATAGCTACAAATTCGGCAGGTTTAGGCAGTAGGTCATTTACTCAGTGAGATGCAGGGCTATCACGTTTGTGCATCTGCTGGTGCATCTTTTGCTCACGCTGCCTTTAACACCGGGAGAAATTTGCCAAGAGTTGAGAATTAGGAGTGGCCATGGTTACAGCAGCAGCTCTGGAGTCCTCTATCTAGCGTAGCAGGGTATACAGAGCGGCGACAAGCATAAATCCTATTAAGCAAAGCATGAGGTTATGCATCATTTGTGTAGGCAACATGACAGAATTTGAGAGGGAAGTTTTAAAAGACACCAAAAGCCACCCATACCTCTATTTCCAGGGTTTTCCATTCATCAGAATTTATTTTTTTTTAGATCCATAGCAGTGCCTTTTGCTAACCTGATGAAGGGTCTGAAAGGAGAAAGGAAGAAGGGGGATCAGAGGGAGGAGGAGCAGGGAAAGAAAAATGGGGTGCTCACAGAAAAATAAGTGGGGGGAGGGAAAGGAGCTCATCTTTGATTCAGTTGGGGTCCATATTCACAAAGAGATCACTCAGAAATTTTGTACAAATGGCAGGAGCAGAATGTGAGCGCAATGAGGGGCCTAATGCAGGCACTTGTCCTGTAATCAAAGATTCAGCTCAACATGAGTCCTTTGTGAGACAACAGCATCATTCTCCACCCAGGCTAACCCCTGAATGCAGAGCAGCTCTCTCCAGCAAGGCAGGCAGGACGAGCCTTGCATTTCTTTGTCTTGTTTGGAAAATATGATTATTCCTTCTTTTTTTTTTTTTTTTTTTTTTTTTTTTTTTTCCATTCCTCATTTGTTTCTCTCCTAAAGAAAACATTTTTTTGCTGTGCCGGTAGTAAGGCAGAGGATGTTTGTGTGAGTTGGAGGCACTCTCGGGGCGAGGAGAGGAGAGGAGCAGCTGGGCTGAGATGGTGGAGCCAGGGCAATTCCAGCCTGCATTTGGGGAGAGTGTGCAGAAAAATGGCTGACACTTCCACGCTAGCGAATGCAGGATGGGCGTCTTCCTCTGCGTAAGCACAATTCCTCTTTCCTCAGGCTTTACCAGCCCTACAAAGATGAAACGTTACAGGGATCTCTTTTTCCCTGCTTAAAGCCCTTTGGCAGTAGAATTTCTCAACCTTTTGAAACATTTTTCTTTTTTAAAAAAATAAAATGTTTTGCCATTTTATTAAAATGAGACAGAGAATTTCAATCTGGGTAAGCCCACTTCTTCAGTTGGGTTGCAATAAAAATCTCTTTTTTAAGTTGCAAACAGTGTTTCGTTTCTGTATATATATATTTAATGCCACTATAGAAAATTATTCTAAAGTGAAATAGAAAATACAAAGTAATGTTTACCAGCTTCCTTACAGTTTGGCTCAGTCTGAACATTGCCTGGTGTGATGAATATAATCTACTATTTTCAGAATTTGGCTTTGGAGAGCTGGAAACAGTATGTAGAAAGTAAATCAGATTTGCAGACCTTGAAGCTTTACAAAGAAATAAGACAAAAGGATACAGTTAAAGAATTGCCATGTGCAAAGTGAACATAAAACTAAGTAGCCCAGTTGAATATTTTGTTATTCTGGAGTTACATCAGCGTAAATAAGTGTGGCATTGTGGCAAGGAGGCAGGTCCAAGATTCTTAGGAATTGCATTAATTCTTTGCTTTCTTCATTTGCTAAGTGCTTATCTCTATAGAGAACTGACCGCTACTTCTAGCATTGCTAAAGGTATTTGTTGAAAAGGCTACCCAGAAATGGGCTCAAGCCTACATTCCTCACTGATATCACAGGGAGTCTTGGAAGCAAAAGGCTGAATGGTTAAATTTCAAACAAGTTCATTTTAGACACAAACCTCATATGAAATAATTGGAAAAATAATCAGAAATTGCAATATTACTATTTTAGCATACAACGTAAAATTTAAAATATTGCTGTACGCTCTGGGATCAAAGGAAAAAGGGAAAACGTAGTTTCAAATAACAGACTTCTTGGTAAAAACTTAAATGTAAAAGATAGGGGAAAAAATATTACTGAGAGGATAATCTTATTTTTAATTAACTTGAAATTTTTTTTTTTTTGTAATTGTTTGATATGTAGAAATCTTTTTTCTTGATTCTCCAAGACACTGTTGCATTCACCTGTGTGCTGTATGCGTGTGAGTGAGCGTATATATTTGTGGGGGCATATAACCCTCAGGTACTTCTCAGCTGAAGATTTTGGAAGCCTAAATTGTGTACTCTTCTGTCTGGTTGTGTATGTAATTATGTTTACCTACATTTTCATATCTCATATACCCAAAACACAGTGAAACAGTTGCACGGTTATTATGTAGGGCTTTATCAGATTATTATTTACTATTTGTACTCTTATTCAAATTTATACGAGTCAAAAATGAGCAAATACAAGTCCCCAATGGATTTTTCTTTTTTTTCAGTTCCTTATGGCAGACGTGTGTTTCCAATTCCTTCTTATAAATTTGTGACATTCTATAGGACTGCAAAACAGTTTCACGTTTTGAAATCAGGCCTGGCTTGAATTCTTGGTGTGATGTAATCACTGCCATACCCTTTCTTGCTGGGGAATAAAACCAGAGGGAAGGCTGCAGGCTTTGTGGCCTACCAGCCTGCCCTGGGCTCCGCCGTGAGAGCTTCCAGTGTGATTCAGCACTCCTCCCCTATTCAGGGACAGAATAAGAATGTGCTTAAGTGCTTTGTGCTTCGAAAACATGCTTAAATGCTTTGTTGAATTGGGAACTAATTAAATGACTGAAAGTTCAAACTTAATATCTGGGTGTGAGGAATGTGTGAATTTTCCCACAGGAAAGAATAGCGTGCCCTGAAAATATGACCAAAAAAGATTTTGTTTCTTTGGGTTTGTTTTGGTTGGGTTTTTTTTTCTGTAGAAAGTAGGGTATCATTAATTTTCAGGGCCTTCCCTTCTAAATAATTTAAAATATTTTGTAAAATGTGCACAGGAAAAATTGAAAGCAAACAAAAAAAATTACAATTCCACCAAATTAATTTTGTAGTTGAAGTTTTGCTTTCTTTCTGAAATCTAGAAATGCTACTTTGTTGGGGTTTTTTTATTTCTCTTTTCTCAGATGTTAATTTTTAATTTTTTTTCCAAGTGCCTCACAGAAGGTTGGCAAAGTTCCAGAATAACAGCTGGAAGTGAGAAGGAATGAAAAAATTCATCATAGAAATTCAAATGAGAAATAGGATATACATTTTTAATGGGTATGGTTATCACTCATTTAAACAAATTATAAAGGATGCGTTGTTTTTTAGATTTCCAGATGTCTTCAGCTCAATGTTGGATGCCTTTCCAACAGACAAATACAAGCGATTAACTTCACAGAATGTCTGTGGGTTGAAATTCAGACAAAGATAAAATGGTACATTCTGGTCTTCAGAGCTCAAAGCATTGGAGATAGGAAATTCTGGAATCCAGGATGTAATCTCATTTGGGGTATGTGCAGAAAAAGGTACTTCATTTCACGTCCTGAAGAGTGATTTTTTTTTTTTTAAATGTGTTTTCTTTTTTTTTTTTCTTCTTGGCTATGTCCAAGAAACCATATATGTAACATCAGAAAGAGTGGCTGTTAAGATCATATCTATTGACATAATTAACTTATTTGCAAACAGTTTCATGTATTTTTGTCTGAGTCTGCCTTCTTGCATGCACCAAATCTACCCTGATTCAGCTCCTTGTGAATTAGTGTGTACAGCAAATAAAGGAACAATCATCTAGTCCAAACATATTTGCATTCTTAATATGGTGCACACATTCAGGCAAGCAGCAATTTGCATGAAGACCATGAGCCAAGTTCAGTTCTGACAGTAGCAGGCATAACTTTATTCAAATCAGACAAGCAGCAAGCATTTACAAGGGGCCAGAATAGGTTCTGTGTACTTGCTGCATGTCCACGCTCCAGCGTAATGCGTTGCTGTTGCTCAAAACTTCACATTTTCCTTAGATGGACCAGAGCATGTCAAAACTAAACACAAGTGTCAGCTGCAAGTTTGAATATATATGCAGTAATATGCAAGATACAGAGCTTGCTTGTATACCTAAGTTTCGGTTTGGATAGTAAGCGTACTTTTTGAAATTATTCTCTTTGCAAGCTTTCATCACAGGGATTAGCTGAGAAGCTGCATGCCAGGATGCCTCTGGCCACCTTCAAAGCACCCTTGTAAACTCAGTCACAAACAGAACCAACTTCATTTTGTCCAAAGTATTAGCATCTTTTTTTTTAAGCGCTCGTTTTCCAAGTGTGCGTACTAATACTTTAATGGTGGTTGTATACCCCAGTGTTGTGAAGCTGGCTGATGTGTCTTGCTGTGTTTCAGCGAATGTTGTGAGGAATCTACAGCAATTAGCTGTTCATGCCTCTGCTTTCCTGTTTTGTGCCTTCCCTTTCATGTATCAGATGTTTGTAAGTTTTCCATTAGACATTTCCTGCTTCTAATAGATGTTTGTGAGGCTGTTGCTTTGAGCTATCAAGGCTCCAATTTGTGCTGAGATGTTTGGTTTTGTTTTAGGGCTGAGGGGTCTTTGTACTCCTTTCTTCCTAGAAAACATTATAATCTGGAAAAAATAAATAAATTGTACTTTGCAAAAAGTGAATATGACTCCTTCATCTAAATGGCATGGTTTGCACATGTGTCTTTTGTCAGCAGATCACTCCTAAAATAAAAGCACTTAAACTGCAGTTTCTGCCAACTTATCAGACACCAATGGGTGACAACATATATGTATTGCAGTTCCTAAAGGCAGCTTTGTACTCCAGTGTTTTCATCTTCTTTGCCCTGTGGTTTTTTTTTCTCCCTTTTTAATTTGAAACGGTGACTGATTTCTTTTTCTGTTTTCACCAGCTTGATGTGCTGTACTTAAAAAGTAAGTAGCTTTAGCTGCTTTTGAAAGAAGAAAATACCTCTTTTAAAAGTGTTTCAAATGAGCATTGCCCACTGTGAAGTGGCTGTCAAAATTAACAGGAGAGGCATAATTGATTCCCTGAGAGTCATACACGAAAACTAGTTTAAATTTTACAAAACCGCTTCTGACGTGTTTAAATACTTAAATAAATGTGGTGTTGATCTTTTAATCCCCTCTTCCATGTTTTACCAGCGTAGCAGCATAGCCCAGCACCAAGGCAGTCCCAGCCTCTCGGAGGGTGTTTTTGCAGCCAGGCGCTATCTGTCATCCCTCCATTCACGTGGTACCAAGGGTTCTGGATCTGTATTTTGCTTATCAAGTCACCAAACCAATGAATCATCAAAGGAAGCTGTCAATTCACCACACATCACCCGCGCTTTGAACTTAGAAGCGAGTTGAACGTCTCCGAATTTTATTTATTAAGGTCAAGACTGGATTTGAATTGGCAACGAGGGGAAGGGGAGTGGTGAGGGGAGCGGAGGATGGCTGCTGACTCAAGAAACCTGCTGGGACTTTGTGGCCTACTGCTAGGCAACAGCCCATCCCCACCACAGCAAACATACGACCACAAAATGAATGACCTCATCTACAAATCAGCTATTTGATATGCAGATCGGACTGCAGTCCTCTTCAATAATACAACGCTGCGCAGGCAGCAGGTGCAGCAGAAAGAAAAAAAAAAAAAAGTACATGGCCTTTCCACATCTTAAAAGGCAGGGCTGGTTTGTGCTCGCCCACTCCCTCTGGTCCTTTGCAATTCCTGAAGCTCTATCACCTTCATTTTTTATTTAGACCCTCCATTTAAAGAAAACATGGCTACTCCTTTCTGCTCCTGCCCGCGCCCACTCTTAGGCCAAGAGAAGAAGAGGCAGGATTAAGAAGCTGTGCCAGCAGCGTTTGTGATTCCTTCAGCATCTCAGCACACAGTCTGAATTAACAAGGGCCATTTTAGGGAGGAATTGCAATTTCTGAGGTTTTTCCCTTCTCAGATGTCATGTCTTTGCAAATGATTATCAGAGTGTGATTTGTCTGGTTGGGTTTTTTTTCCAAAATGGAGCTCCTCTTTGTGCAGAGAGCAGTGCATGCAGAAGAAGGCATTTCTCTTTGTACATGCGTACTCTTTCTTTTAATTGTATGGAAAGTGCTGTTTGTATTCTACAGTAAGTGAGCTACATGTAGTTTTGAGGGCAGATTTGCAAAAAACAAACACACCGTTTTGTAGGAGAATTAAAGTATTTTTCAGCTCTGTGTTAAAAGGAATAAAGAGCCGTTACTCTGGACTATGAAACAGCACTGAGCCTCTTAGTGGGCCTCAAAGAGCAATAAAACACAGTGTAATATAATTTGTATTGTCTGTGGTTGCAGGTTATGTCCTGAAAGTCGTAAACTATTACAGCTTTATAGCAATGCTGCTGGTATTAACTAAATGAAAGGGTTATTTGTTCTAAATCCATAGTCTGTATGATAGCGAATCTTAGATTCATCAAGAGCAACTGATGAAAAAGGAGGTAAAAGTGCTGCAGAGCCAATGCAGACAAAGCTGTAACACAAAGAGGCAAAAAACAAAGGTATGGTGTGGTGTCTGATCCCACCAAGCTTCTGCCACATCCTTCTGGGGGCAGAACTGATCATCCCTGAGATTACGAGGTGTATTCAGCTGATAGGCCTGAAGGATGCCTTGAGCTCCTTGTTACAGGAAGGTGTGAAAAATTAGATGTTTACACTACTGTGTTTAGGTCATTCTGAGACTCTAAAGAAAGATCTTGTTTTTGCTGAAATGTAAGAGCTCCTTCTTTCCCCCTCCTTAAGAGGGTTTCTGCTGAAAAATGCACCCATGACTAGTAAAGACATTTGATTTAGAGAGCCACTCTAACAATACTGTGTCTTTTTCCTGAAAGCTGTGAAAAATGTTTAGAAGGTTGTTGTCTGAAACCTTGGAATTCCCTGTTAAAGCGGAATTGTTGTTTTCCACTTGAATCCAGTAGTAATGCTTTAGCATTATTCAGATGTGAATTTAAATGCAGATGAGACGTGTGCCATTACACTTGCTCAGGCCCATGAATTATTTGTCAGATAATTCTCCAGCTGGTTCTTCATAACCTTCATAAACCGTCTGTGGAAGGGATAGAGGGTCTGGCTGGTCACAGAAGTTGTGGGCTACACTGGTTAATCTTTGACACTATAAACTCCCCCTGTCAGGCTCACATGAGACAAACAATTTTAATTTCAGTTCAGAATGCACATCAAGGTAGTGGTCCCAAATATTTCCTTAAAAGTGACAAACCCATGAACTGTTTTTCACTCACAAGTGTTTTGACTGAAAATGAATGCTAACAGGGAGGATGCCAAAGCACTCAATGAAAGTGGGTTTGGACACTCAAGTTAATGTTGATGACACAATTGTGGTATTGTCCAATTTCTTCCAAATGGGCTTTGCTGCTGGAAGACATTTTAGATGCCTGACTTTTGAACTGATGCCTCAGGATCTCTAAGATATTGTCTTCAGAGCTTTGTTTACAACAGAAAGTCCTGCCAACCTCCAAATCTGTCCTCTGTTTGATGGAGAACAAAGGTGGCAGTCCAAAACACTTTGGGGGTTGATACTACAGAGCTTGAACAGGCTCTTGAAAATTCAGTAGGCCCAAGAGAGGACATTGTCCTGCCCTCGTCATGTAGCGCAGGTGAGCAGCAGGTGAAGGAAGGGCAGCAGGATTATCCCCTGTGTGAGGTGATATGGTGGTGCACCTGCTTTCTTCTGTTTCTCTGTGTTGCTTAGCTGGAAGAGTGTGAGACATTTTAGGGGCCAACATCACTGCCTTTTTCCCACAGGCTTGAGGCAAATTTTGTTACACTGTGGGCATAAATGTGAAAATTTCCTTGCGGCCTGTTTTCTCAAAGCAAGCTCCCCAAATCTCCTCAGCTTTGCAAACCTCCATGTGCTTTCAAGTCTTTAACCACTTTCTTTTGCAACACTCCCAAATGGTTGGCTGGATGGTCACTTGAATGTATTTCAACTTTTTAAAGTATTGGCTTTTAAGAGCATTAACTTCTGTGCTCCACTGGAGCCCCCCCAGGATCCTAGCCACATGTCGGCACCCCCAACGTCTCAGCCCAGCTTAGCCATGGCTGCTCTGCAGACAGCATCCTATGGATGACATGGGTGGAAAGCTACCGTCAACTCCTGCATTTTTAAGGACATGCCATAAAGACAGGGAGATTTCCACTCAAGGCACTATGTTCTGAGTAATAAACATTAGAAAACTTTTGACAACTGTAAAGACAGGAATTTCTGGCTGTGGTTTTAATAAGAAATCTAATTGTTGAGAAGCTAGAGTGTGTGAGAGCACAGTCTCAGTGAGCAGCTGTATGTGACTGTCCAGGTCTGGGGCTGGCAGAGCTTGGTGGCACAGCTCCAGGCCATTCCCTACCCGTAGGACCTGGTGCCAGAAAATGGGAGCATTTCCATGTAATATTTGAATGAGGATTTAAATAAAGATGGCAATAGTGTCTCCAGATGACAAAAGGCAAAGCCGCTGGTATGAATGTGATTTGGGATGAGCTCTGGATGCTTGGACAGACTGTTTGGACAACGGCAAGCAACTGAAGAGCCATTTCTAGGCCAGCCAAGTGGCATCTGCTCAGATTTCTTGCCTAGCACAGGCTTCCCTCCCCTGTGACCAGGCGAGGCACATTCTCCCTGTCCCGCCTGACAGCACAGAAGTGGTGGTGGCTGCTGCTGTCCCCAGGCCGGGGCCCCGCAGGGGCAGTCTACTGATGTGGAGCTGCTGCTGGGACAACGTGAAAGAAAGAGTGAGATTGTTCCTGCTGGGCCGAAACGCAAACAGGGATAGGGCTGAAGCCCTGCTGCCTTGAAGTCAGGGAGGAGAGGAAGGGCGCTGGTGGCAGAAGGACAACAGATCCCACAGTGTTAATGCTGCTCCTGCTGAATGCATCCTGCTAAAGAACAAAGCAAGGAGAGCCTAGCTCTTGCAAGAATTTGATCCACCGAGAAAGGCTGCTAGAGCTTTAACCCCTTCGTGGCGAGCTGTTTGGGGTGTAATTTAACCGATATGCCATTGGAAAGCAGCAGATCACAACATTTTACAGGCCAGCAATGCCATAAGCACTGGAAAGGGGTCACTGGCTCTAACAAGCAGGCCTTTGCTTTTGCACTTGATTTTTTGAAGGGAGGTGCTAGTGAAGCAATTGTGGTGAGACCGTGGCATTGAAAGAGTTATTACAAACCAGAGGATAAAATGTCAATGATGCCTGATGCACAGAAATGTGCAGCGTTAGCAGATATACGCTGCTGATCTGGTAGCAGCTAGCGCTCTCCCCTCAACAATGTGATATTTCTGGGTTTCAGTAACCAGCCCCATAGGAGGTCTTCCTTGATACTTTGAACCAAATTGTGGCATTTGGCTCCTGGCCAGTAAAAGGAAGCCAGCAGAGCTACTGGCCTTCAGGAAGGGCTTGGGGAGGGATTGCATCTGAGCTGGTGAGTAGGCAAGGGCAGTGCACAAGCTCTAGAGGACACTGGCAGCATGTATTAGCCTTTCTGCACCAAGGCAGCCCTTTCCACACATTTTCCTAATCCCACAAGAGCAGACAGATTGCACTCAGGAAAAAAAAAAAATCATCTCTGTATCCTTTGAGTGTGATCGGCGTGAGTGTGAGAGGCCAAGCACAGCATTTTCCACTGTGCCTACGGGACTCCATTCAGAAAAAAATAGCACTTTCGCGTTTCCCTGTGCTCACCCTCCCCTGGCTGGTCTCCTCCCCTGCGGATGCTCTGCAGCCAGTTCCAGCCTCCTTGAGCTAATTGGGAGATCGCAGCCACGGGGTAGCAGGCAGAGGTGCAGAAGTCTCCAGCATAGCCCTGCACAAGCTACAGCCAAATTTTTTCTGGAGTGCTTGTAGTGAGCCTTGCCAGTGGAGTGTGACTTTGGGATTAGAAATCACTGGGCTATAACTGCCTTGCACCATGCTCTGAACTCATCCACTGGGATATTCCTGCTGCTTGTGGAATCCTAGTTTCTAATCCTTAACTAAAAAGGTCACTCCAAGGCTCCATTTGTGCTGGATGTGATTTGCTGTTATTGCAATAGTGTTTGCAAGTACATAGTACTGACAAGCAGTGCTGGTAAACATCAGGCTTATACCAGCAAAAGACCTCCCCAAGTGAATAAGCGCTATTACAGGAGCATCTATGTTTCCACTGGAGGTTTTGCCAGTCACTCCCTGAGAAACAGGGGGGTGGTTTCTCCTTCACTTCATTCTCACATGTAAAACTTTTAAGAGTAAACTAGATTTAAACTGTAGCTGAACAACTGCAGACAACAATACAAAAATGTGCTTCCAGGCCTGAAAGTGTTTGAATTTCTTTCTGTATTGCTCTTTTTTTTCCTTTTTTTTTTTTTTTTCTTTTTTTTTCCTCCTCCACCCCCACCCCACCCCCCAAAAGACCCATATTGTAACACTTTAACAGAGGAAACTCACTCTGCCTCTGCTTTCCTGCTTGGTGTATATTTAAATAATTGCTGCATTTTAACAAGCTAAATTGCATTCCCACCAGCTGTCCCTCAGACCAAACCTTCAAGGATATGCTAAACAATAATGACTGCAACAACACTAAACTCAAAGGGCCTCGAGATCTCTTCAAAGATAAGATGTCTTGCTGTTTGCTTCCATATCCGGGCACTTTCATGCAGATTAGCAAAACAGTATGCAAATAGTCTACATGGGGCTAAGAATGGGGTCAGTTTGGCCCTCTGTGAATGTAGGGAAGGAAAACATAATTTTTAATTTTCAAAAACATCATCTGATTTTTAATCAGAGGCTGATGCTGCAGTGTAGAGCCAGGGTAGCTCTGCTGAAGCCAGAGTGCGCCACGTCGCCCATGACCAGGCAGGCATCAGCAGTTCAAATACCTCTCCCTCGCCCACAGATCAAGAGAGATGCTCTTCTCGACGTGGCATCTCTTGTCCTGCAGAGCCCTGATGCACGGCAGTCCCGTGGCCGGTGGCTCAGTGCTGGGCATTGTCGGAGCGTGTGGGGCAGGCAGCAGAGGCAGGCAGACAGTGAGGGGAGGCAGAGGGAACAGGCAGGGGAATAAGCCGGGGAGCAGGCAGGGAGCGGGCAGTGGCCGGTCGCCTGTCGGCCGAGCTGGCTGGCAGCAGATGGGGAGGGCAGGAGCCAGGATTAGCAATTCCTCCTTTACCTACCCACCCCTTCCCCGGCCCCAGCTGGCTGTTTAAAAAGAAAGCCATAAACCCATTAGTACAAAGACAAATGAATCTCATACCCTGAGGCATTCCTTCATTCAGAACTGGCTTTAACTACTTTTCCAACCTTCCTCCCTTAAGCCCTTAGCCTTTTGGATATTCTAATTGAATAATTGCAGAGTTCGGCAAAATGCTTGACCATACAGTCAGTTAGGAGATTTTTAGTAAAGCTCTATAACTTCACTTTGTATGTATGCAAGTATAGACTTATATATGCATGTGTGTTCAAATAGCTGTACGAATCTCTGTCAGCCTATATATATATATCTCCAAATAGATGCTCAGATATGTCTTTCACATTATTTACATAGATACATTTTTTTTTTTTAAATGCAATGTTAAGTTAGACACATATAGTGTCAATTAACATTGGAAACTGACTGCATATTATAGCTAGGTTTAATATGATATGATTTTATGTGTCCTTGATTTTACATTAATGCTAAGCACATGTGAGCCCGTGGATCTGCAGCCAATGTGAATTAGTTTCCCTTACAGCTACAGGGGATGTAGAAAATAATGTGGTAATACTGTGGTAACTATAAAGGACTTGCCACAGCAGCATGGTGGGAAGAGTTTTGAGGAAATTGCAAGTGAAAAAAAAA
>VZRU01009637.1:38834-79613 GCA_013398155.1 Pedionomus torquatus | reverse complement strand
TAGAACTGTTAGAATGGGTCCAGTGGAGGGCCACAAAGATGATTATAGAGATAGAGCACCTCTCCTATGAGGACAGACTGAGAGAGCTGGGGCTGTTCAGCCTGGAAAAGAGAAGGCTCCAAGGAGACCTTATACCAGCCTTCCAGTGTATTTAAGGCCAGGCTTTATGGGGCTTTGAGCAAACTGGCCTAGTGGGAGGTTTCCTTGCCCATGGCAGGGGGGTTAGAACTCGATGATCTTCAAGGTCCCTTCCAACTCTAACCATTCTATGATTCTATGAAATTTCTTCTCTTTCTTGGCACAGTTGAACAACACTCCCAAGGAGAGCTTACAATTTGTAACACTAAACAATAGTGTCAAATGAATTGTGGAATACATACTCCAAGGCAACTGAGATCAGAATATATTCCATAAAATCACATCTTGTGCAAGCTCATGCACTGCAAACCATTAGACTGCTTGAAGCCAGGCTGCGCCTGCAGGGGAGGTGTGATTGCAACGTAGCCAGGCATACTCAAGCTCATTTTTCCTTAACTGTGGTAGCTACAGCACCGGTGAAGTCCTCCAAGAAGCTGACATCCCTGATACAACAGATTTACTACTGTCAAAACCCAAAGGACAGTTAGATCTACCTGTAGGCTCTACACTGGACTCACCACTGAGCTGCAGTGGAGCTGGACTTGTTGCCAGCTGACCTTTTTTCACTGGAGAGGAACAATCATCCTCCTACTTGTAGGTGTTTGTATAAATAGCCATTTTTTTACTCCCTTTTTAACACAATAACACTTTTGGAGTATTGCGGGGATCTTTCATGCAGAAATGCTAAAGGAATAAAATTACCTCAGAAAATAAAAATTTCCACCTGTAAATGGGAAGAGGAATATGTGCAATCCAGTAGAATGGCTGCCACTTGACTGAACGGCATGGGGGGCAAGGGGGAGAAGGTGGGTGCTTCTGAATAATTTATTTTACAAAATCCAATAAAATGAGTTTCCTGAAACAGTAGCTAACCAGTAATTAGCCAGGGTTTGTTTCCCCTTTATGTGCTAATGGAAAAGCAAGCTTTGGCATGGAATGGCTGCTTGTAAAACTCTCATTAGACAAACCTGCAGGGTTTTTTAGCATTTTCTGGTGAGGCCGACTGTAGGTTATTTAAGCTGAAGCAATGGTAAGCGTGTTAAAAAATTATCAAGCATTCCAATAACCTCAGGCCAAACTTGTGTTTGCTCTTAAAGAAGGAGACTGTAATAACAGCACAGTTCAGAAAATTAAAATATAGTAAGGTTCACAGCAGAGGTGACTGGCTGTTTGAAAAGTGCTGCAGTACACAATTTATGACATCCTTTCTTTTAACACTGCTCAGTATATTCTGTAAATGCTTTAATGTGCTTAAGCCAGTTTATTCCTTCGTAATGGTCAGTGATTGTGATCAGGTATGCACCATAGACAGCTTCACACTTCTGTGTGAGGTATTATTTTATAAAAACCCTAATCTATAAATCTAATTTCTTCTCTTGCCAGATACAGTTACATAATGTGTTTCCAATTTGGGATTGGATCAGTTTCCCGGAATGCTGAATAACCTGTGAGAATTTGTAAGCTTTATACCACGCTGGCATTCAAAATCATTATGACTGGACTCTAGACCTTGCTTTATAAAAAGAAAATAGGTCTGTCCTTGAAACAAACTCATATTTCGACAAGATTTTAAGGACAATTGAAAAAGTTATAGAATTAAATAAGGATAGCATTTATAGTGCAGAGTGTAGCTTCCAGAGTTCCTTTCTAACCACATTTTTAAAATGTCATCATATATTATGAGCTAAGGAATTGAAATCCAAATAAATGCTATCTTTTTGGTCTAAGACTGAAGGATTACTAGAAGTTGGAGAGTTGGCACATTATTTTGAAGAGTATGGATTCTGACAAAAAACTTTCCCAACAAAACATATTGCTGTAAATCTTATGTATCTTCCAAGCTTTGGGAAAATGCCTAGATTAGTCCAGATCTTCACAGGATACACCATAGAAATAGGAACTGCTAAAAACTGAAATTTCAGCTCATGGGCTGTGCTTCTACTTGAAAGTTTCATTATTTCATTCACTCTTTTCACAAAATGGAAATTCCATTTAAAATGTTTTTGGAAACATAAATTCCTTCAATTCATGTGTTGAACTGAAGTCAACCCTTTAGGTTCATCTTATGCTGAGTATTGCATTTCTCTTGTGTCACAGAGTTTTCTGTAAATGGCATTTAACTTTCCAGCTGAATGACAGGAGTTACTCTGGCAGAGGACAGTGACAAAAGGGTATTTCCTTTTTATAACACTGGATTTAGAGACTGGCTATAATAATTTCAAATGCTACACAAGGCACAGTGGAATTCATCATTTTCAGTGCATACTTCTGGGACTGTTCTTGTAGCTTTTTCTAATGACTGCCTACTGTAGAAGCAGAGAAGTGATCTTTTTGCCAGAGAGATCTGCTGCTGACAGTCTCCCGGGCAGAGGGGGTAGGGGGCAGGGCTGGGAGCCCATGCCAAGCTGCCTCAGAGCAGTACCTAGGGAGCCCAGGCACCTTGTACTGGGTCTCAATTCTGATGCAGGGACTACTAGATTTCTAAAAATTAGGTATTTCATCAGCTCACTTGAGAAAGAAATGGAATTGAATAAACAACCAAAAAGTGTGATTAATATAGGTGATTCTCCCCCTCTACTCTGAGCTCTCATGAGACCCCACCTGGTGTACTGTGTCCAGCTCTGGAATTCTCCACTGTTCCTGTTGGCACAGGTCCAGCAGAGGGCCACAAAGATGATCAGAGGGATGGAGCACCTCTCCCATGAAGACAGGCTGAGAGAGCTGGGGCTGTTCAGCCCAGAGAAGAGAAGGCTCTGGGGAGACCTTATAGCAGCCTTCCAGTATCTGAAGGGAGCCTACAGGAAAGCTGGAGAGGGACTCTTTGTCAGGAAGTGTAGTGATAGGACAAGGGGTAACAGTTTTAAATTGAAAGGGGGGAGTTTTAGATCAGATACTAGAAAGAAATTCTTTACTGTGAGGGTGGTGAGATATTGGAACAGGTTGCTCAGCGTATTTGTGGATGCCCCATCCCTGGAGGTGTTTAAGGCCAGGCTGGATGGGGCTTTGAGCAGCCTGCTCTAGTGGGAGGTGTCCCTGCCCATGGCGGGGGGTTGGAACTCGATGATCTTTGACGTCCCTTCCAACTCTAACCATTCTATGATTCTATGATCTTACACTTAAATAGAGACCTCAGATGAGCGGTATTAGTGAATGTCCAGTGATGCCTGCTTGTTTTAAATGGCTATCAGGGGAGTTTGGCCTGGGTTTACATAAATAATTTTTTATCGTTCCAGTTAGGCAAGACCTCACTGTTGGGCACCTTGACCTTATGGGATGTCACTGATCCTACGGCCAGCACTCGGGAACCGCAGGAAGTGGTTCCTGTGCCTTCTTCCCTGCAAATGCAGGTAGGCATCCAGCAGAGTTTAACAGCTTTAGCTAAAATCACCTAAAGTCAGTAAAGACTCATCTTCAGTGATTTTTGATTTGTGAAGAACTACTGTGATTATGTATATTAGGATATTTGTGTGTGTATATGCTTGTGTGTATGTATATGTTTATATTATGTCACATATATGTTATATTCCTCTGTAATTCCTAATTTCCCTGTCTTAACCTTTGTTCAAGCACACAACACATGGGGAAATGTTGAAAAAAAATTTTTGTAAATGATGGTAGTAGTAATAGCAGTAGTAATAGTAATTGTTGCTATTGCTGTTACAGACATATTGTTACAGACTAGTACCATCATAATCACACTCAAAGTTTAATACCTAACTCCATAAAGGTGGACAAAAATCATCACTGTTGTACCTAGAATTAAAGAAAACCCGTATCTGTGGTAGTATTTGAAAAATTCTGTGCTTTTCAGAATTACACAGACAAGTAATATTATTAGCCAAACAATTACACAGTGAAAAGTACCAAGACAAACATTAGGTTATAATCATGTTCCAACCACAAGCGTCTGGCAGATCAGTGTGTGTTCAAGACCCAGCAGATACCCACACCCCAGGCATTCAAATGAAGAGGGAACCCCTACACAAAGCGGTTTCCGTCTGTGGCCTGAGTAGTTGGCCAGAAGTTTGAGGGCCTTGCAGGTTTTTCCCATTGGATGAAGATATTGACGTTAGTCTCTCAACAAAAACATACACAGTCCTATTTTCTTCAAAAATGTAGTCTCAAACAGCTGGAGACCATTTCATTACCAATGGCATCAAACATCTTTTCTGCCAGAACCCTCCAAAGACTTTTTGGGTGCTTCTTGGACCTCCTTGGTGATTCCTCCACAGGCTGCTCCTGAGCTGAGATTTGCAGCTTTATTTTTCTCTCTTGTGTGCACATATTTACACATATACGCACATATTTACACATATACATCCATTTATCTTGCTGGAGAGTTTAAAATCCCAGGGAAATACAGTATTTTTTTGCGTGCCTGAGGTAAAGATCTGAGTCAATACTTTAGATTTGGAAAATACTGTTATTTCAGCCACCTGCATCAATAAAAAAAAAAACCCTTAGTGGAACTTAAATGAAAGGTAGTGAAGACTCTTTCAATTAGATTTAAGCCATTCTATAGCAACATTAAACATATTTCTTTGTAGCAGTCTTCAGAGGCTATTCCAGTCATCATTTTGGACTATATTTGCTCCTATATCATTTTCAGAAGACAAACTGCACCTTTGGGTGATGAACGCTTGCTTATTAGAGAGAAACAATGTTGTAAAGCTCCAGAAGCTAACCACTTAAATATCATACTGGGATGGAATTTTTCTAGATGAAAGCATGAGATTTTCCATGGATAATAAGTGTGTGTCCTTAGGAGGCTCAAATATACTGGGAAGCATTTCTATCCAGCATGATAAAAATCAGAATTAACAAAGATCATGGGTCACCTCAGAAACTTTGTATTTCAAGATATGGAAAGCACCATGGTTAAATTCACTCAGTAGATACCATTGCTAGTCTCAGACCACTTAACACAGGAGAAAAAGCATCCCGCTGCAGTCAAGTAAATTACCAGTATAATCTAATTAAGCACACTATTTTGCAACAAAAATAGTCTATTTTACAGGGAAAGATAACTTCCTGATGCTTATGCATATGATTTTATATCCAAACTGACAGTACTTAGACCCTTGTACTATAGAACGAAAAAAACATACTGCTACAACAAGGTTTAATTTCTGCTGACCTTTTTAATTAAGGTTATATTTCTAATTCAGAATTATTCTTCACTGATGATAGATCTTTTGCTAGCCCAATTACTTACAGCCAGTCCCTCATGGAAAACTTAAATTTTTGAGGCAGTTCAGTTCTACTTTATACTGATCCTTATACCACCCTCATTACGTAATACTGAGCAACTATGTTATACCACTGTTAAACATACCTATAGAATGCTATAGAGTGGTAATCAAAATGCCATCTAAGGATAGTTCAGCTAGTCAGTAAGATTTTCTATTTATATAAAATTTTGGAGTAATGTCTTCTGTCCAAGAACACTATTGATTTACAGGTACCTATTGATTTCTTTGGGACCTTTCCACAGCAAAAGATTTGCTTAGTGAGATATAAAAGGTGGAGTACAAAAAATAGTTAGGTTTGCAGTGTGAAAGACTGGCATACAGAGACAGTTACTTTGGTTTAAAGTGATGATATTAGTGGTAGATCTTTCCAGAGCAATCAAACTTTTGTCATTGCTTATATAAACTCAGTGCATATGCTAATTGTTCTCCACTTCAGAAAGACTGACAGGAAAAAAAGGGCTATTTCTTGTCAAATATTCAGAGGGAAATAGTTTGTATGACCAATACAGAATCGGGATGCATGGGCACACTTTGCCACCAAATGACATTTGTGAGAGCAAAGACCATTACAACAAATGTCATACATTGTGACATTATTGAGTTAAACATAAATCCAGGCTACTTAATTCTCCCTTACAAAGGCTGATGTATATTGTGGGCAAATTTGTTTGTATGAGATAATTATAGTTGCGAGCACACTCACAATATTTAATAAATTATGTACCTTTAGATACATCAATTATTGGAACAGGCTGCCCAGGGAAGTGGTTGAGTCACTATCCCTGGAGATATTTAAAAGACGTGTTGATATAGCACTTAGGGACATGGTCTAGTGGTGGGCTTGGCAGTGCTAGGTCTGTGGTTGGACTCGATGATCTTAAAGGTCTTTTCCAACCTAAAGGATTTTGTGATTCTGTACTGCATATCTTACCACACCACATTGTGTACTTCTGGCCAGTTTCAGAAGCCTCAGAGACAGAGATAAGAGAACTGAACTGCCAGTAAAGTTTTTGAACCATATTAGAGTGACTCATGTTGATAAAGTGAAGCTAATTTATAGGCAAGTGGTATCATCCAGTCTCGGAAGCAAAGGCAGATAAGAATCTTATCAGTCATATGATCAACCTCAGACTTCCTTGCACAATCACTCTTATTTGCTCTGTAGTTTCCCAGCTGTCAAACATATCACAAAATAGCTCATGTAGTGACGAGATTTTCCCAGATTGTCAGGGCCATAGCTGAACTGTAGAACTTAGGTCCCAAACTATTCACTCCAGAGTATGTCTTGGATATAGTACTGCTGCACTCCAATGATCGTGAGGAAAATATGAGGAAGTCTGTTAAAAGCTCATGCCTTGTGCATGTTCAGTGTTTTCTTTCTATCATCTTATTACATTTTCAGTTATATGCTAGTGAAATAATAGTATATAATTTGTATAATATATTGCCTATATAAAGTATAAAAGTATAAATATGTATATATATCACATTAAAAAATGTGTCTATGAAACCCCAATCCCCAATTGTTTCTGTTCCACTTAGTGAGAAATTAATTCACCTGGGTATTGTGTTGTTCGTCTTGTCAATAATATCATTGGCATCTGGTGTATCTAATTGTTTTCTTGGAAAATAATTTATAGAAATCAATTTTATTTGCAGTTCTTTGGCATTCTAGACAGGGAGGCCTTACACAGAAATCATTAGCATGCTTGACAAATATTTTCCTGTTGCCTGTTGTCCTCTACTCAGTAAATTGAGAGCTCGCTTTTAAGTTACTCAATGCTTATAGTAACATGAGACAATCAACATCCATCTAGCAGCAGGACTTCAAAGAGAAATCAGTATTTCCCCTGCCAGTCCTGCCCCATGCACAGCAGCTCCTGGAAGCAGCTGGGTTGCTTTGAACTCAACTTTAACTTTACTTCAGAGCCAACTTAGGGCTCTGATATAGGATGTAAATTGGTGTAGCAAGGTGGTGTAACCCACTGGTGAGTGGGTGTTAGAGGGCCCCCTCTGTGCAAACCCATAGCATGTGCGATTTGCTGCAATCCCTGACCAGAGCTACCTACTTCTTCAGCTCATGCTGGAGTAATTTAGTGGTTTTATTTCTGTACATTCCCAGCTGAACCTCAATGAATAACTCTTACTGCAAACTGCTGGGCCACCTGGGGCTCAGATTTGGGGGAGTCTCACTGATCAAATGGAGGTTCTTTGAGCAGAGGAAATGCACAGGTATGAATATGTGGCAAATACTTTACTTCCTTATTTTGTTTTGTTTTTGTTTTTTTTTTTTCCCCATGGGTACTGGTCTCTTTTGTGCTCTATGTCTATTGATTCATGCTCCTCTTGAACTATATTTAGAATCAAACCAGCTCATTCCTTCTGAGAGGAGACTGGCTGTGGTTACATAGATTATTGCCCTGGGGGCTGTAATACAGTCTTCACCTTACTTCAAGTACTTTGAACTGAGGAAACAGATGGGTGCCAAATGGCAACCAGAAGTGGTCTGGGTCAAGTGACGTGGTGGAGATGCAGCTGGTCTGGTTTCAATGGGGACAGCCATGGGCAGAGCCAGCATAGACCTCCCATGGTCAGGAGAGCAATGGTCCCTTCTTAGAGGGAAAACCTTTGGCAGCAGATATATTCAGAGTATACTGATAATTCATACAAAATCCTTATTGTTATTCATATTGTTATGAGGCACGGCTCTTCAGTTTCTCCTGTGAGTGCCCCAGGGCCAGCCTTTCCTTGTCAGCTGTGCCTGAGCCTTTCAAGGCAAGAAGCCTTTGAAATCAACCATATGGAATACAGTGTGGAGGGGCGAGAGGGTGAAAACAAACATGACTGATAAATATCAATTGATAGGAGATCATGAGCAGAGGAGGAAAAAATACATACTTCATTTGCTTCTGAGGCCTATAATTAAATTCTCTTCAAGTGACAAAATTTTCTGGCACATCCTTGCACAGAAATTTAAACTGGGTATACTGGACCAGAGCTCATGGTCTTCTTATCAACTTCCCCTTTTTCACCTTGCTACTGAGTGCATAACTTCTTTACCAAGCCCAAAAGTAGATAGCTATGATTTAGGTGATAATTAACAGCAAAAAAATGTATGTTCATCTGACCAACCAGAATATGATTTTATCAGCTTTCTTCACAGGCATGATATGATACTGGAAGAAAGGTCCCTTTCTAGTAGAAAATTATACATGTTATATACTCTGTAGATACGTAACCCTTGCTATTAGTTCCCAGTAGCCCAACAAGTGTAAATCACTGCATAGCTCTTTAACAAAAAAGATAGCATTGCTCTCTGACTGAAACCCCTAGGATTCCTTTGTGCAGGAGCTCCAAATGCTAACTCACACCTTCTGGAGGCTCCCCTAAAACAATTTGGAGCTGTCGTGTAATTTAACTGAAAAAATATATTTTTTCTTAAACAAAGAAAATAAGGTTTTAAACAGGAGAACCTTTAGAAAAACAAGCTAAGTCCTTCTCTGTACTTTATCTGAAATGAACACTGGCTCCCTTAGAGAGTTCAGCTGGAGAAAACCGAGTGGCAGGAGGTATGAAACAGCCCCCCCAGGGCTCAGGCTCTGCGAGGGCTGACCGAGGCACCCAGCAGCAGCAAAGGAGGTGCTTGGGAGGAATGACCCATTTTGCTAAATCCTTCAACAACACCAGATCAGAGTTTGGAGCCAGACAAACGACTAACAAAAAGTAAGCAATCATGTTTCAGCAAATTAATGTCAAGCAGGAAGACCCACAGGTTGCAGAGCATTAAGAACGGGGGTCAGCTCTTCAGGCAAAGCTGAATCTGCTCAGTGTCTTGAATACAAGTTCAGTGGGAGCAGGGCATGAACACAAGTGCCAGTAAACCACAAAAATAAAGAAAAGAGGTGGAAACCCCAGAGCTGAGAGAACCTAGAAAGCTAAATGGAGGTCTCCAGTGCACATAGGATGTTTAATTTGCTAATTAACCAATTCCCTTTTAACTTCCTGAGGAAAGCATTATTATTTCTCAAATTGTGGACACAATCATACCTAGGCAAAGATCCCATTGGGCAAATATAACTTTTCCATAAGACCTTTAGTTTATATAGCTTTCATTATTTATACACTGTTCAAACAAATCTATCAGGCTGTTCCTGAACGTGTAACTTCTGTTCGCCATCTAATATTTCATGTAACGATGACCATAATTTCTACATTTTGAGGCCCTTTAATCTGCCAGGCAGCAATTTGCCACGGTGGGGGGTCACAGAGCAGGAAAGACGCTGTGGTGTTTCAGGGCAGCCCAGTGGGATGCACCTACCAGAGCCCCAGAGGTCCTGTTCCACCCTGTGATGCAAAGGGCCGGATTCAGTGCTCTCACACCAGACAACTGGTACAACTTCTGTGGGCTGATGGGATCTTTGCTGCTTGCATAAAGAGTAATTAAATAAATGGCAGTCATGAAGAAGGAAATCTGTCTTCTAGTTCTTATTGGTTAACACAGTTGGAGAAGTGAAATAGTTACACTGGTGCAGCTACGTCCTTTTACACAGACTGAGGATCTGGCCATTCAGTATAATTTAGCAATTTTCCAACCCCTTATTCAGCAGAATGTGGTCTGAGGTGACCTTTTGCACAAACTTCCAAAGGCCACAGAAACTGAATACTTCCCAAGCTGACCATCTGACTTATCCTTGTGAAAAGTTACTCTGTATTAGAAGGTCAAAAGAAAAAGAAAAGAAAAGGCTCCTCAACAGGGAGCTGCCCTTTGGGATGTTAGGTAATTTAAATTAACTGGCATCATGCTGAGTAGCTTACATTTCTATATCTGTATGTGAGTGGGAACAGCTAAGGTCAAAGGGTCAGCCTCTTCTTCAGCAGGAAGGCATCCCTTTGCTGCCCCTTCCTTGCTGAGCACGATGCTGAACATCAGCGGTTTCTTTTGGGGTCTACTCCTGCATTCTGCACATTGTGGCAGAAAAAAATGAAAATGTTAACGCAACAACAAAAGTCTAAATAGGTTTCTTTTTGCCCTGACTGTTACCTTCTAGGATTCCTTGTTAGAGTTGCTCAGCATCCTCACATTTCCACTGAGGATATAATACCTCATTTCTATAGGTAGGGGATTTTGTAGGAAAGCTGGCATTAGTTTGTACATCTGCTTGAATGGGGAAGTTTATAGTAAATGTGTAGAACAGAAGCTATTAGGAACTTGTTTAAACATATGACCTCTAGCTACTGAATAGTTAGGGGGAAAAAAAATTCCAAAAGGTGAAATAAGCTTTCTGCTAACAGCACAGTGGGAGTTTAAATGGCCCTGCAGCCTATCCTCCCAGGTCCAGAAGCCAGAGTCTCTGGCACTATGTCAGGCTTTCTCTGTGATGTTGAGTTTCTGCAGCCTCTGCCCATGATGAGTAAAATAGAATAAATATTAATTAAATGAGATTTTGAAAAATCAGTTATTTTTTGAAAAGTACTTTGATGCTCATATATAAAATCAGCATATTTCTTCAGGAGTATAAGAAGCAGTTCCAAAGGTTTTGTTCTCACTCAGGTTGTCAAGGTTGGGTTTTTTTGATTTGATTTAATGTGATTCAACTTGAGACAGGTCTGTTCCCAACAGTATTGTTCCTTGCCTAAACCAGGGTGGGTTTTTTTTGCATGTGCTTTTTCCTTACCTCTCTTCTTTTCTCTAGAAGACAAGGGGAGAAAGTTTGTATGAGGTTTTGAGATTTCAGGATTTGTTTATCTTTTATCTAACATGTGAATGATGTGCTATGCATTTCACTAAGGACAATGAAGCTGCAGAAAAATGCCTTTCACCTGGAAGGAAGGACAGTTGATATTCAAAGCCATTCTCAATTAAGATCTTGATGCTTCGTTTCCCTTTCATTCGTTCGTTGAAATTGCCCGTAAGATACACAAAAATGACTACAACATTTTGAGCAGAACACAGCTGTTATTACAACTCATGAGTTGGCCACAAAATAACTCAGTAACCTATTTGCATAGATTTTGTAATTTTAAATATTTCCTTTAAAGGTTTTTCAAATTATCCTTGTTTCATTGCACTGCCTGAGATCATAAAATGCAACATTACAACTCTATTCAGGCTTTTGAAGTTACTTCATTCCACTTGGTGTTTCACACCATGCCAGAGGTGCGGGTTATCTCACTGTAACAGGGTCCTGCCAACTCTCATTGCATAATTAAGCTCCTGCATACCAACTAAATAGGTTAATAGATATATTACTGATAAGTTTATTAATAGAAGAATGAGACAAACCGATTCAGAGGTGTTAATATATCTCTAAACAGAATATTGCTTAAAGGCTGAAGGCAGGACTGTTTGTGTAATTCCCCTATCACTGAACTGCTGGCTAGTGCTGTTTTGTAACTTTAGAATCTCCATATTCTTCTTGCCAAACTGAACACAAGACAATGTACCATAGACTTCAAAATGCTATATAAATTAGGATTATGTCCAGTAACCAATGGGGAATGGAACTGGGAGATAGAGAAGTGAGGTTTGAGGCACACTAGAAATGAAATGTATGCCACAACTTCAAATACCTAAAGCCACTTGTGCCGATCAGCTATGTTGCCCTTAAAAATTGATGAGTGATTCCCATCATCTCAATAACAGGTGTCAGAAACAGGTGAGATGAATCAGTCTCCAGAGTTGCCTGTTTCTTTTTATGATGATTAGATGAGCCCTGAGTGGCTAGTTTAGATGTAGACAAGTAACATGTAGATATCTCCACCTCATAGATAACTTCCATCCTATACAGCAGGAAGCAATTCACTAAATGTGCTTCTTCACTATAGTCAAAAGTATACATATAGCAGGAACAGGCAGACCCAGGCTGGCTTTTGCCAGTAGGCTGAGCCACAGCAAAGAAGGCATGTCAGCACAATTACTACTTTGTTAGGACACCCTGGACAGTTAAGGTTGTGCTTGCTTATCTAGCCTGACCTGAAATCCATGCCACAATTTCTTCACTGGCATTGCTATCTACTCTTGTTGGATTAGCAAGATCCACCCTGTCGTGCTTCATTTAGAATACATAGAAACCAAGTTTGTGACCCACCACATCTACGTGACTCAGAGAGTGTGAAAAGCATCTTGGTCTTCTAGTGGCCATTGTTGATTTTGGTCTTGTCAATTTATAACTTATTTCCAAGCCAAAATGTAACTATTGAATTAGAAAACAGCCTACTTAACAAATTGTGCATGAGAATAGCATTCCCACATGTCTCTGCAGCTATAGGAAGAGAGACCTGCTGTTTTCCTAAGTCGTGAGACAGCCACATTGAAAAAAGTTCAAACCTCAGCTGAGTATATGGCCTCTTTGTCAAAGAAGATGATTTCTTTTTTCTGTGATGTTAGATCTGTATACTTCAGGACTAAGATGAAGCCTGAGACCAAGAATAATGCAGCTCAAATAATGCCATCACAGACTAAACAGCTGCCAGCAATTGCCAGTGATTATGCTGAAGTTCCTATCTTGATTTGTAGATGAAATGAGCTGAGGTAAATGTCTGAAATGTTTATGTAAATCATCACAGGGATCTAAGAGCATATCTGATAGCCAAACTGTGCTCAGATGTTGTGGTAACAGCCCATCAGAAGCCATTAGCAGATTATTTTTACCTGATCGCTGCATTGTTGTATTAAAATACAATTAATCAAACCCCTAACACCTTTCCTTCCCTTCACCTTTCCTCTTCCCCTCCCTTCCCCTCATTTCCCCTTTCCCCCTGTCAGGAGGACAATACTTTTACTAGAAGTTTATCCACAGCCTAGCATGATGGTATTCCTACGTTTGACTCTGGCTGCTGTCACTAAATTTCCGCCACTCAGCCTTCAGTGAGGCACTGTACTGTCAGAAAGTAGGTCTACCTATTTTTCTGCAATTGTTAAGTATGTGAGTAAGTGATAGCAGAAATTAGGCTGCAGAGCCGTTGCATTCACACTGTGGCCTGAAGGAGTACATAAGTCAACCATTAACGAAGGGGCTCACTGTTACCTCATCATGCTGTCTCACACAACCTCTCCCTTGGGATTTAGTGGACAGATGGTTAATATGTATTAATTGTCTTACTATAAATGCTCTCTTGCTTCTCTTGCCATTTTTTAAGTAAGTCTAGAAAACATTTTGAAAAGAATGGATGAAATCTAAATGAATCTGAACATTGGATGAAAATCTTCAGTTTTGTCTTTTGCTAGCTTCTAAAGGTTATTCAATTTATGCTGTTGTAAGTAAAATAAACCAATGAAAATTACTTTCTCCAAAGCAAAAATGGCTTTGGAATGAGCCTTCTATTACACTCTCTGTACAGGATATTGAAACAAACTGTTCACATAAGCTCTGTCAATTGTGGAAAACTAAAAAAGAAAAAGCACATATGATGAAAGGTCATTGCTCCTTTTCACTGATACCCATTTTAGACAATTTTTATGCATTACTGTGGGGCGCTTTTAACTTTTTCATTTACTGTGAATGAGTCCTGTAACACTTAAACGCAAAACTACATGCATGCAAAAAGTGTTGCATACCTAGCTAAACTTTGTATATAGTTATGCTCAACTAATTAAAATCCCAGTCCCAGGACATAATAATTTCTTTATCTCTTTTCCATCATTTGCGATATTAGCTCTTCTATTAGCTACATAGTATAGAATTACTTGTAGTGTAAGTAACTTACTTGACACACAAAGCACTAGTGGAATCAAATATTATTTAGAACAGGGAACAGGACATACAGGAGAATGTATGTCCACTGAATTTGAAGGACTCACACTCCCCAGTGGAGAACAAGGTCTTTGAATACGTTTTGAACTAATTTTTCTTTTCAATTGTATCCGCAGTAGGAAAGTTTTGATCCTTTCAGAACATGAAAAATACCTTATTCTTATAAAAAGTGGCTCACTGTACATATTTGCAACCTTTCGCTGCCAATGAGAGTACGGCTGTGCTAACCAGAAGAGTTCTCAGTTGATTATGAGCTACTGCCATGAATAATGTTCTCTGTGGGAAGATGTGAGCAGTGTGTCCATACACATGCATATCACTACATATATAAAGGGAAAGAAACATAGACATATTGCAAAGGCTTTGCAATTACACTGACCTGCATGTGGTTTTAAGAAACACTTGCTGAGGAAGCAAAGCCAAATGTGTGTCTCAGTTAAAGCAAAGTTATAAAACCCACAAAAGCTGTAGCCCCATGAGCCCATATGGAGATGTGCTGACCATGAAAACCTTTTCTCCAATAGTGAATATTTTGCTATGTGCTTAGAGAGGAAATGGTGGCACACAAAGGAAATAGTATGGAGAGGAAATAAGTGCTCCTGTAATCTGAGTATTCATCTATGCCTAAAGCCTCCACTCTGCTCTTCCCAAAAGAGCTGCTCTTTCTTTTATTTTAGTATTAAAAAATACCAAACCCCAAAAAACTAAACATAGAGGATGAAAAGTATGCAAATGAAAGTATTAAAGGTAGCGTCATAATTGTAAAATCATATTTTGAACAAGGTACTTTGCATCTCAGATGTAAAATATATCCCAAATGGCAGCATGGTTTGAAATATTCTTTCCCTCTCCCATCTATCAAAAAGTCCATCAGTCATGGTGAATTGGTGTAAATGCCAGGAGAAAGCGGCAAGCTTTGTTTCAGGCAGTCTAGGCCTATACCGAACTGAAAAGGCTGATGGATTTTTCAATGTGCCGTTTACCTTTTGTACATTTGAATGTCTTTGACCATGTATTTCTGCCTCCTCATCTGACCCTTTTTCTCATTCTGACTCATTCAGAAATGCTCGGGCTTTGGAGATCAGTCCTCCTGGGACAGATCCTGAACTCTCTCTTTTTTCCTACCAAAAATGCTCCTATGAAATAAAAGATACTTCTCTTAGCTTGTATGTCTTTCCTGGAAGTGGAAGGGTCTGCAGCAGGAGTTTCTCCTGTCTTTTTCACAAGGGTGTGACTTGGTGTCCGTGGGCATGTTTTATTCGACATGTGTGGGGTTGAGAGATCAGAGAGACAGTTTTCCTCACTGTGTAGTGCTGCACAACTTACTTGAACAAAAATTACAGATGTGGAGGGATGAAGGAGAGGAAAGGAGAAAGAGAAGTGGAGCATGTGTGTAGGGTGTGAGTGTACATTGTAGAGCATAGATTACTTGTACCGCCTCTGGGTGTCTGGGTGAGCCACCATCTCCAGCAGGAATTGCACATGCACAGGGACTCAGGCAAGTGATCGGTTCTGCAGAAGGCACGTCTTGCCTCTTTAGGGAGATTGGAGACTTTAGGGAGATTGGGAGATTTGGGCATAAAGTATAAGGTTTGTGGTTTCTTTACAGAAGGCAAGTTGATTGGAAAACCTAAATGCTAGTGGTATTTTGAGAATTAAGCCTTGTATGGGGACTTGTTCTGAATGAAAATTAAATGTGCAGTCAACGTTTTGCACAGACAGCCACATTCCTGGTTGAAGTCCTCTGTCAACAAGGTTTCTGCAAAGCTGCGTTGGTCTGCAGGCTTTGTTGGTGTTGATCACCATGTCTGATGTGTGTTTCTGCAATTAAAGCAGTTTAAAATTAAAAGCAGTTCCTTTGCCTGGAGCAGCAGCCAATATAGCAATACAAGAGAAGACCCGATTTTTAGGGAAATAGTTAGGGTATTCTGTAATCTACCCACCCATATGTTGTAATGGACTGATAACTGTGGGGAAACACGTCTGGATCCCAACCCTCACACTTCACCAGCCCATTGCAAATTAAATTAGGTAAATGATAGTTAGCTTTAGCAGATATTGTGGCTGGAGTTCAGTGAGTGACTGTGTTCAGATGAAATAAAAGAATCTCCACTCCCCTCTAAATTTCTCCTAGTGATACTTATTTTCCTAATAAATGTGTAATGGAAATGCTGAGCCATCAGGAAACAGGAGAGAGGGCCTAAATGGAGAAAGTGAGGAGAAAGGAAAGGGAAACATAAATTTGAGAACCCTGAAGATGCAGAGTTATGATTCAATTCTTGGACATCTCTTATGCCATATAATTTGAGGATATAATACATTATTGCAGGGGTGAAAAAGAGCTTGGAAATCCAGAGGATAGCCGGAAAGCTTTTCCTGCACTTTTCACAAATTTAAAACTAAATTCATATCAGATCTATACTCATGGAACCCAAAGCAATGAATACAGTTACACAGTTGTAAGTGTGGCAATATTTCAATTAAAATAAGACGTTCCCATCATTTCACTGATTTTCAAACAGGTTCTTCCGTTTAGGAAGAGAAATTTTCATATTGCCTGTTATTTTCCCAGTAAGCATAGTAAATTATTTTCCACATATTATAATAATTTGGGCATGTATAGGTAAAAGATACAAATATTTGCAATTACAAATTCTTTAATCTGCCTGGGGGAAAATCCAGAAAGGTGTGAAACCTCTTTTTGCCTAACATCTTCACTGAACTATGCTGGGGAGAGGAATGTCAGGAATATGCATGGATCAATTTGGGAAGTATTGTATGGCCACATAAGAGAATATAGCTTCACTGAGAGACGAGAAGCTGTATGGCCTTCTAGAAGCATAGAACACTCCCAAATCTCAGGAGATGTGTCCTGAGAAACAAATTGAAATATTTCTTTTTGGTTCCCATCAAAAGAGGTCAACTGTATAATAATAATTAATTACCAGTGTCAATCCTTGCTCATATTATCTCAAACACATTGTAGAATCTTATTGTCACAGCAGCCTATGAAGCAGGTAAGCGTTAGCTCTGTTCCAAAAAGGCAAGGGGTGACAAAATAAGTGAATCTCATAAATATGCATAAGAACTTGGAGATAAAGCTGAGAGTAAATCTGGCCTTCTTGTGCCCCAGTTTCGTGTCTATCTAGTTCCTGTGGACTACGGAGTAGAGTGAGATAAGAAATATTTTTATACAAAATCTAGTTTATTCCCAATCTGTATTGGATGAAAGCAGGAACTTGTATGTTACTTTTCCACAAATAAATCACCCCATTCCCAAAAAGCAGTATTTTGGAGAACTCCATCCTTGAGCCAGAACCCCAGCCAATGAAATGTGGAAATGGTAAGTCTGGGGTTTGTTGAGATGGCCTCTCCTGACCAAAGAGCACTTGAATGAAAACCCCCAGCAGTGCTGCTCAGGTAGAACTGCACTTGGGCAGGTACACCAGCTTGGATACAGCCAGCATGTGCCTGGTTCATAGCTGATTCCTTCCATCTTCCCATCTGAGCCCAAGGAAACACATTTCTATTCCTGTCATTTCAAGTCCCTCTCCTGGTGATTATTTCACTGTTAAGAACCATTATTATGGTCCATGATGGCACTAATATATTTAAAAATGAGAATAAATTTAGTTCAGATGAATGTGAGATTATTTAGATTATTATTAAAGCACTTTTTAAAAATCAAATAACATATGATGTAATATGCTGAAGTGAAATAATCTAGTTGACAGCTAGGCAAAGAAATAAATAGCAAAGTACATACACTTCTCAAAGGATTTCACATGTAAAACAGGACATGACATCTGTAAGAATGTCCAAAGTTTTATATATGTACAATGTTAGCGTCTTTCGTGTTTCTCCAATCTTGCTTAAGTAAAGCAAAAAGCAGTGCTGTCCTAAATCACTGCCAGGATTTTATGAGATTTATTTAGAAGCTGACCTATTTCTTAATACAGTTAAGAACCCAGATCACAATTTGCCACCAAAGCAGAATAAAAGTTCTGAAACCAATGCCTTGATTTACTCATGGAAAACTCCCATTTACTTCACTTGCTTAAGAAATGCGGGAAAAAAAAGCATGAACTGGTCCAACTAATTGACTTTGGGAAAAGTTGTCTGTTTAAATGGTCAGCTTAGACAAGACACAATTAGAATTATATTGGTTTTTTCTCTTTACTTCCAGTCTCCCATGAGTGTATTTATGAATCTCAAGAGGGATGCTTTTTGTCCTGTTAGCCTTAATTGCATTTTGTTTAGCTCGGTCTTTTAAACAAAAAGCTCTTCCCAGCGTGGTTAAATTTATGGATCTCAAGTTTCTGTAAGGATGCACAGTTCTTCCTCAAAGTTGGCTCTTTGTACATGTGAGTTTTTTTGGATCAGCTACATTTTAACCTACAAGTGGGAAATCTGGCCTTGCAACTCAGGGTAAAATAACCTAAATGATCAGTCAAAAAAATGTTGCAAAAAGTTTTAAAGATACAGAATGAGAATCCAACTTTAAATAACATTTGCTATCTCTTTAATTTCATAATTCAGCCTAAGTATGAATCATAAATTAAAGTAATAAAAAGCAGGACAACATCTGTTCCACACTATGTGAATAGGAGGGAATTTAGACATTCGAGAATTTGTTATGCAGACATTACATTCTAGATGGGAACATGCAAAGAGTGTTTGCTGTAAAAATAACTTCTGATGCCTACTTGTATTTCTTTTTAAATGTACACATATGCCATAGGTTTTAGTACACAAGTACTATAAATTCATTCTAAATTTCATTTTAAATTAGGCTAAAATAAATGGATGAAGTCATGAAAAAAGACCCAGGTGTATGCTTTTATTTCTTAAATACTTTCATGTATCCTATTTAATGGAATAGCTTTTGTGTATCCCCGCAGTATCTCCCCAATTAAAAATCTGTGCTTCCTCTGTGTAATTCAGATAATATATGTGAGAAATATGTCCAAACCTGGCACTGGTTTTTAAAGCTTCCCAACCTTGCGTTCATTGCAATGTTAGCCACTAATTATTGCTGCTAATAAAATCCCATGGTACATTGATTTATAAGCAGGGATTGCTCAATTCAACATCAAAGCCAAACCTTTCTATTCATATCTTAAGAGATGAAGGATGTAATTGAGTTCATATATGGGCTGTTAAGTAACTTGCATATTTACCTCATACTTAAAGCTGCTTCCTGAGCTGGTGTGCTAGCCCTTTTATCCAGGGGTATGAAGTTCAAACAGTAACACTACGGGAAGAGAGCTATAAAGAGGGATAGACTGGGAATCCCTGCATCCTGATTACCCAAGATAAGAAGGTACTTGGGAGTGGAAGCAAAGGTGGTGAGAGCTAAATTAGCTGTCTTTGAGATAAAAAGTTAATTTCCTTAAGAGAAGACCACAACTAAGCAACTATCCTTTTTAAAACTAAATGATCACAGTTAGGGCAGCAGACAACTTTTACGTTTACTGGACAGAATAATTTATGATTCTGGTGGTTGTCTCTACAGAGAAGAAGGCAGGCAGTGGTATATACAAACACCTTAAGAGATAAGCATCTGCAGAAGAATGCAGTCCTCCTGTAAAGCAGTGGGTAACAAAACAGAAAAAGAAAAAAACATAAAAAGAAGAAATAATATATGCAAAAAACTGTTTTTACTGTGAAGATAAAAATATGCAGGATTTTCTTATGGAGCTCCAGAAATTATTATAGCTGATCAGAGCAGTAGCTCAGAGAAATGCCAATTACTTGCTTCCCAGATTGCTCAGCATAAGTGATCAAGTGCATGTGCAGCTGATAGATCTGCACGGAAACATTTCACACACATGCTGCAAAATTCAGCCCCTGAATATTGAAACCTATTTGTAAATATTTTGCTCCGATTTAAACAATGCATTTGTCTTTGGAAGCAGCTGGTGTTTTGCTGTTATATTGATTGCAATGTTGAGAAAGAAAACAATTTTTGATTGATGTTAGCAGTAGTTAGCTATGCAGCCTTGTGTGTGCTTAAAAAGCACTTTGTTTTATGGTATGTCTTCATACACAGTGCAAGAAAGTAAAAGGCAAGGAGACTTGCAATTATATGTCTCAGATAGGATTTTTCTTTGGACATTGTCTTTTCTCTCTGTCTTGAAATATCTTCGCATGCAGGCACCAGCAGGAAGACTAAGGGAGGATCCCTGGAAGAAGACAAGATATTTATGCATGCTCGCTTTCATTTAGGAATAACTTGAGCTTGGAGCAACTCAAGTATTGGAGGCTGGTTTCAAATCCTATTGCATCCTGCATCCTCCCTTGTTTCTTCACCATCACTAGCTCCTCTGAAGAGTCTCAAACCCCTTACCCTTATTTTTGAGCAACCCGGTCTAATGAATGGTGACATCTGCAGGGGCGTTGGAACTTGGTATATAGGTCTTTTCCAACCTGAACCATTCTATGATTCTATACCCACCCCAGTTTTCTCCAGTCCTTCCAGCAGAACCTTATCTGGGAGCATCCTGAGATGCAGGCAGCTTGCCCCTGCCTTGGCAGCCTGGCTAGAGCCTTCTGGGGTACTTGGGAAGCTCTCATGGTGGCCTGGCCCTTGGCTAGGGTACTAGCTTTAGTGCCTCACTGTCCCTTGGCAATTGAGTTCATTTGTGAGGTTTTCCACCTAGTTCAGAAGCATATGCATTGCTCAGTGTTTACAAATATCTTGGGAAATGTGCTCACAAGCTTACTTTCCAAGTCATGGAGATACTTGAAGAGCTTCATTTATAAACAAAAATATAAGAGACACCCTATAACTTCCTTTATGTTTGATAAAAAGCAGCTTCTTAATCTGAGTTTCAACAGCATTTTGACATTGCCATTTTAGCCTTGGCTGGGACATTGCTCCTATTGCAAAGGCCCCAGTGCAACTCTGTGGGCATTTGCCTGAATAGAGACTTCAATTGGTGCCCTGTCATGTTTTAGAACACAATTTTTTCGATCATCTAATTAAGCAAACTGGTTCATTATAAGCAACGCTAAGGTGTTAATTCAATTCATGCTTGTGATTTTTTTTTCAAGCTTGTTTACCTGTGAAACCATGTGTAACTAAAGAAAATCCCCACAGCAAGTGGTGGAAGAGCGAGGGAGAAGAGGCCTCACTACTGCATTTCTTTAAGCTTTAGTCCAAAATCTCCAAGCCCCCAAGGTTTAATTATCGTGTGCAGTCTAGTGTTGAATAGAAAAAAGGGACTGTAGCACGAAGGAAAGATTTTCACACTGATACTCACAAAAGAACAGGAGCATTAAATGAAAAAAAAAACGTTCTGAGGTTCTAAATGCATTTGAAGTGAATAAAAGGGAAATAACTGGCAGGGACCGAGCAAATTATGAAAGGAATTATAAATATTGAGTATTTATACATCTCTCCATCATGAAATGCATCTTTTGGCTTATCGCAGTAGAATAAATAAGCCAGAAATGTCCAAGTTAGAGTTTTTCAGGCTTTCTTAGGCCTTTATCTCACTTCGAGTTAGGTTACTGGCTTAAAAGAACTCAAAAGGTGCAAAAGACCTCACACTATTATTCACTTTAGCACATATGTGACCTGAAGAGGATTAAAGGTTTGTTCAATCTCTATTCATAGTTTTCTTAAAGAGTTTTCAAAGGACCTTTTAAACAAAGGTTGCCAAACAAAGCACTTCTTTTGTTGCTGCTTAGCTGAGGCCTATTGTCAATTAATAAGCAGGCTTTCGCTGCAGTGTAATTGGGGCTTTCAATTCTAATTATGCTGCATGCCTATAGAAAATCTGAATGTAATATTAATAACAAAATAAAATTCTACATACATGTGTGCATACATACATATATACACATCCTCCACAAACACAAGCATGCAAATCTTCTTGTAACGCTATACAATGTGCTGTTACAGCAAGTGCTGTGTTCCACCACAGAGTTGGCTGCATTGCAATGATACTTTTAGTCTGTAACTCCAGAAAATGCTTTGATGCTTTACAAATAACCTGTAAAAATAATAATTATAATTAAAGCTGGAGTAGGTACTGTGGCTGCACTTATTTCAGCCACCAATATGTTTTCAACATTGTTCATTAATTAATTTAATTTAATTTTCTAGGTGGAAATCTTATTGAGGATTCACTTTTCGGAAGAGTTTGAATTAAAGAAGTTCCTCTCCATTTTGATGTTTACCATCGTTTCAAAGATTTCCTGAATAAGGTTTTGAGCTGAAGTACCTTATAATAGACAAAGTTGGCCATAATAAAATAGATTTCTTTTAGGATGGGAAGAAAACTTCATTTTGAGATCTCCACATTATGAAATTTTGAAAAATTATATATTGTACTTACACACTGCAATCACACCAGACATCTGGAACTCAATATAGATACATTTATCTATATGCACTCGCACATATATATGCCCATATATAGAGAGAATGTGTATATATACGTGTACTACTGTATGTGAAGATATACAGATGTAGAGGCAGATGTGGATATATTGATTGATACCCTCACAAGGGAAGTGGAAGCAAAATTGCCATGTGCAAGATTATGGGGTCATTCTAAGTTACAGCCTCAGTCATAATGGAGGCAGGGGGCTCCTTATCTACCAGACGTGGTGAAAGATACAGCTGCACTTCTTAAGCATTTACAAGAACCAAGACAATGATCTGCAGGTACTTTGACCATTGAAGGCTTAGGGAGAGTGACTTGTAGAGAACACTGTAGAGGCATGGACCCAGGCTGTGTAGAGAGACTGTACATTTTCTTGGCTATGGCCATACTGTAAGGTGCCAGATCAGCTTCCACTGGCAGAGAGGGGAAAGTTTCTCACTATGTGCTTTCTTCCCCTCTCAGAAAGTCTGCCTCTGAAATTTAAGGCAGGAGGAAGGTTTTTTTCCTGTTTCATTCTATTAGTTGGCAATGTGCACTAATAACCCAGAAAGCCAGGCACATCCTGGGCTGCATCAAGTGTGGCCAGCAGGTCGCGGGAGGTTAGTCTACCCCTCTACTCTGCTCTCATGAGACCCCAACTGGAGTACTGCATCCAGCTTTGGAGTCTTTAGCACAAGAAGGATGTGGACCTCTTGGAATGAATCCAGTGGAGGGCCACGAAGATGATTAGAGGGATGGAGCACCTCTCCTATGAAGACAGGCTGAGACAGCTGGGGTTGTTCAGCCTGGAGAAGAGAAGGCTCCAGGGAGACCTCATAGCAGCCTTCCAGTACCTAATGGTATTGGAGAGATGGGGACAGATTGTTCATCAGGGAGTGTATATGGATATATACAGATATTTTAATGAACATATATGGCATTGCTGATAAAAGTGTGTGTGTAAATACTTAAAGGGTGGGTGTCAAGAGGAAGGCATCAGTCTTTTTTTCAGTGGTGCCCAATGACAAGACAAGAGAATATAAGAAGTTCCATCTAAACATGGGGAGGAACTTCTTTACTTTGAGGGTGGCAGAGCACTGGAACAGGCTTCCCAGAGAGGTGGTGAAGTCTCCAACTCTGAGACATTCAAAATCCACCTGGACATGTTCCTGTGCAACCTGATCTAGGTGGACCTGCTTTGGCAGGGGGATCGGACTAGATCATCTCTAGAGGTCTCTTCCAACTCCATATCATTCTTTGAATTCTGGGATTCCTATATTAGAACCATAGATGTACCATGTGCCAATGTCGGACTTTTTCAGAATTGGATCAATAATTTGATGACATAAATTCAGAACATATTTGCCATACACAGCCCCTATATTAGAAGGGAGATGTCTATATTTGAGTGGTCCATACAGATGAAAACTGCATAAACAGAGCCCTGTATTTATAGAGTTAGCCTAAAGGATTTCTTAACATTTATATGAAATATCAGTATATAATTCTGTCTGACTTCTTTGGCATGATGCAGCTCTCATAAAATGTAGCTCTAGACATAATGCAGCTATGCTCTGAACCCATTGGAGTAGTACAGTTTTTGTATAATACTCTTGCTGAATATACCAGAGTATTCAAACATAGTATAAACCTGACAAAAATCCATAGTGCAGGTTTGGAGGCAGGTTTGCCCAACCGGCCACATTCTGTTTCCATAAAAATTCACCTTTCCATAAAAAAATAATTTGTTTTTGTTAACATTGAATTCCAAATATATTTTCTGCCTTAAGGACTGACTGACTTTCTTCTAGGGCTGCACAGGTCTTAGTGTTAGGACTATCCATGAGAAAAATCAATAGCAATAAGAAACATGAGGTCATTTGCCTTACAAGATGAGGAGATACTCTGAATATAGCTCCCACATCAGACTCAGAATTGAAATATTTCCTACTCAAGAATTAATGGTACAACGGGTAGCAACAATGTTCTGTAGCTACTCTTTAGGATGAAATGACTTGAATTAAAAATGTGCCAGCTTTTGGGGCACTGGGAATGTGTACTTGTGTTTGTGCTGCATTGGTTCAGAATAACCACTTCTGACAAGAGATAATAAAAGTGCTGAAAGTTATACTCCCCCATTTGATGTCTACATATCTTGCCCAAGAATACCAGATGAAGCTTCTAAAAGATACAAATGGGATGTAGTGCATGACAAACTAAAAACCCCCAAAATTAGGTTAATGACTTATTCAGTATCTTCTGCATCAAAAGAAGCATGATCAGCATGTTGCAGGAGAAGATTCTCCCCCCCTACTGTGCACTCTCATGAGACTCCTGCCTGGAGTACTGTGTCCAGCTCTGGAGTCCTCAACATAGAAAGGACATGGACCCGTTGGCACAGGTCCNGATGATCTTTGAGGTCCCTTCCAACTCTAACCATTCTATGATTCTATGATTCAGTATGAGAAAGAAATGGTGTATAATGAGCTGATGTTTTTTATGGAAGACCTATCTGTAAAGCAGGCACTTTCTTTGCCTTGATCTTCTCTGGGATCCTCCTTGCATGGCCAGGAGTGCCACCAGAGAAAGAATTTCACATTGCAGACCTTTTCTGAAGTCACCAGATCTTGCTTGCAAACCTTTGGCTTTGAAATTCAGAAAATTATTCAAAATTCTGTGCATTCCTTTTCAATACAACATGAAACCAGTCGTTTTGATGGGTCTGTAGTCATACAAATGAGCTATGACTAATGGTCTGCAGGAGAGTTTTGCATTCAGACAACCTGGGAGAATGTGTGAGCCATTAAGGACTGTAACACAGGTCAGGGAAAGGTCCAGTCAGACCAATATACTCTATAAGGAACGATATACATATTGCATTTTTCAGCAAATGTCCAAAGCTGCTGGAGTTCACCCCAATTATGCACCAGTCCCTGCTGTAATCACCGGCTGTGGGGAAAGATTATTAAAAAAAGAGGAGCTGTAGGCTGATTCTTAGTAAATTAGACTTTGAGAATCAGCATGTCCAGGAATTTTTGAACTAGAAGCTATAACTAGACCTTCATTTAAGAAGTCCAAGGAAGATCTATCTTCTGTGACATTTTATTACCTTTTTCCCCTCTGTTTGTACTTTTGAACCCTGCAACATCATGCCACAGTGAGTTCCATACCTCAGTGCATTTGCTTTTTTTTCCTTTGCTTTCAACCTGCCAGCTGGGAGACCCTTAGTTTCTTGTACCACTGCTACCCAGTCCAATTCTTCATAATGTCAGGATTTTACTTAGCTATGATATGTCTCCCAGTCACTTTTTTCCTACACCTTCTAGCCTTTTCTCATATAGAAATCACTGTATACCTTCGATCATCTTAGTTACTTTTCCAACTGCTGCAATGTCCATTCTGAAAGAGAATGACTTGGAGACAAACATCGTGTGAGACTTAGGCAAAGAGTGTTTAAGGCAGAATAATGACATTTTCTGTTTTGCTCTTTTTTTTTAAATGGCCAGGACTGTATTTGCCTTTTTGGCTACAGGTGAATACTGAGTCAATGCTTTCAGAGATTTGTGCATCTCTCTCCCAAGCTAATCTAGAGCAGTGATTGTATTTCTGTAACAAGGTTATTCCCTTCTCCTGCATACATGCATGTATTGATCTGCTATTTTGTCATTGAACCAACTGTTGTTCTGTTATTTGTTTTGTTAGCTGTTTTGTTATTTAATTGCAATTGTTTATTATCAGCTTTACATTTGACCATTCCAAGTAAATTTAGATCATTATCTTCCTATATGCTGTCTTCTCCATACTAGCAAATATGTTAAATGGCATAGATCACAGCAAAGATGAGATTTCTGAAAGTGTAAAGCCAGTATCTGAGAACAATTCCTGTCTTCTATGTTTTTTTTTTCTCTGTTGCTGCTTAAAGATGGAAAAGTCAAAGGCAGACCTTAGCAGGTCCATTGTTCTTTAAGAGTTTAATCCTCTAGAATCTGAAAAGAAAATAGCTCGTTCAAGACATAAATTCCTGAAATATGGGAAAATGAGCTTATGCAGAGTATCTTCAGTCTGTTTTCTGGAAAAAAACAATGAACTTTGAGACAAGTGTCTTTATTCATGGGGACATACTTATGTAGTTAGCTATTGTAAAATTTTTGGTGCATCATATATTTAAATATAACTTGTAGTGGTCAGGAGGGTTCATCAGCCCAGCTATCTAAAGTTAGATTAAAGGTAGTGTTTTTCCTACTCATGTTTAGTCACTTTAATCTTGCATGCATACCCAAGTCCAGCACACAAGTTCTGTATATATAGGAGGAGAGATGTACATCCAAAGGATGTTTCAGCCCATCCTAATACAAGTGTCCCAGAGCAGCAGGATGAGTCACCATTTGGAATAGCAACCATCTTTCTCACAGAGAGCACTTAAACAACTAGCTAGGCTAGACACCTAACTTTTAAATGATAACAGATAATTTAGTTAAATCTCATCTCACATAAATGGATTCATTTAATCCCATTATAGCTATAGACTGAATTTTTGTAAGCACAAGTAGCTGGGTTGGAGGCTATGGGTAAAAGTCATCTGCATTTTTTTTCTGATAGAACCATTTCCTCTGAAAAGCTTTCCGACAAGTCCTGGATCTTAAAGACTCACTTACATGGAAAAGTAAGTGCATTTGACAACTTTTCCATGTAAGTGGAAATTATGCCATTTTAATTACACTGATAAACTCCACGTGGAAATTCTTATTTTAGGATGAGAAGGGCTTTTAAGCTTCAAGTTTTTCCAGGGAAACATTACCAAAATTTAAAAATCATGAGGAAAAAAATCTTAAGCAGACAAATCATCTTTTACAGCTTAGTGAAGTCGTTGGCTGATACAACTAGAGCACTTTGATATATCATTTTACTTTAGGCAACCACTATAGCAAAATAAGTAAAAAAACCAGCATAGAAGTATAATACTGTAAATAAGGACAACAAATTTAAAGATAATGAATTTGGGGTTTTTGGGGGGGAACTTGATAGAATTATTATTTTTTTTCTCCTCCTATGAATCAGTGTTTCACAATAAAATCCTAGTTGTGAATTTTTGATGTTTGGATGGCTGTTTTCATCCTTCTAGCAACCAACTTACAAGGTTTTTTTATCTTAGCTTGATATTTTTTCATCCTTAGCAAGACAGAGAGAATCTTAATTTTACTTCTGACTTCATAAATTGGTCTCCCCATTAGAAGAAGTTATGAGGCATTGGCAGCTGCTGTTGCAAGCAGTACGCAAGCCAATTTAATCACTAGTCATTAGACTCTCATAGTCCTAAATGTTCAGGAATATAAACACCTTCCATTTCATGAGATGTACTTCTACGGCCAGATGCCTGGGAAACAATTTAAGGGGAACATAGAAAGGAGGTGGATATCACTACTGCCTCAAGGCTTCTGTTTATGAAAACAGCTTTCCAACAGTCTACAGCACGTCAGCATGGAGTTGAAGTCAGTTTTTCTGGACTGCCCATGCAATATGCGTTGGACATCAGTGCCAACATACACATGCTTTTCGAACAGACTTCTATAGGTTACAGGGGATACCTCTGAGTTACTGCCAGTTGTTTTTCTTTCCTGTAGCTGCCTTTCAGTTAATAACGACAAGAATAAAAAGAAGCTGCCTCCAAACCAAATATTTCACACACTAAAAATCCAGAAGTGCAGATACATGCAAAACAGTAGTAATACCTGTTCCTGGCAGTGGAATAACCACTTCAAGAGGAAAGAATACGGTGTCCAAGCTGGCAGTGGGGCTGCACAACGTGGAGGCAAGGACAGCAGCAGCCTTTCCCATCTCACCTTTCCTGCGCCCTCATGTACTGCTCTCAGCTCTTGAAGGAGCCTGGGAAGTGCACAGCAATAGATTGTTCAAATTGTTTACTATCTGCAGCTGTGAAATAGATTTTCAGGGTCCTCTCAGAATAGCCAGCTTCAAGGGAAAAATACATTATTACCCCTGCAACACTGCAGATGTTTCTCTGAGAGTTCTCAAGGAGAAAGGCTTTGCTTCTAGTTTAGTCTCTCATTGCTTCTGCTTCTCCTGGTACAGCGTCTGGCCAAACTGGCACTGGGGTACTGTAGAAACAAGCTATCCTGAGAGTGATGAATTAAGCCATGGATGTTGTGGGTTTTTTTTTTGAAGAAAATACATAAGTATTATTTTTCATGAGGTTAACTCACAAACTAGAGGAGGGAACATCTGAGTGATCTAAATGTAGCCAACTGGCCAGCTCCCCAGGAAAATGTCAACTATATATCCTTATATCCGCTCAATTAATCTCAAAGAAAGGATTGATGCCTATTAAACAGCAGTCATATTAGCATGCAAGTGATCTGAAACACCAATATACCATCAGGCACTCATGTGAGCAGACTCCACATGCACTGTTGTGCAAATTCCAGGAGGAAATGGATTCCAGGAGGCTAAATTCTGCCCTTGGAGGTTTGCAGAAATTATCCTCTGACAAGTAGGCATTTGTTTAGCTCTTTCATTAGACAGTGTGTCACTTCAATGAATAGTTTTCTTTGTCTTCCATATAACCTTCCCCTCGCACAAGCCAAATTCCTGAGTCATCATTTGTTGTGGATGTAGAGGTCCAGGTCCTTAGCCAGTAAACCAATATAGTTCCTTATATTGTGCATTAATCTGCTTCCTGAGGTTTATTTCTTGTCACTTGGCTATCAAGCATAGTCCCTTTCAGTGCTGTATATGTTGCTATTTTATTATTATTCTTTCATTTAGTTTTGTTATCTTTCACTCATATATTCAACATTTCATTAATTGTATTTTCCATTAATTTATCATTACTCCTTCACTCCATCAGTAAAAATAATCTGCCTTCATTCTTCAATCTGTCCCAAATATCCCATGGCTGAAGAAAATGTAAACTCTCTTGCACTGATTTCTTAGCCATGTAGGAAAGATGGTAAGAACCCAGTGGCTTAAACTCCTTTCCACTCCATTTATTGCAAAGAAGTAGCAACCACTGCAAAGGAGCCCTGCAGGAGCCATTTTAGCAGTAGTTAATTATTTCAGCGGAAGACTAAGAAGCCCTAATCAATGATCAGGCATGGAATATTTTAAGGGCAAGAGAAGAGTATGGATAGAGGAAGTCCTTGGGAAATTTTGCAGCTTGAATGTTATATTGGAAGGAATAGGAGAGAGAAAACTAAGGATGATGCTGAGGCACAGAGATGGGCTGGGATCAGGAGAAGTAAAACCCTTTCCCTTCTTTCTATCTTTTCCTTCCACTCCCTGTGGTGCATCTTGCACTAGCACATAGATAAAACATTATAAAAAATTTGAATTTAAGTAGTTGGAACAGGTATAAAGGTATTTAGAAAATTGTATAAAACATTTTCCAGGGTTAAAAAGTTTTAAATATGACAATTGGCAGTCAAGACTTGAGGAAATGATAAATAGAAAAAAGCAGAGGTATCTGGTTAAAAAATAAAGAAGAATAATCACAATATTCTGATTTTAAGACCCTGTAACTTCATTTTACCTAAAAGTCATAACATTTTTTTCTAATTTTTAATGTAATTTTTTGTTATAATAAAAAATGTAAAGTGGTTTCTTTTATTCAAATTCAAGTTGTATCACAGTTTAAAAAAACTGAAGATAAAAATTCTGAAAGTTTATTCAAAATACAGATTTCACCCTGAAAAGAAAGAAACTACAGAAAACCTCTAGGTACTCCATTATTTTTAATAAAGTAGATATGGAAAGTGCTCAGATAATAGTGTTTTGAACAGCACTATAAAAAATAAAAAGAAAGAAACAAACACAGGGAAAGAGCCTTTTCATTTCCTCTTGTTACAGGAGCAAATGGACATTCAACTAAAACTTAAAGGTGACATATCCAAAATTGATGAAATAATCTTTCTCCTCTTGACAAGAAGCACTGTTAACCTGCAGTTTTTGTTACTACAAAATAGACTTAAGACTAAGGCCTTGGAGATTTTCTATATCAATCTGAAAACAGATTGAGAAAAAGCCACATTAAAGATCTGCCTGGAGGATTTGATTCATTTTGAGCATGAGCAGAAAGAAATTATTAGTAGCTCCATTATTAATTGAAGTGGAATTGGATGAAGTGAACACCCTAAGTGGTTGCTCGCACTGGAGATCAACAGAAAAGGGTAAGAGAATAACAAATGTGAGATCTTTCCTAAAATGCTCTTTTTAAAAAAATAATAAAAGCAATGGGATTTATGTGTCTGACTCCCAAGTTAATTTGGAAAGCCTTGGTTAGTGGTTATAAAGAATATTTTTTTCCTAAGTAGAAAGAACATCAGTTGTTCAGCGTTAAGAGAAACTCACTTTTTCTGTGATTTTTTACTATTACTATATTAAAATCCAGGTTTATTGGAAGCGTTTCACTCCAGCTGTTTATAATTAATGGAGACAGAATATATAGGTCTAGCAAAACTGCCAGTGCATTGCTGTGGGTTTATTTTTAAAGAATTCACCAAACCACTAGGTAAGGAGCAAAAATGCTGTCAGCTGTTATCTGAATTGGATAAATATATTGAAGGACAGAGTTTTTGAACGGAAGAAGCCACATAGTATAGTGACAGTGTGATGCACAGAAATTCATTTTTTGCCTTTGCAGTAGAAATTGACTTGCACCTCATCCCAGGGCTCCCAATACACGATCCCTTCAACAGATCCTAAACACACTGATGTAATGAGAGCAGAAAAGGCAGACACTATTGGTACAAATTCACCACATGGAAAATGGCCCACAGGAACTCTGCAGTGAATGGCCTCTTCTTACTTTCTTTCCCTCAAGGTTTACATTTTGTGTTTACACAGACTGGGGACCAAAGAGGACTTTTATCTCCCCTAATTTTAACCATGTGGAAATTAGACATCTAATTTCATGCTTTGTGGTCAAAGGAGACCAGCATCACTAGAGCATAGTTTATCCCAGCTGGCTTTGACATATGTCTTTGGATGGGACAAATACTCCTTTGTAGGTACCTGTGTCTGCTCATTAATTATAGAGGGTACCTCGGTAAGTAATTTAGACTAGACATATCACTTTTAGAAGATAAAGCTAGGTGAGATGGATAGAATTCTGGCTTCAGTGATCAAGACCCCATTCCATGTGCAAGCTTTCTATAGGTAACAAGATTTCTAGGGCTCCTGTGTGCGCCAAGAGGGTGAGCATTATGGGCTTTCTGACACTTTAGGTATCAGTGAGCAACCACAGAGAAGACAGCTAATAAAAATATTCTTTCAGGTTATAAAAAAAATCACACTCCAGAAGGTTATATAAATTTGAACAAAAAGAAACATTTTGGGGTATTTACTAGAATGCTTTTGAGTTTCCTAAAACTCCCAAGCTATCATTATACATTAATAGTCTTGCTTTATGTCATCTTACACTTTATGGAACTACAGATTTGCTATATAAGAATTGCAGTGAATAAACTTGTTAACATTTTTCCCATTAGAATATTTCCATGTTTTTTCCCCTGGAGAAAAATATAAGTGTGGGCAAAAAGGTTAATATTTTCTGATGAGGAGAGTAAAAATAAAATCTTGCAAATATTTTATAACAAAATTTCAGAAAGAAGATTTTTGACTTTTTTTTTTTTTACCTTGCCTCAGAATGACTTTTCTGTACTTCACTGCACCTATTTAGACTGACATGGAGAAGATCTGGAATATTATTTCAGAATGTCCAATGATTTTGGTTGCAAGTACACTACTTGACATTTCCTTACGGAAACTTACAGAATATTTCTTTGGTGAGAAATCTATGCTCATTGACTTCTCATCCCCGCTCAGAATTCAGAAAGCAATTGCAAAGTGTCAGATGACTTCCTGTGAGAGGGAAGATCCATTTTTAGAACAGAGGGTCTTAGTATGCTGTATCAGGGTTTAGAGTCCCTCATTTACGATGAAGGCCCCATTATACTGCTTGCTACAATGGGAGAAGACAGTCTCTACCCAGACAGATTATCTACAAGGGGATTGCTGCCCCCTTTTCCTGCCATTATTCAGACACAGGGTGCAGAGGGATACCTGCCTGCTCAAGGTCATGCAGGAAATATGTGGCATCCCCCAAGCAATGCTCCAACCACCAAATCATTTTAGGGTTACGTGCAGTGCAAGTTTCAGTAGAATTTGGACTTAAATACTATTATTATGTTTTAAGTTGTTTGTTTTGTTTGGTTGCACAACTGTAAGCGGTTACTTGTTTTGTGAGAAGGGCCAGTTCCTTGGGTTGCTATGGACAGAAGCTTCCGAAGTCATGGTTAGAGGCAAGATGCTGAATGAGGTAATTTCTAGATGCTTTCTACCACCTGATAACAGTGTTTAGAAATACATGCTTTCAGAAACCTCAGGTTCATTTCTGGTGGTTCCCTGCTTTAGGAATATTTTCTTGCTGATAAATTAGACGCTGACTCAGGGCACCACAAGGTTGTTTACCGCTTGTTGTAGAGAGATATATCTCTATTTATATAACTTTGCAAATGATATATATAGTTAGGGCTTTGGTTATATATTTAGAGCTTTTTATATATATATACACACACTTACATATATTTAGCGAACATATTTTTCAAGTTCTATAATAGTCTAGGAAAGATGTCTGGCTGGGTTTTTCCCATAAAAATAGTGGTGCTTGGCAGTGCCAGGTGTGGGAAACCACATCTTAACTTGAAATCCAAAATGCTGACCTGACACCATTAGGGTGTAGCTGTTGCTTGGTTGCTGACTTCTTTCACATGCAGATTTTAACTCTATCCCTCCTGACATCATGCTGGAACATAACCTGACTTGCTTACTCAAGGCTAAGTTTCATCTTTCTGACTCACATCAGCTTCAGATGGGCAAAGCCCTTAACTTTAAACACATGCTGGAAACTCAAGCTCACGTCTGAAGTTCACCACATGCTTATGTGACACTCCGAATAGGCTGCAAGAATTGGTTTGGGGTTTTTTTTACCTTTTTTCTTTCTTTCTTTCTGTTTTTTAACAGATGGAATTGGGCAGCTCACCAACAGTCAGGTATGTTTTATCTAGGACTAGTGTATCCTGCTCAGGTGACATTTTGAATCAATGCAGTGTATTTACATGACAAAGGTGTAAATTCATCACACACAAATACACTGGAAGTAGATTTATTGCAGTCGCAGCAGGCCTTTTCTATGGGCATTTGAAGGTCCCTTGGCATCCTACATATGCTGCAGAACCCCAGATTTTGGCTTCACTCTTGTCCACAGCCAGACAAAGTAGTGAAAACCATCCAAGGCATATTTATCTCACTTTACTTGTGCTTCTGACTGTATTGTGAGACATTGCTGCAGAGAGCTTGCTGAACCCACTGCTAAGAAGGATTTCAACATTTTCCCTCATCCTTGTGTTGTATTCAAAGTAATATCCTTTGAAATATGAATGAAAGGCTCCCTTCACCTTTTGGAAGGATAACACTCCTGCAAGAAGATTAGATAGTACATCAACAAACAATTTTAGATTCTAAAAGTATTTCTTAATGTATTTTGTATTTTCAAATCACTATCCAAACTAATCCACACAGTATTTCTCTCAAGTGCGACTATGCCATTAACAAATGCCCATGATTTTATAGAATGGTTAAAGTTGGAAGGGACCTTAAAGGTCATCAAGTTCCAACGCCCCTGCCATGGGCAGGAACACCTCCCACTAGAGCAGGCTGCTCAAAGCCCCATCCAGTCTGGCCTTGAACACTTCCAATTTAACATGCTGAACTATTGAATAAATGCATTAGCAAAAATATTCAAACTACAGTTTCATCCTCTCTTCCCTTTCTCTTCCCTCACAAATTTTTATTGGTTAAAACACACGGATCTACAAAGTCCCATTAAAGGAGAACCATCCAGCTAACCCTGCCATTATATGCAAAAGAAAAAAGGAAAAAAAAAGGTGGGTGAGGGGGAAATCCTTATTATAAAAACAAAAGTGAAAATTGCTCTTTCATTTAAATAGTTGCATTTTTTTTCTTTCAATTTACATTTTTAATTTCAATTTGAAAAAAAAACCAAAATGAAAAAACAAATAATAACGAAAAAAACTATAATACTTGTAGGGCTATGGTTTTCTTCTAAAAAGCTGGTATGGTGAAAATGGTGAGGGAGGTGTGTGAGTGGCAGGTGGTGAACTGGTAAACAGGGAGCTGGAGTGATAACGACAAGGTCACACCAAATTTCTGTGGTAGGATCAAAGTTCATCGCAGCTGCCAGAATAAGTCCAGTTTTAACCAGAAGGCCATACACCTTCCCCTGTGACAATCACTCCCTTCATGCTATGTAATGCATCTCTTCCATTTAAAATATTTGAATTTGATATTCTCTGTGGACCTGAGCTTGCAGCTGCTCTGCTCATGGAAATATATCTGAATTCAAGATGAAAATGGACAATCCACTCCATGTAGTAATAAACTCTGTTTCTCTTGTACTGTTAAATTTAATAACGAAGTCAAAGTATTTTCTGTAGTCTTTCACACTCACGCACACACTCATTGGCATTCTCAGCTGCCCCTTGAAGGTTTGTAGGGACCAGAAGAAAACTCCTGGGCTCTGATGAGGAACTTTGCAGATTCTTAGACAAAGAGAGAGAGAAAAATCATTAAGATTGTGGGGTAAGTACGGGGCCTAGAGAATTTTGCTTAAATGATCAGCAACAAAATTAGAATATTGAAGTAGAGAATCCACTTCGCAGGAGATTCTCCCTGAGCTGTCTGTAAGCTCAGGCAGATCATTCCACCCTGGCTAAAGCAGATCACATATTTTCAAAATAATTAAATCTGGAATCTACAGTAAATGCTATAACTGTACATTACATCAGCTGTGGATATGAGTAACACTAACAATATTCATATTTTATGTTATCTAAAAGCCCTTTGTTTCTGGGCTGCAAGACAAATGGGCATTGGGCAAATGGCATTACATATACAGAATTACAGAAACCTAAACTGAGTAGTGTTACGTGGTTTGTATACAGTTTAAAGATCCAGCAATATTATTGGCTGCAATGTTTAGTGGAAGATTTTAAAAAGAAGCACTTAATGTAAAATTTTAGCACCCCAAAATTTACTGTGTTTTGGCACCACTAAACCGAATTATATTCTGGCCCTGGCTTCCCTGGGTCCAGAACCTCATTGTCATCTGAATACAAATATATTCGCTGCTGGAGTGCAACTTCCAGACTGTGCTGTGCTGTTCCAGCATCCCTCGACCGGGGTTAGGCTGTCTTGGGCTAACTCTGATTAATATTGTTTTATGACAGTGAAAGGAGCACAGTTGCACAGAGCTGTGATGTCTCTTTTTTCAAAGTTCTGTTTCATGTTTATAGGAATCAAGGCAGCATTAGGAATGACCTAGCCACTCGGCAACAATCACATATCATTCTGGTTTTGATTTTGCAGCACACCAAACCAATTTCTTCTGACAAAACTCATGCAGGATCTTTTCTTAGAATATGCTCTAATTCACCACAGATGGAAGTTGCTCTGCTAGCTGCAAAGGAAGACTACTCATTACTTGCTAAATATATTTTCTCTTATGCGATCTTCTTTGCAGAAGCCAGATGTGTTGCGTGTAAATGGCATGCATGCGTCTGTTTGCTTACAAATACAGCAGCACATAGAGCGCACGCAGTAGGCATGCAATAAGCATGTATAATAGCATGGGAACTTTTATTTTTTAACAGTGTTTTATCTTTACTTGTGGCTATAAATTTGATTACTTGAGAAAAGTACTTGGGGCAACGATGACTGAAGGACTTTGCAGACAATATGCAATAAAACTGTTCAGACTCTAGACTTAAGTTTGTGATATGTGTATGAGATTATTTTTTTTTAAAGTGTAGGAAAGCTAAAGCACAGGGTTAATTAGAACCAAATGTTGCTTAGATTGACACCTTAATGTTCTCTGATCAGTGTGACGATTAGCCTCAGATATTTTGAACAACAGTTACTCAAAAGATATTACATTACCTTCCATGTCTAAAGGGGCTTAGTAACAATAAATATTCTCTTCAAGATGCTATTATTTTCAGCGCAGATAGGAAGGCTTGACTGGACAACAACTGCAGGAGTGTTTCTAATTCCTTGTGAGCAGAAGGAAAAATTAACACTTTAGTTCTTACAGGGAGGCATTCACATTTAATTTAGCAAATTACTCCATTCTCTTGTAAAAAAAAAATAACAGATTATGATGCACAAGAATTCAGTTTTATGAATATTCCCATTTCCTGGGGATTAGCTTATCATCAAATATCAAAATGGAGAAAAAATGCTCTTCCTTGAAACAAATCCTCTAAAAATTAAGAAGTTATGATTACAGTTACCTCAACACCTATGGGGAAAAAAAAAAAAAGATACCTTGTTTGTTAACCTGATAGAAACTACCTGTTCACCACTGATACCTCCTGGGTGGGTTTAGGTGGGGCTCTTCATTCCTGGACACCAGAGTTCCCCACCAATACCTACTGCAGGTTAGCGCTCACAGCAGTGGTGGGATCCTCTGCTCTCAAAATGCATTCAATGGAACCGAATTTCATTTTTTTTTGTAAGATTACTTTGTTTTCAGGGCTACAGAGAGACATAACCACCATAAAAATAGCTCCAGACTAGCCTCTCGGCTGCCTGTAGCTTTACTAGTAAGCTATGAAGTAGGGATTTAGCAAGTGGAAGGCCAGGGCAGAGAGGTGTGGCTTGCAGTTCTTTTAAAAGTAGCCAAGTACATACTTAATTGCATTTCTGCAGGGATTACATTCCAGAAATGTGGGCTTGCTACCAAGAAAGTCTGTCAGCAGCAGAACCAGCTTGTGGTTAAGGCACTGGACTGTGACTCAGGATATCTGGGTGCTAGTCACCGCTCAGCCACAGGCTTCCTCTTGACTCAGATCCAGTTATTTAATCTTATTTTCCCACAGGTAAATCGAGCAATAACTCTCTCCTTTCTTGCAGGGAGGTTGTGAGGAGAAAAACCTATTAATGTGTGCAAGGTAGTCACAGTCTACTCCTTAGATAAGTATTTGGGGAGAGGGATCATACAGCATCTAGCAAAAAGAAGAATTCTATTGGGGTCTCAAAGAGTTTCCATAATATTAGATTATAACTAAATCATAGTAAGTGGACCAGAAAAGCCAATAAATAAATAATGCTTCATTTAATCTCCTGCTAGTTGGAAGATCAGATTTCTCTAAATCATGTTGCTACTGTTTTGCCATCTGCTGGATTACTACATTTTGGGTTTTTCAATTGGTTGTCTAAAGAGGGCAAAGAAGTTGCTAGGTGTATCACTGCTGATCTTCAACCTCAAAAAAAAAAAAAAAAGAAAAATCCAAAGAATACCTTACACTGTGAAAATTGTATGCAGAGGTGAATAATATCTTTTTTACATAATTTTCGTAGGTGAAAAGCAGAGATAATTTCTAGGTACACACCAGGAAATGGTCAGTAGAAATCACAGTACCCAACTTTGTCATAGTATGATTAGAGTTAGAAGGGACCTTAAAGATCACCAAGTTCCAACCCCCCTGCCATGGGCAGGGACACCTCCCACTAGAGCAGGTTGAGCCCCCCTGGCCTTGAACACTTCCAGGGATGGGGCAGCCACAACTTCCTTGGGCAACCTATTCCAGTGCCTCACCACTCTCATACCCTTTGTAAGGTAGTGGTGGAGAACAAAAATAGCTTATTAGATTGAATTTCCAATACAGAATCACAGAATCACCTAGGTTGGAAGGGACCTTTTAAGATCATCTAGTCCAACCAATACCTCACTTTGTGTCTTGGACTGCAAAAGTTGACCAGTTGCTTGTCCTAGCTTGTTGTGCTCCATCTAACCGACACCCTGGTCTGCAAACACATAGAGCCTGTTCCGGGTAAACTGAGACAGAGCCACAGCTTGCATAAGATTGAGTGAGCTCTGACCTATCTTGCAGTGCACATTTCTTGCCCAGATAGATGTGTAACACTTGTATAAGACAAATTCACTCTGATATGAGTAGCCACTGATAAAGGGGAGGATAAATCACACCAGCACAAATTCTAATTTACATCCCTTTCAAAGGGGGATGTTTTTCTTTGCAGAAAAAAAAACCTGTAAAGAAGTATGATTGATTGTGTGTTTGAACTTTCAAACACCTTGTTTGTTTGGTTTTGATTGTTTCTTGCCAGATGGTTAAGCATATGTTTAGCAGTTTTACAGGGGCAGGAAAAAGCCCAGAAAAACAACACATGTAATGTATGGTTAAGAGTTTAAAAGGTACTGGCAACACTTATTAGCTTGTAATGCAAAACTACTGTTAAAAATACTCATAGTGACAGGATAGAGTTTAGAGCTGAGAAGACCTACATTTAGTTCTTTGTACCTCTAGAGATACAGGATCCACAGACTTGGAAAGGAATTCCCTTGCTTAACTTCAGAAATCTAAAATTTAGCTGACTAGTCTGAAGTAGTTGCATGAGATAATTTGCTTAGCCAGTGATGACAGAGTTATCTCTGAGGGGTGTATTTGCCTGCCCTGTCTGAAACACCTACCTTCAAATAGGAAAAATTACCTTGGGGAAGTGTCTGTTTCTCTTCTTTGGTTACTGGTAGATTCTAAGCCCTTAAATTGGACTCAACACCCACCTTTTAGATGACTAGGTGTAATCAAAACAATCCCATCTCATTTTGGAACACTGTCCAGGATGACTGCCAGATATTGCATAATTAAAAAGCAGAGGAGAACAGAAGCATTCTCTTGTCAGGAGTGAGACACCAGAGTGGTTCCTGTTGCTCGTGTTCCTCTTCTTGACATGTTTTTCTTCTGCTTTTTCAACTTTTTATGTTAATTTCCAGCTAGAAACCATGGCCTAGGAAAATCCCACCTCGTTATAGACACTTAAGCGAGGTATCTAAATTAGGAGCCCGGTTGCCCTTGCTTTCCTGTGCAGATGATCAAAAGCAGGAGGCAGACACTCACATGCAGAGAGCAGCTGGGAGGTGCCAGGTTCGCTTTACAGGCTAAGGGGGATCCCAAAGCGATCCCTGCAGTTCAGGTGCTGCAGGTAATTGAGGCTAAATAGGAGAATATGAGCTTAAGTGACAGCTGCTTGTAACAACTGGAATTCATCTTCCTCTAAAAGTCTACTCTAATGCAGGGAAGCTGTGAAAGGAAGTTTTAAATCCTTGAAAGAATTAGACTTTTCCTCTGAACTCTGCCTATAAATAGTGGATTAATTCTTTCCCAAAGGGAGACATGGTAGTTCATGTTTGACTATGATAACTCAAGGTAATCATCCTGATTTTGCCCTACAGTGTCTAATAGGGACATTTGGAAGTGTAAACTAATGAAAGAAGAAAAAAACAATCAATAATTCCAGAGAACACAACTTGTCCCTCCTCCACTACAAGAAGCAGACATTTGTATTCAACGTGTACAAGGCACTGCGGCTATGTTGTTATTGGCTGTTTCTTTCCTAAGAGAGTTCAAAAAAGGGTGAGGATGCTCAAGGATGAGGAGATTTGTTTGATAGATGTGTGTGAGCTTGATCTTCCACTGGAATCATCAGGAATTAAAGTGCACTTTGAGGCAGGCTGTTGCAAAGGAAATAGGTGCCTGGTGTTTGCTAACCCAAATGAAACCTTTCCCTTTTGGTGCAGAGATAAAAGTCAGTTTCATACCAACACTCAGCTATCAGGAATGTGCTTTTCATGACTGATAAGTGATGGTTTCTACACGCTACATGCTGTAGGAGAGCTCAGCTCTCCCCCTTTCAACTCTTCTTGTTTCAAATCTGTAATGAAGGACTTGCAAATTGCTCCACAGAACTGCACAGAGGTGAGAATTATGGAAAAGCCTGAACAATGTTCATAAAACTGGCTTTGCCAAGCAACCAATACAATCAATATAGTGTATTTTAAGAGAGAAAGAAAGGGGTGGGGGAGAAAAGAGGGAGAAAAAGGCTTTCAAAGCATATCAAATGAAGGTTGTTTGATAATGATCACTGCAGGTGGGAAAGCTGATTTTAAGTGTGAAAGTATTCAACATTTTATTGCACACAAATGCTTTCATAAAGTAGTGGTTTGTGCAGGTGCGTGTAAGTGTGTGTGTGTGTGTGTGTGTACATGTGCACACATGCAGCGAACAGAAATCTATTGAGTTCCACCAGACCAGACGTCTGCATTCTGGAGGGCTCATTGCAGCCAATAAATTTGACTACAACTTTTTT
>VZRU01009637.1:0-38826 GCA_013398155.1 Pedionomus torquatus | reverse complement strand
AATTTTATTAATTTTTTTTTTTTTTTTTTTTTTTTTTTTTTTTTTATGAATTCTGCTATAAAAGCTAATCCTCCTTTCTAGACTTAGCATAATTACAAGACACTACTCTGAGTGCCAAAAATGTCAACTGTAGGTTGCAAACATGGACACGTTTAAGCAGAACCATATGTTAGAATGCAAGGCAGGACCTGAAGTCAGTGAATCAGTTTACCTTTTTCTGAAGAGTCAATTTATAATGCAACCTTAGCTCTAAGAAATAATCATACAGCCAGTGATTAATTACATTCCTCAATTATTTATTAATAAGCTTCATTGGAAAGAAAGATTTTATCGGTGCTCAAAATTCACTAAGTTACAAGATCACAGATGTTCGGGGATCTGCAGCCAGAAACTTAATATTAATGAACTCTCATTAATACCTAATCAACTTGCGATATTTTGATCCTATGAGAAAATTGGTGGCCAATAAAAATAAACTCAAGATGTCTTCCTATCTAGAAAAAAAAGTTATAAACCCAGGAATGCACACAGTAACCAACATGCAGTAACTAAGGTTAAGCAGCTGGAGGCTAAATTTTAACTTTTTTTGTACAGAATGGATTTATTCTGTCACCTAGGCAATTTCAGAGTCTTACTTTGTAGGATTTATATAGGCATTCAGACTTAGCAGATGTATTCACGTGCAGTACATTAGCTATGCAAAACTACTTTCCAGGCTATTCTGGATTAGGGTCTTAAAAACAGACCTCTCTGGAAATGAAATCCTTCAAAAAAATAATCCCTGTTCTTCTCTGAACGTGATTCTGTTGTGCTTCAAGTGTGAAATCTACTTAAACACATATGGCATTGGAAATTATATCATATGCATTTCTGTGTAAGAAGAATGTGCTGGATTTTAACCCTGCAGTGACAACAAAATGAGAAATGCAAGCCTATTTTGGACTTAAACAAGGAACACAGAAATTGTCACAGTAGAGAGCAGCGATCCATCTGTTTTACCATTCTTTCTCAAAGGTGACCAGCACCAGGTGCTTCAGTGAAAGGCACACCAATAAGTAGAATCAACAAATAGGGAAAAAATCATGCTTAGAGCAAATGTATTTTTTAATCAAATAAATGTATTCCCTGGACCTACATCTCTTGTGAAACTCTGAGCACATCATGCGAACATGCATAATTGCATCATATTTATTGTTATCTAATATGATTTTTAACTTTTTTTTTTCTTCTCTTAAACTCTGAGACATTTAAGGAAAGACCTTGTGACAGCAGGTCCACAGGATATTTACATGTAATACAAGAAAAACAAAATCCGTTTTTCCTTTTAATGTGAGCTAATCATCAGATTCCCTGAGCATCCTCATGTTCATGTGAGTAAATGGAGGTATTGGCTCCACTATATGTTATTTTCTTATCATGCATCGTTAATTTCCTCTCTGTGGGTTTCATTCTTTCTGTCCATTGATAATTTCTCCACCAATCTTTAGGTATACCCCAGGTATATCCCCTTCCCCCCAGCTTTGTTGAGAAACTCCCTCTGGGAATTACCTGGCGAGAGGAAGATAGTAGCCACTTTTTGGCATTTTGTGATGTGGTGGTGGCCACGCAGTCCCACCTGTCATCTGGGCTTCCCCTTCTCCACCTCAAACAGTCTAGGGTTGTTACTGCCCTGCTACATCTTCATCTCCCAGGATAACGTTCACCCCTTGGTGGACAGCATTGCAGGTGTGATGATTTTTAACCCCTTTTGTCTCTCAGCAGAGTTTTCACCAGTGTATTCTCAGCAAGAACTGACTCTTTTCCCCCAGACACTTGAAGGAAACTGGTAGTTGTGAACAGAGGGATTTTGTGCTCTTTAGTATCTCAGTGAAAACATTTCTACATAAGTGTACACTTGAGCTGCACAGAGTCACATAGCTGAAATGATTACATATGCTGAGTGCAGGGTTGTAAAAGTGGAAGATTAACATCTTCTTTTATTAAGATAATTGGAGGTGGCAAAGGCTACCTCTGAAATTGAATTAGAAGACGATGCCGTGACTACTGGTTTACAAAAAATGATAATAAGTTCCATGAATTGTATGATAGCCTACCTCCGTTTCAGGTGTTCATGGGTAGGCACAAGGTATTTCCTCAAGATGTTGACCTTGGTATATTATATTAGATCAATAGACTCATTTCCAGATGTCTCTAATAACTAAAGAGAAATCCTGTTCGGAACAACTGCACAAAATGGAAGTTTGTGGCTTGTAAGAATTTGCGAAACAGAGAGTGATACGAATCTTACAATTTTTACTGACTTGAACATTAACAGGTCCTTCTGAAAATAGTATAGAATCAAATTGTTGAATTAAATTATTGAAATAAAAAGCTATCTTAAATTGTACAGAGCTCCATATAGTAGTCTACTATCATGCCATTCATAGAGTGCTATTTCATCTCTCTCTAAAATAGAAGGCAAATAGTAGTATATAATATATATCTATTATTACAGCAGAGAAAAAAATCAACTCCTCCAACTTTATTCCAGCTTTGTATTACCAGTCCATTTCCCACCATTACAGAGGGGCTGGCTGACACCATGCACACATGGCAATGACAGAAATCTTTCTCACTTCTACCTACGTGGCCCTATATACAAACCTAGATTAGTCCTATTTAATAGGGGAAATCCGCCTTGAAAGACAACAGTTCTCTGCCATAGCTTAGTGAAGCTGCAGCTGGGTGCAGCAGAGGCTGAGCACTGATTGTGGACTATAAGAGGGGAATTTGCTCTACTGCATCTCTGGGCCACCTCCAGAATGGAAATGCAACTACCTCCCACAAAAGCCATGAGAGAAAATGTATCATCACTAATAATGTATACTATATTAACATGTATTTGCTCTAGAAAATAAGCAGGTGTGTCAACAGCAAATGCACTGGAAATTACATGGACACAATGCAAGAGAACATTATGAGGCACCTTAGACTTTTCTATTTTGTGTTTAAATATACTAAGTGAGTAAGATGGTTATTCAGCTAAATTTTTGCCTGCTGCAGTTGAACCTCTGTCTGTTTATCAGGTGAGAACCTGGTGTTTTTGTCAGTATAGCTGGTAGAGCTTCAAATCTATTTCCCCTTTGGAGTGCCTCCAACAAATATGAACCATTCTGATGTTTTACAACAGTGCAGCAGCTTGTCAGTGCTTTTGTTTCTGAACAGTGTGAGAGAAGTGCCATATGATGCTATTGTATAATATAAGAGTGCTCCAGCATGTTGGGGAACATGGAGTGGCTGTCGATGTGACATTGATTAATGACTGTGAAGTGTCAAAATGAGATATTGCACATTCAGACTTGGGTTTTGCATTAATCCAACCAAAAAGCTATGCCTTATAGGGTAGTCCCAAATTCCAACCAGCTGCAAAAAAAAGGGCATAATATTTAGGTGTCCGGTAATTTGTAAACTAATTCTGGTCTGGCTATTACTAGAGAAAAAGAAAAGAAAAATATTAACAAAGTAGAGAAAATAAAAGCAAGATGGTCTATCAGTAAGGAAATAGAAACAAAGTCATAGCTCATGATACACTTCTGACTTTCTGTTTAAGTGAGCAAGGTAGATATTTCTTCAATCTGTGTTACAGTCTTCCAAATTATAACTCTATTTACCCACTAGACCAAAAGAAAAAATGCAATGCCACGTTATCTAATGTTTGCAAGATACCATCTTGATTATGTTTGTTAAAATATAACCTAGAGAAAAATGGGCCCAACGTCACTTTTAAAACTCAAGACTGGAGATGGAACGAGGAGCAGCAAAACAGAGTCTTTTATGTGATGCTTGTAAGGCAGTTTTCAAATGTATCCAAAATAGCATCAGACCCTTCCAAAGCAGTCTGAAAATTGTGTACTTAACAGTAAAGATATTGAAAGACAATTTTTTTTTCCATTCCAAAACACATTAAAAAATCCAGCACAAAAACCAACAGTTGAAAATACTGGTTCAGTGTGGAAACAGTTCATTTCAATACAGTAAGAAGAAATTATCTTGATGCTGTTGCTTTATTTTGTTTTCAATATTCGATTATCACACATTTTACAGTATAAAAGTGATATGCCCATTGACAGCAAATATCATACTTTAAAACTCTAAAAGTATTAATGAAAATTACAAAGTAGCTGCACAATATTTAATTCCTGCATGTTGGTAAAGTGGAATGTCAAATTAATTAATTTTTACATTGTCCCATTGACTGTTTTACATTGTCCCATTGACTGTTCTATTGACATTGATGCCTCTTCATGGATTATATGGTCATTATGTAATTTCCATGCCCAGCAACAATCATAGAAACAAACTCTGCTGCAGCTCCTACTACTGTTTCCCCCAACTAAGACCAATGGCCTTTTGTGCTAGGTACTGGGCTTACACACACACCTTATTCCAAAAATGTGGCAAATTACGAAAACAGAAAATGATGAAAGAAGCAAAGATCACTGTCCCCTTTCCTAATATGTAAACTAAAGTGAATGGACTATTAAACTGTTTCACCTAGATCCCTTAGAAATTTTGTGCCAGAACTAATGACTGATACTACATCTTAGCTGTAAACCAGTTAAGACTTTCCTTTTCTTCTGCAGAGGAAATATGAAAGTGTAAGATCAATTAAAGTGTAATGAAATGGTACATTTTTAGGTGTGTGTGCAGAAAACACAAGGTTTGCACAGAAGCAACTTTCTATACACAGAAGTGGAAACTGTTTAGCAGACGCCCAGCTAAGGCTACGGCCATTCATTATTTTTTTCTAAAAGAAGTTAATACAGTCGGTTTGGCTATATTCTGGTAGATTGTGATATCTGGAATTAGAGAATTATCATTAACATGAAAAGCTTGACATAATAGTAGTTAACAGCCTAGTTTTCATTCACTGATTCAGTCCTTCCTTTCATCTTCCTAACTCAAAAGATAAAATGCACAGGACAGAGAATTTTAGGAGAGATCAGGTTTTATAGGCAAATAAGCATATCTCAGTTCAAGAAGAATCATTTAGTTAGCAAACATTTTTCTGGCAGCAATGAATAAGTGCATAAGGCAAACAGCCTCTTCTAATGAGCAATGAAATATAAACTCCTAATTACTGTCCAAGTTATGCATGCTAATTTTCTTCTCCAACTTGCTTCGCTGTTTTAACATGCTATTTAGAACAGTAAAAGGTTTTAGGAAAAAATGTTTAGAACAGTAAAAGCTTCAAAGACCCCAGAGCCTATCACTGGATTCAACAAAACTGTGAAGTTAATTTGGATTATGAGAATAATAAAAAGATGACTAATTTGAAAGTCTCTGCTGAGATGAGAAACAACATAAATTATTTGGCATAAGTTAATTTGGAAAAAGAATACTTCCCATAAACATTTGGATAATAAAGTATGAATTAGACCATGGCGTTTCTGAAAAGCATTTTTAGGATGCAGAGCAAAAATAGTAGTGATTTTCTAAGTTAACTAAGAGAGGTCTTTTGCGGAATAGTTTGCATGTCACTGTGAGATGAGAAGAAATTGGATCATATGTGTACCAAGTTTCTACCTATTAGGTTGGACCTTAACATTATAAATTAATTTACAGGTGTAAAATAACGCTAGAAAGAAAAAGCTTTGCATAGCCTAGGAACACACACACACACACACACAAAAATCTAAACAAAATATTTCTTCCTTGATATTTGAGCTTAACTATGGCAAAACTCTTGACAAAATTCTGATTAAGATGCTGCGGTCAGCTCTGGTGAAGATTGTCAGCTCTGGACACCAGGCCTATACCAGTAAACTCAAAACATTAAGGTAATCATCAAGATCATTCATATTGTTCAGTTGTCAGTTTTGCCTTGAATACCCAAGCAATGCCCAGGGATTATTTCAGGGGTTGGCCATCACTCCCAGTACCTTGTCTGGACACAGTGCTCCTGGGTCCCTCTAGTTTACTTTTATGGGTAAAGCCTGAAGGACACAGTAAAGATACTGTGAAATCTAAGCAGTTTCAAAAGTTAGAGAAAAAAGGCTGATGAAAAAAGAAGAAAAGAAGAAGAAAAAAAAAAAAGATGAAGAAAAGAGTCCAGAAACTATTATACGGGAGATTTCAGAGAAGAAATACTGGAAAGTGAAGGAAAACAGCTGAAGGTTTGGGAGGATTAAAATGATACATTTCTCTCTCCTTGGTTTCTGTAAGATATTCTGTAAGCAAGTACCATATACAAGGTGGAATTGTACGACTGTAAGGATTTATGCTGTACAGTCTACTGCTTTCAATGAGTACTGCTTTGTTAAGAAAATATGTTGACCCTGGAACAAAATACACCAGTGGCAATAAGGCATTTTAAAAACCTTTCTGCTGAGAACCAGTTGGACTGAATGGATTACATTGGACCTGAGCTTAAAAGTGTTCATAAAAGATCCCATAGCCATAAATAACAAAATACCCTGACTTTTGCTTTCTACAGGCAAAATGTTAGAGAGCTCTGCCACAAATGAAAGAAGATGATGTTCCCATACGAGCTGTGTCTGCATACTGTGTTTTCATAGCACCACCTGAGGCAGATGAGAATTTGGATCCAGAGGGAATCTATTGTAGCTGGCTATAGAAGTGCTAGCAGCAGGGGCCACAGGGGCTATGCTATCTAGGTCTGTTATCAGGGCCTTTGCCCTTGTTAGTAATGAGCTGAGGGCTTAAAAATGTATTTGGTTTCACTGAGTTTGAAAGGCCACAAAACATTACAAAGTCCTAAAGAAAACCAGAAAGTCAAATCCCCCTGAAACGTAATTTACTTTTTCTGCCAAATCTTCACTAAAGGCACAAACTGCAAACTGATGGATTGACAGATTTATTCCCACAATTCATTTCTGCTCCATAGCTTAAGAAGAATTAGTATTTCTTAGCCAATCAAACAACCTGCAATAATTGTTTCTGTTTCGGACCTGGTTTAGTTTTCATTTCTCTTAAATAGCAGCATTTGCAGTAATATCTTTTAAAGTCGGTTCCACTCAACAAGTATTTCTTGGCAAACAGGATCTTTGTCTCTCTGTTTTTGTTGTTTTCTTTAACGAGTACTAAAAATCTGATTTTGAATTCCAAATAGGTCTTTAATCAGGAACTTCTGTTCTTAATTTAAAGTTGTTTTCAGATTGTAGATGGCCTCATTTACATGCTATGTTGTAAAGATGCTGAATAGGTTTTCTTTTAAAATGTCTCTCCACAAAAAATGGGGAAAAGATACCTTTAAGAAGGCAAAAGGGCATAAATGGACTAGCTTGTTGCATCACCTGAAATGGGTTTGAATTACCCCTGCCATTCACACTTTCACAGTACTCAACATCTATGTAAAACATCTCTTTTGGTGGTGGCACCCTCCTTGGTTTGGTAACCTCTGCCACGCAACTGATGCAGCTAAAAGAAACCTGGTGGTGCTGGAGCAGGTGGCTGTAATGTCGGGCTCCGCACTGAGGAGCCATCACTTCCATACTGATGGATGCGAGGAAAAGTGCCAGCTTGTCCAGGCTCCTCAGCAAAGGGAGATTTCCAGCCACCTCCATTTCATGCTAATTATCAAAACAGCCTGGGAATTAAAGGATCAAAATTAATGATCAAACTAGCAGAGGACTATTTGCTTGCTGTTGTGTATCTGCTCCTCTGCCAGGTTAAGACCTACATTTTGTAAAAGAAGGGAAACAACTGTTTTCTTTCTCTATATGTCCTTCAAAACTTGAAAATTTTCATTTGAGATATGCAAGTTTCGCAACAGTTCTCAAAGTGAAATTTTGAGGAAAGAAACAGAAATTTAAAATAGTTTCAATTACTAAAAGCTCCAGGTCACAAATTCTCTGGTTCTCTCTACCCTAGTGTTTCAGTTGGCATCTAATTGTGCCAAAATGGTTATTGGCTTTTCCTGATGCATAGATAAACTTCCCCTTCCTTGTGTACAAACCCATAATCCTCTTTTTCTTCCATGAGGTTTTTGTGAAATACACCAAAAAACCTACCAAGGGTAGAGAAACAGTAAACATTGCTTATGTTTATTTGTGTTTAAAACTATTTATGTATGTTTTATGATCCAAAACTTTGGAGGCATTGGAGAAGCCCTCATAGCTTCAGTGGGCTTTGGCTCAGTGCCTTGGCTTGCTTGTGTAAACACACGTTCAGGCTACTTGTCCGCATTTTGACCTTGGATGGGAAAGGCACTATTTGTAGGGTGCCATGGACGCTACGGGGATTGCAGCTGAGGTGTGAAGTAAGTCTCAACCACATTCATGGAGAGAGACAGCTTGGAGAAGTACATGAGAAGGAAAGAGGTGGAGTTAGAATTAATGCGTTTTTAATGAGAAAATGCAAAAGGAGGAGGGAGGCACCGAAGGCAGCAGCAGTAGTCAGGGAGATGAAAACGATGCAAATTTCTTGATGGAGTGGAGGAGTTTTTTGTTTGCTGCAGTGGTTCAACACAGCCTGCATGAGATCAACAGGGAGGGAAGAGCCCTGCTCAGATCTCTGGTAGAGAAGAGAAGAGGGCTCTTCCGAATCCCTTCCTGTTACAGCCCACTGTAGTGGAGACAGGAATGACCTCAAATAAATCAAAAGCATGGTTTGTTTTCACCCGCATGAGTTCTCTGAAACCAGAGATTTTGATTCCATATTGCCAGCTTAGAAATATCAGAAAAATTGGAAGTAAGCTCTGCATTATTTAAGGTACTTTCTGTGGGGGTTATAATAGATTATTATTTATGATTTTTCCAACACAGAAACACATACTGGTAATTTCCTGCACAAATAAAGAAAATACAGTTTTGAAAGCAGCCTCTCTCGTGCTTCCACTGCTAGTCAGGGATTAAATATTAACTCCCTCAAATAATGCTCCCCCCAGCCATTCTATTACAATTTAGTTACACCCCAAGTATGATTTTACATTTCCCTTGTTATATGAAACTCTCACTCTGCAGATTCTATAAGCTATATTTGGCAATATAATTACTGTTGCCTTAAGCACTTTTTTCCCCATAGAATATTTCCTTCTCATTTATATTATTACATTCCAAAAGAGTTTTCAGGAGCCATAGTGAGTTTCCTTTTATTGCCTCCAAAAAAAACCTTGCTTAGGCTATAGCTTCTGGACTCTAATAGTGACAAGCCACAGATGTTTCAGAATTGTGTTTAGGCAACATATAATTATTATTGTTGTTGTTGTTCCTGTTGAGCCTTTTGGCTACAGTTAGGGACAAGGCCTTATTGTGTTAGGCTCTGTATTCACATGTAATAGAAAAGACAAGTATACAATCCCAGACTAATTAATTTAGGGACTGCTCCTGAACAGTCATACTAGCTAGAGGGAGCATTAAGAACTACCTTGCTCAGCAGCAGCAATTTAGGGTTACCCAGAGTTCTCCTGTGTTAATGGTATTTAGCCTGTAAGTGTACACTACTAACAAGTAGTTTGGGGGAAAGTCCATTCCTTTTTACAGTTTTTCTTTGATGTGTTATTTACTGAGAGCTGACAATATGCTTAGTTCTGCCCAGAACAAAAATTCTAAATGCATGCAGAGCCCTCCCAGGGGACGTGACATCTCATCAGGTTGGGATGGGGGTTGCAAACCCCAGATGGCATATTTCCATTCTATTCTTTCATCTGTCTCTGGGAAGATATGTGTGTCCAGTTGGCTGCTTTTCTAAATTTGCATTCAACATATTATACGAACAGTTGATGCACTTTTTCTTTGGCATTGGAATATCAAAATGAGAAATGGTTGACAGTCAACTCTCATTTGTAAAATAGTCCCACATGGCCAACCAGTGTTTCCTGCTTAAGGGAAAATTAAAGAATGCTCTTCCTTGGTGTTATGTCTGCACTTTCCAACAAAGAAGGTCTCAGATTAACTTTTTGGCCCTAGATCAGCAATGTACTTGAAAACGTGCTTAACTTTAAGCACTTCCTCAAGTTTCATTGAAGTGTACTGTCAGCACTCAACAAATAATAAATCGTAATAACATTTGAAGCTAATCCACTTTCCTTTCAGAAAGCTACATGATAATGCCATAGAGCAAATATTATATGCAAAAAATATTTCTTTGTGAAGTCGCTCAATGGTACTTCAGCAAGGGCTTAAATGATTTGCTGAACCAGGGTTTCAAATAGGTTTATATAATACAACAAGATCAAATTGCAATGTGTGTTTTTCAAAATGTCGGCCTGATCCTGAAAATTACTAGGTGAGTAATTTAATCAGTGTTTTCAGAGTATAAGTGCAGGCTGCAGCTGAAGCCAGACGGCAAAGGTGTCAAATCCCATTAACAAGTATAATAAGTAGTATAGGTGATTACGGTAGCTTGCTGAGTACCTGCTGAGAGATGCTGACCTCAAGGGATTGAATGCTCTGTACTTCCCTGCAGATACTTGCACCAGGCAGAAAAAGAATAATACAAAGGAGTACACTAGTCACTAGTCAAATGGATGTTTATTGTTTGTGAAGCTTATAAGGCGAAACTGCACTTGTGGCTCTTTATCTCAGTTGGAGCTAAAGTTCCCAGTACACTGGAGTGCTGGAAGCTTTGCTGGATGGCCAAGTGTCTGGGTTTTTTTTCATTTAGCATAGTCAGATGACATTTTCAAGGCATGCCTATACTAAATAATATCACCCTTGAGAAGCAGGCTAAATTAGGTCATCTTTGCTCCTGCTGGTGCAGCTAAGTTGCTAGTGGCTCCCAAGCTCACTGGTTTAAAACTAGACCAGGAAAAAAACACCAACAAACCTCGCACTGTGGTGTAGAGTTTTCCTCATTCTTCAGTCTGAAGGACACTGCTGTGTGATGATCAGGGAACTGGAGCTTCTCTCTTATGAGGAAAGGCTGAGAGACCTGGATCTCTTTAGCCTGGAGAAGAGAAGACTAAGAGGGGATCTTATCAATACTTATAAATATCTAAAAGGAGGATGGCAAGAGAATGGGGTCAGGCTCTTATCAGTGGTGCCCAGTAACAGGACAAGGGGCAGCGCATGCAAACTGGAACACAGGCAATTCTGTCTCAACATGAGGAAAACCGCCTTTGAGGGTGACAGCACTGGAGCAGGCTGCCCAGAGAGGTTGTGGAGTCTCTTTTTCTGGAGATCTTCAAAACCTGCCTGGACATGATCCAGCACAACTTGCTCTAGGTGAATCTGCTTTGGCAGGGGGTTGAACTAGATGATTTCCAGAGGTCCTTTCCAACCCCTGTGATTCTGTGTGCTGTGAAGCTCACTCTGGAAAGCCGATCCAAGAAACTGCACCAACTGCCGCCTGTGAAGAGCGTCTGCTTGGCTGCCTGTGCTGCCCAGCTGCTCGGGGCATGTGGGGCTCCCTCATTGCCTCTGCTTGAGGCACTTGCGAAACAGCAACCTGCAAAGAACGATAACGAGAAGTTTCATGACCTTGCAGGGTTATGTTTGCTAGGGAAAGCTTTCTCTGCTGAGTTTCGAGTACTTTTGACACACAAGACAAATTAGACCACGTGTGCCTATGGGACTGAGAGTTGAGCAGGAGAAGAAAGGGAGGGAGGAGGAATAGGAGCAAGGCAAGGGAGGGGGAAGAAAATCAAACTCTGTTGTGGTTTTCTCACATGGTAATTATTTACTTTTTAACAGCAATATGAAAAGCATGCATGGCTGGAAGTTTGGCACTGCCAATAGTATTCAGGGGCCGCTTTGGTTTCCTCTGCTTTCCTGAAGCACATAAAAGAAAAGATGTAAGAAACCTGTAGGTCAAAGGCCTCCTCCTCAGTCTTTGAGCCCCTTCCCTGCAGTAGGCAAAGCACAGTTTCCACATATTGTCAAGCAAGGCTACTTGATGCAAAACTCCCCGCTGTGCCCACAGGGCTGGTGAGGACCACAGCACACTCCTTGCCCCACACGCCAGCCAGCTGCATCAGCTGAAATAACACTATGACACAGTCATGCCTAGATCCTGGAAAAAAAAAAAAAAGAAAAAAAAAAGGCTTGCTGGATTCTTTTACATTTTTAATAAGGCATAAGAGAGCCAAGTGATGTTAAACTATCTGTCTCAAGTCTCTGCTGTGCTGGGGGTGGCAGCCATTCCTTGCTCCAGAGTATAATCTGGGAATGCAGCTGCCCCTTTCCTCCAAGTAAGTGTTAGGACATGCTCTGTCAGCTGTGCCCCAGCTCTGTCCCTTTATTTAGCACTAGGGCATTGTCTGATAGCTCCCAGACACAGTTATGGATGCCCAAGAAAGGCTTCGAGTAGGGCAGTGCACTCTGCTTCTCCACAGATGCTGCTGGGAGGATAGGTAAGGTTGTGCCAGACATTACTGACTATGGCACTGCCAGGTTTGGAAATAAAAGGAGCACAGATGTAGAAGAAGCAGAGCCCAGCTGCTTTGCAGGGGCTCGATATGGAGATTTGGCCAATATTAGGAATTATGAGACATCCATATTTCATTGTTATGGAGGATAAGCGCTCTGGATACTCAGCTGATATAAACCATATTATTTCAAAGATGTGATTTGCCATGTTATGTTGGGTTTCTGTAAGGAGAGAAAAGCCAAGCTGTACAGAAAATGGCACCTTTTGGTTAATTCATCTCTCTTATCCAAAGCCAGGAAACTCCAATGTTGTTAGAAGAATTTTGTTTTCAGACTTTTTACTATCAGCCAAAAGCATTTTTACCTTAGCATTTCCTCTCAGAAAAGTTAAACTTTGGTGCTAAAGAACAATATAGTAATTTTAAAAAGTTAAAAGACCAGCTTTAAGAAGATACTTGGTGTATAAAGACTCATTCTAATTAACCAATTTTTATTGTAAACAAGTAAGTTAGTTAGTTATTAACAACACATAAAAACCTCAAATGAATAAAAAATATACTCTTTGGCTTAACAGTAATATAAAAATATTTAAAAACTTGGTCAGTTTGAGTCAAATTCAATAGTTTTCTTGAAAAGGTATCGTTTCACCCCAACTGAAATATATTGAGCTTCTCACATCCAGTTTCTCACAACTGTATTTTATTTTAAAGAAATAGAATACAAACACCAAGATTTCTTAAATTCTAAAAAATAAAAGACAAAGAAATATTAGAAAAATAATTTCAAAAGAGCAATCATCACTTTATATTTAAAAAAGTGTTCAGTCCTTCTTACTTCTCTTCCCTTTCTTATTCTCTCTCTCAAATTTAACAATAAATAGAAGTTTGTAGAAAGGCTCATTGTCACTGAATATATGCTTTCCTCTCATATAAAATCCAGTTGAAAACACTTGCCCATCTTTAGATGAAGAGAATATCTTTTTCAGAGCACGTCAGAAGCAGCAGCTGAGCCTTCAGGAATTCCCCTCCAGCCTGGGTGCAACCAATAGATCGAGGGGCAACTGCCTTGCAATTTTGGCTCTGGGTAGCTCTCTGCCCAATAGTTATTCACGCATGTCTACTTTTAACAAGTACTAAATTAGGAGAATCTAAAATATGAGCCTCGGAACAATTCAGAAGCCAGAAGAGCCTGAGATGACACATACAGAGCAGGGTAAGGCCAAAGGCTCTTATTGTTGCAGCGAAGCTTCCAGTCTCTTATCCTTCCTTGTTATGGAAAAATCGGCACAGATTTAGATTTCCCAACCAGCATCAGAGGGTGGGAGGGATATTGTATGAACACAGATTCACTCTCAACACAATGAAATAGGACCGCACTTTAAGACACAACTATCTTTTTATTCTGCATCTCTATGGCCCCTTGCACAGTGGGAGTCCCTGGCTGACTCCAAACCCTACTGTTTTTTGAATAATATCAACAACAATAACCATTCTGGCTATTGCTAGTAGGAGCTGGGAGTGTAGTTGCCAGTTGCACATTTGATAGCACAAAATTGTTTTGAAAAAGCATAAGAGAAAAGAAAAACAAAAAAACAGAAAGCAAATAGAATGAACTCAATTAGAATCAGCTCTACACCCTCCTGAACAGGTTCTTACCCATCACTGGCTGCTTGTTCCTCTACACAATTCCTCCATCTGTCTGACATTCTGCATTTACTTTCAGTATTTATTGAGATTCTTTCTAGTGGAATGTTTTAGCACTTTTGCTAAGAGGAAATCTTAGAGCATGCATCTTTAACAGATTTTGATGCTGAAAAATCTCTGTATTATGCTGAGATATGATGAAGAGGCCACCATTTAATTTACACAGGTGTATGACTTAGTGAAGTGTGAACAAATACATTTTTATTTTATATTCAAGGGTATGCATTAGCTTTGAATGCATCATTTATAAGATACAACCTAGGTTTATGGTGATTTCTATACCTTTTCATAAAACAAAATGAAATATTTTATTTTGTTAACTTATGCTGGAAATCTTATTCTTTACCCTTCATTCACAATCTTCAACTGCAAATGAGCAGCAGCTGTGGCATTACCTTCCTGGGCCATTTGGGGGGTTTTGAAGTCACTTGTGTGAAATGTTCTGTGTCCCCACCACAGACTCAAGCTGTAGTGTGAAGAAACGCACTGCAGACTAAAATTAAATATTCACCTAATTACTCTGATTCAAGGCAATTAGGTTATCTACCTGAGTAATTAGTATGAATGTTTAATTAATAATTTTACTTTCATATAGGTTATTTTATTTTTTCCTTCTGGTAAGGAAAAACTTTAGTAATGTTTTCAGGCAGACCAAAATTATTTTTCTTTAAACCTATGCTTTCTTAAAGGATCTGAAATTTTAAGGGTCTCTCACTGACCCCTCATTGACTTTCTCCAATGTTATATTGTTATGTCTGATAGAAGATAAAGACGGATTAATAATAACCAATGACTAGAGTACTGAGTCGGGACTGAAAATAGCAAGTGCCCTATGCAGGTCATGTCATGTATAGTGTATGCAAACTACGAGGAGACAAAGGAGATTAGAGAGCTTAGATAATAAATAAAGAGGAAATGGATAGACTCCTCTGCTTTTAAAGCTGGATTCATATGAAAACCCAAATGTACCAAAAATTTGAAGCAAATCAGATATGGATAGTTGAAATAATCTCAAGTTAGTTCAGGATGGAGTTCAGGGTTAGTTCAGAGAGAGTTCAGAGGAGTTTCCAAGCACAAATTCTCTTTTCCCTTTATCCAGATACTCCCAGTGGGTTAGCTCCTGAGCAGGAAGGTCACCAGTCCCAGTCGGATCTGCAATGAATCTGGTGGAAACTCAGCTCATCTCCTCTGTGAAGGTAAAACCATTTTCTTATAAACAAGATAAACAAAGTGTCCATGTTGCTGCACTGAAACTCGCCTGGAGAAAACACATTATTCTTACAAATATTTTGTATATGAGATTTGAATTAAGATATGTTGCCTGAAAGGCTTCCCAGCAGATTTCAGCAGCCAAAGGGCTCCTGTGAAAACACAGCAGAGCCGCTATGAATTTGTGCGAGGGGCTGGTGGGAGGCAGGTTTAGGGCTGGTGAGCGTGTCCCTCAGGTCAGCTACCACCAGCACCCTGCAACTGCCTCCGCAAACAGCACAATAGCTACATTTTCTCATTCACGTATACAGTTAGCATATGTAGAGTGTCATCTGTATTTCTGAGTTTGTCAGCTGGAGTTTCTCGGCTGAGAGGGCTCTAACCATAGTGACAGACCCATAGGCTGCTTGAGATCGAATACTAAATTATTATTTATTTCCCCTGGTGGCTCTGGCATGTGTGTTTCAATGTCTGGAATACATACTAAATTATTATTTGTGCTCAACAGTGTGTTTTAATAATCTCCTAGGAAACAAGGAAAAGGGGGGGGGGCTGAGGGTTTGAAATAACCATAATTGTCTAAAGAGAAGTGTATACAAGTTACAAAGAATTTTGTTAATAGAGTGCAAGCAGCTCTAATTATAATGAAGCATAAATTCAGTGCTAGGTCTGTCAAACCTCTAGGAAGTAACAGGGTTTTGACTTCCCAAAAGAGAGTTTTGCTCAGTAGTTTCTGATCCTTACACTTACTTGGGTTGTGTGCAGGAAGTTCGTGATCAAATCCCATTCATAAATAAAGAGATTTGTGCTCCCGTCTGTTTCCCTCCCCCTTACCCTGCAAATACCCCCTTTTCAGACTGTGCTCTTTAAAGTTTAGCAAACATGAAAAGAAATTGTTAAACTCTGGTAATTACCCAAGCATAAAAGTGATGTATCTTTACAAACAGGATTTCATTCAGCATTAATAATGACAATCCATGCCATTATTAATGGATATTAGAATGGACTGGGAAAAAGAAGGATTTCTTCCTTAGCCATTTTAAGTTTTTTTTTACTTTGCAAAAAGAAAGAACAGTAAGAAAACAGGGACATGCTCCTACATCTGTGGAAGAGTTCTCACCATTCCAAACTTTGCTCTGTCTGAAATAAAGGGAGCCAATCCACATTTCCCAAAACTGCCAAACTCCTTTCTTGGGTCATTCACTGGGCCATCAATAACTAAAATATTTAAATACTGATCACAACACACAAAGGCAAACTAAGACAAACATCAAGTTTTACTGTGTAAGTGGCTAACAATGTCACTCAAAAAGATGCTGGAGCAGTACAGAACCATTATAGGTAATGGTACCCAGTCTCTGCTGAGAGGTAAAAGTTTGAATAATGTTTAGAAAATGTCACAGAATCATGTAATCTCAGAATAGTTTAGGTTGGAAAGATGACCTAATTCCAACCCCCTCGCCACAGGCAGGGACACCTTCTGCTAGACCAGGTTGCTCAAAGCCCCATCCAACCTGGTCTTGAACACTTCTAGGGGTAGGGCTTCCACAGCTTCTCTGGGCAACCTGTACCAGTGTCTCACCACCCTCTTAGTGAAGAATTTCTTCCTAATTTTTAATCTAAATCTACTCTTTTAGTTTAAAGCCACTACCCCTCACCCTATTATTACACTCCTTGATAAAGAGCAGCTCCTCGTCTTTCCTGTAGGCTCCCTTTAGATACTGAAAGGCTGCGATAAGGTCTCCCTGGAGCCTTCTCTTCACCAGGCTAAACAACACCAACTCTCTCAGCCTGTCCTCATAGGAGAGGTGCTCTAGCCCCTTGATCATCTTTGTGGCCCTCCTCTGGAGTTGTTCCAACATGTCCATGTCCTTCTTCTGTTGGGTGCTCCACAGCTGGATGCAGTACTCCAGGTAGGGTCTCAGAAGAGTCATTGACTGCTACTCTTTGAGTATAACCATCCAGACAATTCCTTACCCTCTGAGTTGTCCACCCATCAAATCCATGTCTCTCCAATTTAGAGACAAAGATCTTCTGTGGGACAATGTTAAATGCCTTGTACAAGTCCAGGGAGATGATATTAGTTGCTCTTCCCCTTTTCATCAGTGCTGTAACCTTGTCATAGAAGGCCACCAAATTTGTCAGACCCAATTTGCCTTTAGTGAAGCCATGCTGACTGTCATCAATCACCTCTTTATTTTCCATGTACCTTAGCAGCGTTTCCAGGAGGAAGTGCTCCACGATCTTTCTGGGCACAGAGGTGAGACTGTAGTTGTCCAGGTTTTCCTTTTTCTTATTATAAAAACTGAGGTTATGTTTCCTCTTTTCCAGTCAGTGGGAACTTCACTGATGTGGGTAGATTTGGGTCTCCTATTCTTATTTGTGTCCAATACCATCTTAATCATTGAAATCACATTGAAAGTACGAACCAGAATAATAGTAGTTAAATAACTCTATAGGTCAGGACAGCAGAATCTGATGTATAACATATAGGTCTCTGATACAGGAAAGAGCATAAGCAAGTGCTTAAATTATTCCTTTTCAGGAAAGAAATTTGGCACATGCTAGATTTTAAGCATATGCCTAAAGTTAAAGTGAAGCATATGGTGAATTTTTTTCTTGAATGGAGGTTTCCCTGATTCAAGGCTTTATAGGGCAACGTATGGCATTTTTGAAGAAACCTGAAGCATTCTTACTCTTCATAGAAAGATGGAGAAACTGTACAAATATTTTATGAAATACTTGATTTACTGAATTCTATCAAGGAAGGATAAAGGTTTAACATAAAACCTATGAAGTGCAAGAACAACAAAACCAAAATTTTAATCCAGTAGGCTCATTCAATAAAGCAGACCCAGATCCCCAGAGTTTTCAAAGAAGTGAAATTAGTCTGTAATGCACTCATCAAAGAGAGCAGCAATGTTACCTTGTGTGTTTTGTATTAGTCTTTCACTTTATCTCCTTTACAAGAATGTTTTCGTTGTACCTTTTTTTATGTTTGGTGAGAAACTAGGTCATGACTGCAGACAGGGTGCACAAAAGACATGCAAGTCATAAATCTCCCTACTGCAAGCCATTTTCCATCCTGTTCTCATGTTATTTCTATTTTGTTAATAATAACCTCACAGCCTAATTCAGTGAAATAATGCAGCGCTTGACTGTGACCAACCTTGAACTGATGCGTGTGATGAGCTACTTCAGAAATGGACTGAAACTTTCTTTCCAATTTATTCCAGTCGCTGGTACGGAGGCTAGCACAGGCTTACTCACGGGCATAGGTATTGCTAGACTGTGAACCACGTACACTGATGCTTGTGTGTGTGTGCAGGTCAGGCTGTAGCTCCTACCCTGCCGACCAAGCATTGCAGCCAAGCCAGTCACCCTCCAGAAATCTCCCTAATGGAGGGAAAGTGGAGGAAGATGCAGGGGAGTGGTGAGGCAGAGAAGAAGCAAGCAGGATCTGCATCACTATAAGCCTTCATAGCTATTGCCTTGATATTATGTCTGACTCTTCCTTTTTTTCTCCCTCACAAATCTTTTGGGCATGGGTCTCATATGTCCTAATCCAGAAGATTTGGTTATTGCTAGCATTTTTACGTGCTGTTAGATTCCCTTTCAAGTTCAGTCCTATACAGATAATAATAACTTGGCTGTCATCCATGTAGGTGACTGCACTTTGGATTGATTGAAGAAAACAGTCTTCTCTTAAAATGTCAGCCCCACTGAGTTGTTCAAGATGTCGTTGGTTTATTATGGTTCATGATGACACCAGCCATACCACCGTTTAGAAGTCAGACACCTCACTTCCAAGTTAGCTTTTCGATTCATCCCAACTCAAGACAGAAAGCCCCACTGAGGAAAGCAGGGTGTGTCTCTAATTATTACCATTATAGCACAAATTTAGCAAGAGATTCAATTTTATTACTAAAAATACTTATTTTTGACTTGATCTTTGCAGACTTCCACTAAGCCATTCTTAAAAAACTGTTTATTCAGGCTGCTTCTCACTGTATTTATTTGGTGTCTCTTTTTTTCCTTTTTCTCCCCTCAGGAGATGTATGGAAGTTCCAGGATCCGGGAAGCCCGACAGATTCAGAGCCAAAAGATGACTCAAAGTGTTTTGGGTGGAGAAGGAAGAGAGGAGAGACATGCATCAGGTCTCTGAAATATGCCTTTTAGGTCATATTTGTGAAATAATGAAGGTTTTCCCCATCCGCTGAAATATTATCAAGATAAAAAATAAATCATAAATCCTCACTAATGTAAAATCGAGACCTACTATGAAAATGAGAACTGTTACCTCACTAAAGATGAGTCAATACCGTTGTGACAGAGGTATCCACCTGGGTTTTAAAGATGCAGATTCTGATCAATGTCTCCCTTAGAAAAAAGAAGGACTTGAGGCAATTCCCTCTGAAAGCTCTAACCAAAATAATGATTATACAGAGGCAGGATGTGCTTTTTGAGGGTTTTGAACTGGAATCGTAACCTAGATTGGAAAAGCTTTCCCAATAACTATGTGTCAGAAATTCCTATGAAAACCTCTGCTTTTGCTCCCGTCCATTAGCATTCTCTGATGAAAACAGGAAAACATTTAATCAAAAAGCACCCTATTAGCTCCAGCTGATAATTAGCATCGGTAAAATTAATGTTTAGCCCCCTCTAACATCTCGACATCTGCAGAGCGAAGCACTGCCTGCAGAACAAATGTAAGAGCACAAAATACACCCCAGGGTAAGTCCTCTCCCACTTCCTTTAGTGTATTGAGGAAGAAATTGGCCGTAGTTGCTGATCACCGTTTCACTCGCCCTCTTTCAGGCCTGTTGCCTGTGGGTGCACTGACACCTGAGGTATTTTTGCCTTGCGGAAGAAGGAACTATAGCAGGAAGCGAGGACCCAAGGCTGGAGAAGAGAGAGGAAGACACTGGAGATCATTGTCACTGTTGTTCTTCCTCTGGCAGCACTGACTCATGGGGAAGAGACACGGCTCTTCCTTTCCTTTCTCTCTCTGAACTGTGGGCTAGTCCTCTTAACGTCAATGGTGGGGTTTGTTCTTGCTGTTTATATTTTTTTTGATGCTCAGCTCCAGTCCAACTCTACCTACTGTGCTGCAGCTTGGGGTAGCTGATTATGCTAAAACAAGGCAGATAAGTTGTTTAGAGATAAGGAACAGAGAAAAAGGACACGGTGAGGAAAGGAAAGAAGGAAAAGCAGCACTGAAAGAGGGACAAACAGCACTGAGAAAAGCACCATAGGGAAAAAAAACCAGGGCCAGGGTGACTCCACAGTCATCCGGGGGTCAGAAGGACAAAGATGTAATCAGAGGAAGGAACAATCTGAGGAAAATGGAAGCCAGGCAGAAAGGGGCAGAGAAAACCACACTGAGAGGGCTGTGAGGGGGAGGAAGGGTAGCAGAGAGGGATAAAAGGGAGAATTAGGCAGGGAAGGAGGTCTGAGACTGAGCGAGATTGCTGGGGGTGGGGAAAGCTTGGTGAAAGCTCCCCAAACTCTGGGGTAATAAAGGAGGGATTCACATAATAAACTGGTACAGTAAGGAAATACCTAATGCTTTTCTGTTTCTTTCCAGCCTATAAATAACCTTCCCTACTGCTATCCAGCCCTTCAATACTCTGTGTTACTGATATAAATAATTTTCAAACCAGGATGGGCAGGAGACGACTTTGAAGCCAAATATGGCATATTTCTCAAAAGAGGGATGCTTCCTGGGAGGTGAAGAAAAGGAGAGGGTGGGCTAGGAAGACTCTGTAAAAGAAAAGCAGTTACAGGAGAAAGAAAGTAAATAATAAGAGGGACAGATAAAGATAAAGGGAAAAAGATGAAAAAGATAAAAGTGATGGATGAGGGGAAGAAAGGCACTAGAAAGACACAAAATAAAAAGAATGAGAACAAAGGAAAAGAATAAAGAGAAGGAAGCAGAGAGAAGAAAAAAAAGGACATCCAAATGAATACCTGGAGGTCTTCATGATGAATATCTTTTCTTTTACTGAGAATAAATTTATACTGCACTTAAATAGTACAGTAAGTCACCATTTACACTTTTTCAGAGAACAATGCCAAATTTGAGCTTTTCAGAGTTAGAGTCCTCAGACTGATTAAGATCCATTCTCAAAAGGGTATGCTATGACCCAGCCTCAAAATGAATACTTTCCTCCACTTCAGTGTACATAAGCAGACATTAAAGTGAATGGAAGGAAACAAATCTGCTCTCGGTTGTACCTCTGTTTTTCAATTTGAATTTCAGATTAATTAGTACCATGGTAATGTTTCACAGGTATAACTAGATTACAGACTTCGAGGGAATCTAACCAGCTTTACATTTGACACTTTCTCATTAAGCAGAAGAATGAAAAAAAAAAAAAAAAAAAACAGGGAAGGGAAAAAAAAAGGAAAAGAATTAATTATGTGGTATCTTCAGCTATCTATATTGCCTGTGGCATGGCTATCAGTCACAAACAATGTATTCAGACTTTATAACCTGAATGTTCTCCAAACAAATAACACCTTAAAACAGCAAACCAAACAATAGAACTAGCTTTATTCTGTCTTTTCTTTTCATCAGTGTACACAGCAAAGGAGACATAGGAGGAAATCAACTGCAAATGGCATCTTCAGTAATGAAGGAAAAGGCTGGATATCCACAAGTCTGTTTCCTAGGCAACTGAATGGAGGGACAATCAGAATCTCTCAATTGCACCCCATTATAGATATTTTCTGCACAGACCAGTAAAAGGAAGAAAAAGGTGATTGGAAAATCTTCAGAAAAAATCCTCCTGGAGCACTTTGAAAGCATGGGGGAAGTGAACAGATAATACACAAAATGGCTGCTGACGTGGAGCTCCTGATTGCAATCATCTTCAGAGCAGTTAGAAGAGGCATGACAGGAAAACCATGCATTTAAACATTGCATCCTAAGAGGTCCCAGATTTCATCCCTGACTCCAGGGGTGGGGTTGCACTGACAATTATATTTTATAGGAATGCCTCACAAAGGGACTTTGACTCTGTGTAGAGGATTATTCCAAAAATCTGCATTGTAGATTCATCCTCTATGTTATACTTTGGCACCTTACCAACCTAAAGGTCCAAGATTGTTAATATGACCCAATGAGCCAGAGCTATTGTTGATCCACTAATATCACTTCTCTGAATAATTTCTAGAATGCACAAACTTAGGCAAATGAGGTAAGAATATGCCAAGGGAGTTCACTTTTTTTTCTGCACTGGATAATCTCTTAGTACCAAAAGTAGTAGTATGTGCTTTATTCAAGAACATACTGGGTGGAAAAAATAGGTATGCAAGCACTTAGTGGATAAAAATATTACAAGGTATCAAAGCTAGACAGATAAAGGAATGAATCAAGAGGAGCCATACAGACTTCTTCCACACCTAAAGGTTAATTTTACTATACTAAGTATCACAGCTACACTAGTCATCGAAGGAAATGTTCTGGGTATAGCCCAGATAAGGAAAGCTTAGGTTGCTAGTGTGCCCTTCCTCTTCTTTTTTGCCCTGTCTCAGTAGATTTTCTTTTTTCACTTCTATATAGTTTCTAAAATGTATTTATTTTTTTACTGTAGGCCAGAGACCTAATAACCATCAAAACAGTTTGCTAAGGCTGACCACATCAGCGCAAAGTCTTCATTTTAAAACAGACAGAATGAGTAAATGCAACACACCGAGCTGAGGTACACCCTGTCATCTGACCTGCCAACTCTTTTCTCAGTTAACATGTTCTAAGGGAAGAAAAAAAAAAAAAAAAAAAAAAAAAAAAAAAAAAAAAAAGAGAGAGAGAAAAAAACCACCACTTCATTTATAAAACATTATATTTCCTGATTTGGGCTAAGTATTAGCAGAGTGAGCACAAGAAAATCGTTGTCAATCCTGACCCAGTTCCTTTACTAGGGATTACAACTAGCCCAGCAGAATAAAAGGGCAGAGATGGATAGGAGGGAAATTCTGTCAGAGAAGGCTTCTGGATATTGGCAGGATTTTTTCCTTTTATTTTTTTCTAGAATTTCAGGGGTTTATGCATTTGTGCTCTTTTCTTGTCTGATCTGATTTCTCACAGAGGTATATTTGGCAAGGGACCAAGTTAAACCTCTTTACTTTCAGCTTGTCTGAGGCTCTTCAGTTGCAGAAGAACGTTTTGGTTTATTTCCAGGTTTTGGGGTTTTTTTAATGCTCTTTAATTGATTGACCTGCTTTACTGTGTGGAGTTCAAAATATTCATGTTTATTAGAAACTTCATGAGAAGATGGGGACAGCAAGTGCAGAGCACAAGATTGTAGAGGCAGAATTTATTAAAAATATATGTAGGAAGAACCCTGAAGGAAAAATAAATAGAAGATGTTTGGGAAAGATATTATATATGGACGATAGCTACATATATCCTTTTGGTGTAGGGAATGGGAAACCTTCCTTAAAAGTATCAGTTTTTAGCCAAGCTAGAAGTGAACATCATTTGTAATGAATCATGCTCCGTTATTTTCTCTAGGATGGCAAATTCATTGGATGGAAAAGGTGAATTCTGGCAAAATAATAATCTTCTGAAATAAATAAAAAAAAAAATATTATGGAAGAAATTGTTAGTCTGAAAATAAATGCAGAGCAGAAGTACCCAACTCTAGGGTTGTAGCTCAAGTGTTGTACAAACTTCCATTGCTTCTGTCTTCTTTCTAATGAAAAAAACCCTATTTAATCCGAGACAGGTGGTAAGAAAAATGGCAGTTTGGCAGCAGTTGTGTCAGCAATAGTGTCATATCATACCCTAAAAACAGGCAAAAACAACTGATTGAGACAAAACTGAAGCTTTCCTCCTGCAGGTAGACAGGCTTTCTCTTGAGTTCTCTGGAACTGCAAAATCCTCTGTATTTAATTATCTTCTCTCAGTCACTGCTATCTTTCTTTCTTTTTCATCTTGTCTAAAAATCACAAATGTGTTTCACAAATGCGTTTAGCAGTTTGATACAGTTTTCCAACATCACTATGCCAGTGTTGGTACAGCTTAGACATGTTAGTGATATCCTCATGAAGACTGTCCCCTTCATCCTCATGGAAAGAAAATTCATGCTTAAGGAATTCCTTCAGTCCTCATCACTTCCTGTTCCTTCTGGTTATGGCATAAATTAGAAAAAATCTTGAAACTGAAGGGAACAATTTTTTTAATTTTTTTTTGGGGGGAGGGAGCATGGAGAGAAAGGTAGAAAGTTATTAAGCTTACATTTGGAAGTAAAATAGATGATAAACAAAAGTCCATACTCTAATCATGGCCTATCATGTCCATGAAGCATGGAGGAGACTGGCCAAACCAGAATAATAGTTGTGAAGGTGGAATTCCATGTAGATGGAATAATCCAAAATGCCAGCTAGAAAACACTTGTGTCGTGTTCCTGAGAGGAAGCCAACAGGGAGTGAAGTAGCTGGAAAGAAGTTTCAGAAGTAAGGGTTTTAAAAGCTGTTCCTATTATAAGCGTGAAAAGTACATTATATATATTATTCACAAATAAATAGCTTTGCAGCATGCACATCACTGATTCACTGAAGTCATCAATAGATTTCCCTTAAAACCCCCTTGCAAGCTCCTCAGAGCTGGCTAGGACTCTGCGCAGGAAAGACAGTGTTATTAGTACAGCAGGGAATGGATTTGTTTCCAGTGTACCTGGCAGGCACTTGTACAGACACACGATGACATCGGTCACAGCCAGGACCACACATGTATATTCACATGTAGCTGTAAGTCTGTTGGACAGCCAATACATATGGTTCATGCCCTTTTCCCTCTCCGTCAGGAAGGAATCCAGGTATTTTTAAGTCTGGATATGCATACGGCCAAATATAATGATGTTCCTTGTGAAAAGGAAGAAAAGGAGAGACTTAAAATTTTCAACATGCTCTCCTTATTTCTGGCAGTTTTCTTTTTCCATTGTGCTTACTCACTCTTTCCCTGGAGGAATGAAGGGCCTTCCAGGAACTTCTGCTCTTGTAAAGCCTAGATAACACCCACAAAGTCCCGAAGTTTATTCATTCATGGAAATTGTTGTGGAGTGACCAGCTGGGACAGTTGGCTTGGGTGCATGTAGTGGCACACACCTCTCAGGTTGGCAGCCCCTGCTTAGGCAGAGCAGTTGGAGGACAATGTCCACAAATAAGAAATATCTACACTGGACAGATTGTAAACAACCTTCAGACTACTATTTACCTACCCCAAAAAATTAAGCAGTAACAAAGAGTGAGTAAATTTGTAATTCTCACAGTTGTCTTGAAACTAACTTCTAAAATAGGAAAAAGTGGCTAAATCTTCTGCATAAATTATTATCAATTGTCCATCTAGATTTTGTTACAATAGAAACTGTGACAAAGGCCTTGGAAACCCTGATTCATGAATTTTCCAGGAGCAGCCAAGTGCATCATCCTCTGAAAAGAATATAAAGGAGGAAAGCTTACATTTGTCAAAAATTCTGCCTGTCAGCATGCACTTTTCTTGCTTCTTTGTAGAAAAGTAGCAGTAAAGCAGAAAGTATCTATGTTGAGGAGACAGTGACTGTCAGTCACCAAATGACTGCCTCTGGTTCTGTCAGTCTCATTACTGTATATGACTTTGAGCACCAAAAGAAAGCAGAGACAGTTTCAACATAACCTCTCCTTTAAGAAGACATATTTGTACAATTTGGAAATCCAGGCNTCTTTAATTAAATTTTTAAATAAAGTTGAAAAAGTAGAAGAAAGTGAAAACCATTTAGCTTCACCCAGGGTACCCTCCCTAATACTTTCTACATTCCTGAGAAATTTTAGAACCAAATATGACTATGCAGAAAGGAGAGTACTAGCTGGCTATATTTTCCATTTCCCCTTCTCAGGCAAAACCACCGTGATTCTGGGCCACCTATTTTAATTCAAATTCACTCCTTGCACTTACCTCAGGGTGGTTTATTTTAATAAAGTGCTTTCATACATTGATATGGAGTTGTGGCTTTGTATTTGTCACAAGGCAGCCTGATTTATATCTCTACAATTCTCCAGTGATTTTGAAAAAAATGACCATATGACACAAATAATGAAATTACCTGTTGATAAAACCTACCCTTAGATTCTGGCAGCGGTCAAGCAGCATAGTCTAGATTTAAAAAAAAAAAGGTCACATGGTGACCTGCTTATGGAATCCATAACTGTTTGTCTTTGAACCACGTACTCGTAGATTTCTGTTAAAAACAAAGAGCCTGCAGGAGAGCAGGAGAGGGACTCTTTTTCAGGAAATGGAGTGATAGGACAAGGGGTAATGGTTTTAAACTGGAAGAGGGGAGATTCAGATTAGATATTAGGAAGAAATTATTTCCTGTGAGGGTGGTGAGGCACTGGGACAGGTTGCCCAGAGAAGCTGTGGATGCACCATCCCTGGAGGTGTTCAAGGCCAGGCTAGATGGGTCTTTGAGCAGCCTGGTCTAGTGGGAGGTGTCCCTGCCCATGGCAGGGGGGTTGGAACTCGATGATCTTTGAGGTCCCTTCCAACTCCAACCTTTCTATGATTCTATGATTCCAATCTGTATTTTGTTTGTGCTTCTCCCCAGCAATTAATCCCTGGGTAACTTCTATTTTCTAACTTCTAATGTTCCAGAACTGGGTATCTTCAGAACAGCTGTTTCCTTTTACTACAGTGTGGTAATGGATTTTAAATGCCATTAGCATTTATAGGGAAACAGGTTTAGATGCTTTATCCATCTATAAAAGTGTTTTGATTTTGTCATTCTTCCTGCATCAGCCCCCATTGTTTTGCAGCTAGCTGTTAAGATATTTAGCTTTCCACCAAAGCATTCTACTCCCTGGACTTTATAAATTGATGAACATTAGAAAATTTTCAGAAGTGAGTCTGATTTTTCTCTCCCAGGAATTCTTAAACTGTCTTTGTATTTTATTTGCCTGTATTTCTAGGTGTCTACTTTAGTACATGCTATACACACTCAGACACGCTAGTTGAACACTTCTCCAAATGATATAAATTGGCAGCTGCTGCTTCTGCATTCAGGGGCTTAGTCTTTTTATGTACATCTAAGACTGCTGTCTTAGCAGTTTTCAGGAGGAGCAGCCATTCACCTCCAGAGACGATGAATGGACATGCAGAGTGTTAGGTGGCTGCGCAGTGCACCAGGGGTTATGTCAGCGCCGTAACATGTCTACAGATCTGCTGCCAGGGAAGGCAGCGCTGCCAGTATCTGTCTTTGGCATCAGCATGTGCTACTCTGTATTTGTTCATAAGGCTGCAGGTCTTGTACATCACTAAACCTTCTGCCAGATGGGTGTGCAATAGCTCTGACAGATCCCAGGGCAGAGCTATTACCCAAACACTGGCAGAATCAGCAGCTTCTCTTGCGAGTGGCAAGACTAATAAAACCAGCTGGCTGCTCAGAGCCCAGCAGAGCAGCAGTTTATGGGTTTACACACATGAATTTTTTGTTCTGCTGTATAAGTCTTCTTATTACAGACAGCTATCCTGATATTTAATATGAAAATAAGATACAGACTGTTCACATTGTGGTCCTTTACAGAGCAGATTTTCTAAAAGTTCCTCTAGATTTGGGACAATATCTATGTGATTGCAAAGCATTCCACAGCCTTGTTAGCCAATATACTTCTAAGCTACACACAAATATATCCAGGACAGAAATGAAGCGTTTGACTAGTTGGAGCCCAGAGTGTCAGAACTGTATAACAGTCTATGAAATACTGCCAGAGCAGGCTTCCGAATGATAAACAAAATTGCAGAGCGTAGTGAATAAAAGGAGTGGCAAAATCAACCTTTAAACACAGAACTGCAAATCAGATACATAAGATATTACCAGCTGAGAAGCAAAGCCCTCCAACAAGATTGAGCTTTAATCACGTCAGGCTTTTAATTATAGTGCTATGGAACAAAAGCTACAAAAATGAATCCTGCCTTAGAAGTTACCCACTTTGAAATATTTATCCTGAAGATCTTAGTGTATCAGTATCTCATTTGATATGGATTCTGTAACTGCATCTAGGTCTAATTTGAATCTGCCATAATGATCTTAAAAAGAATCTATATAACATAATTATTACTATGGTAGCTGAGAGTAGAAGCTTATTTAGGTTAAAGCCGTATATTGAACTATAGTCATTTCTGTAAATTTTAAAACAAAAACTGCCAAACTGTTGTTCCCACATCATTGATAGTCTGCAAAACTATGATAGATGAACTGTAGCAGTGATTTGAAAAAGTATGTCATCTACATAGAAATTTATATGTTTAGTACAATGATGATGCAGGTAGACAATATTGCCTTAGAACAGAAAATTTGGGAACCACTCTTTGGGGTGCAAAGATTCAGGACTGAAAAAATCACCTTTTCTAAAAGATTACAGTTTAACTGTTGCTAGATTTTTGTTAACCTGGCTTAGAGAAGAAAGGTGGCTGAGGTGACCTCCAGATGACCCTTCCATAAAATCTTCCTGTGGTTTGAACCTGTGAATGATTCTGTGAATGCAAGAGCCCTGCCATATAGTGTGGTGAACAGAGTGAAGCTGTGAAAATATGATTGAAGGCCAGATGTGTTAGGTGCCAAAATAACTGTTGTATAGCTTTGGAAAATGAAACCTAGAGTATGATACTTGCAGCTACTTCCAAGGTACGTCTATCCTTAAAATATAAAAATTTACCTAATCATGTTTATGCAACCAGAGCATCCCTGCTCTTGCCTGGTCACTGTCACTTCCATTGTCTAAGAGAGAGGTGAGCAAGAAACCCTGTTCTGACCCCAACAAATGACCCACGGAGGAAAAGAATTAGCATCTCTAAACAGTTTCAAGAGGCTAGAAAAGTTCCCTGCACAACCTGACATTACTAATTAGATCATAGAATCATAGAATCATAGAATCATAGAATCATAGAATCATAGAATCATAGAATCACAGAATCACAGAATGGTTGGGGTTGGAAGGGTTGGAAAGATCATCTAGTTCCACCCCCCCTGCCACGGGGAGGGACACTTTCCATTAAACCAAGTTGCTCAAAGCCCCACCCAACCTGACCTTCAGCATTTGTAGGGATGGGGCATCCGCAACAGGCCTAGGCAGCCCGTTCCAGTGTCTCATTACCCTGACAGTAAAGATTTTTTTCTTTATGTCTAATCTAAATTTACCCTCTTTCAGTTTAAAACCATTTCCTCTTGTTCCGTCACTACATGCCCTTTTAAAAAGTCCCTCTCCAGCTTTCTTGTAGGCCCCAATAATATAATAAGGTTTTCCCATAGCCTTCTCTTTCCCAGGCTGAATGACCCCAACTCTCTCATCCTGTCCTCACAGGAGAGGAATTTTCCTACTCTGATCATCTTTGTGGCCCTCTTCTGGACCCACTCCAACAGGTCCAGGCCCTTTCTATGTTGGGGGCCCCAGAGCAGAACACAGTACTTAATGCAACTTTTTTTTCATTAGCTGAGAAATCTGAAGACTTGACTTGAACGTATGTGTCAAATTTTGTTAACTGGAATGTTTTTGCTTTCGTTTGTGGTCATTCTCAAATTTCCCGATCTGTATTGGAGTTAGCTTTGTTTGCAAACTTTTGACCACGAACTTGAGACAAATTGTGTGGCTGTAAAGGCCTGTTTCTAAAGGTCAGTTTCCCTGAAAATTCTCCAAAAGTGTATTTTTTAACACAAGTGGATTTACCTGAAAGGAAAGGATTGAAGCCCAGGAGTCCCCTGACATGGCTGCAGCCTATGATTTATAACTCATCTTACACGAGGACAGTGTCCACCCCTGAGTTTCATGTGACTTGAGCATCCCAACCTGGCTGCCATCTGCTCTTTCTTTAAAAACTGTTATGTTTGAACATATGTAACTTCACAACCCTTCCTTCTTTTTTTTTTTTTTTTGTTTCTTTAATTTTTTTTCCCTAGTGTTTAAATCCTGTTCTTCAACTGGTTCAAATGAACATCTTTGACATGGTTCTTACTAAATAGTTATTTACTCCTCTTGTAGTTCTCAGTTAACACATTTCTAAAATTGAAAACAAAAATGTTACATCTGAATTGGATGTAATCTCAAATAATCCAAACTGACAATCATCACAAACGTGATTATTCAAATCTGATGTTCATATGCCACTTGGTACAAGGCTACCCTTGTAAAACAGCCACTTCTAGATATATTGTATTGTCTCAAACCCATAAGAACCAACAAATTTTTGATTTTTTTTTTCCTGCTGCTTTCAGCTAATCTCTATGGTTTCTTTGTTCTGTGGGAATTTAGCTCCTTTTCCACTTTCTTATATTTTTATTGTATCCAGGGTTAAGCATACTGCCCTTGTTACTATTTGCATTGCTCTCCAAGGCTAAAATGCATGCCCAGGTTTCATTGATACTATATCTAGACTGAAATGATAATTTTTTTTTGTTAAATAGTGTTCTATGTGATTTGTGTTTTTTTTTTTTTAAGACATACTTTAACTGATCTGGAAAATAGAAACTTCATGCAGTAAATCCTAGATGTCTTTTGGTAGCCTGCAATCCCTCATTCTGAGCTTAAAACCTCTGGTTGCCCTCCCACACTACTGATCATCACTCAAAGAGCAGGACTCGAAGATCAAGCGATCTCCACTTGAGGGAGGGTTCAAGAAGAGAGACGCAGTGCTGTGGATGCTGGTGGCCCTAGCTGTATAGATGCTGACACTATTGGCTCTTCCATTGTTTGTTTCCAAAGAGTATCGACAATGCCCATTGTTTTCACTCCTGTCTCTAGTACAGTCACAACAGTCATTTTACAGGATAGATTATTTTCCCACAGAAATAAAACTGGCAGAGGGGGAATAAAAATATGCTGGTTTTCAAAGGAAGAAAAATATTCAAAATAATGTGCAGCTCTTGGCCCTCTGGTCATCTGTCACTCAGGAGAGTCAACACTCTTAAGCAGCAACAAGAGATTCATGTTCAGTGGGATCCTTTTGACTTTGTAGCCTCCTGACTTGCACTGGCATCACACTCCTCTCGTCACTCCCAAAAGCATGAGCTATAAAAGAATTTGCTGTCTGACAGCTGTATCTCTTAGATGAAAGTGTCCCATGCTAATGGTTAAAATGTCAGTCTCAGTAGCCCATGCATCTTGGTGGCTGATAGGATTGCAAGTAGCATTGGAAGCATAGAACCCTTCATCTTCACTAAAAGCAAGGCTATCATGGTTTCTTTTCCCCTGACAGTGCCCTTCTTTGATCAACAAGCGTAGGTTGGAGCTGGTCTTTCTGTGGGCACAGTATAGAAATGCATGCCTGCTGAAGAAAGTAGGGAGTGAGAAAAGAATTTAGCTTGAATCACAGTTCATTTCCTGGCCTGGTCCTGGGGCAGCCCTCATACATGCTACTCTTAAAGAGAGACTTCAGTGTTACAAGTTAGAACTTTTTTCAGAATGGCAAGCTCACAGCCAAAAGTAGTCTAAGATAATAACAGGTATCACACATTGCTTGTGGTTTAATAGTATCCAAACTCTGCCAGACTAGTTGGATTATGGGCAGTTTTAAGTTAATAAAACCAATTTGTTTAAAAAGAAATTACCCATTTGGCTCTTGTTGATCATCCAGTTGGTCTTATTTTTCCAAGACGCAGAACACATCTGCATCCAATTAGTGTATTACTTGGAGTGCCTCGGCACAGCTACATTACAGTTCCTGTGCATGGCTTGAAAAAGTACGTAGGATTTTTTTCTCTCATCCTGCTGCAAATCAGGAGTGGCTTTAACAGAGCCACAGAGTCCAGGGGGTGAGGACAGAAAGAGGGGAAGGAGAAGGGTGGTAAATACCAGCAGCACTCAGCACAGCTCCTTGAGCTCAATTAGGGGTTTTTTTGTATTAAAGGTAGACCTGACGCTTGGTTTCTGACTCATCAAAGTGAAAAGAAAACATCTATTTATTTTAATGTAAGTTAGTTTAGGTTTCATATGATCATAAATAGAGGACTGTTAGTAGAAAGGAACAGTTCATTAGTGGCTCTGTGCTTGCATCTGCCTTCCCTTTGTCCTTCGTAATCCTGCTGCGGTCATCAGAGCCACATAAATATCAATTAAAGATACAATTAATACAATTAAACAAATGCAACAGGCTACTTTGACAATGGTTTGTATTTAACACTCCTATTTATTGTATAACTGCACTCTCTCTTTCCAGACGTCCCTCCAGCCTGTGAGTGGACGCCGCAGTTGCTTGGAGCTGAAAGTGGAGCTTAACAAAAGTCAGAGTCAGAACTGCATCCAGGGATGAGCGGCATAATAATAACAACGGAAGTTAAGAGAATTATAGGATGAGGTAAGCTTCAGGCTTCAGAGGGTATTTGAAACATAGGAGGTTGAAATGATGGCTCCCCTGGGGTTTGGCAGGGAATGAGAAAGAGTTGGAGCTGGGGGCTGCTTCCTTGCGTTGGGCGGGTCTGCCAAGCCCAGTCGATGGACTCTCTTCCTCTGCCCAGCAGGACAGCAGTAATCTATGAACTCTGCTTTTTACGGGGCCCATAAAGAGACTGCTGGAATTGCATGTAGTGAGGCAGCCTGTCTGGGTGCCTCCCCAGACTGGATGAGGACTTGAAAGAAATGCCACCCCCCCACCATTCTTCCCTCTGGCTGCTCAGTTTCAGGATTACCCTTCCATGTTCCTCTCTGGCACATAACCCTCCCACACCCTAAGATAAAGATAAATCATTGTGTAAACTAGAGAGCAGAAGCCAGTTGTTGCCTGACTGGTCCTGCACCTCCACTGTGCTCAGGAAAGTGGGATGAGAGCTGGGAGTCATCGTATCTCCTCTGGTGGACCACCATGCACTTTGTGCAGGCACAGAGTGTCAGGGGGCCAGTCCTTGGCGGAGTCTGGCAGTGCAACTTCCAACCATGGAAGCCTATGAATACTCGACTTGCACACACACAGAGCTCGCAGGCTTTTATCAGCAAAGGTCTAATGAAGACAGCTTCTTTCAGTATGCGGCTAAGAGAAGCAACATCTTTAGGAGGCTTTAACTGAGTTTTTGTGCTAGGAAAAGGCTGGTGTTGCTCAGTGTACACCACCTAAAATTCAGGTGCTGAACAGAGCATCAATCAGACTTCTTGGCTTCCAGTTCTTGTAGAATGACATGCTTTGTCAGGAATGAAAAACTCTGGGAATATGCCCTGAATGCTTAAGCCTTCTACAAATGTGGAGATTGAAACACTTAAACAGCTTTACACTCTGATTGTGCAATCTGGATGCACATGCAAAAGAAAAGTACCAGAAGGTAATGCTGTTTCTGAGAACAGCTGGTACTATAAAATGTTGGGAGCAGTTCAGATGCTTACACATAGGTGCTTTGTGCCATTTTAGGCACTGCGGGTTATCCAAGAGTGATCATTCCACACTGAATCATTCCCTTGGTATTTTTAATATGTTTCAGTTAATATTGGTGAAGGAGGCCAACAATGAAACTGCCAAAATAGTTACAAGCCCAGTGCAACTAAGCCATGCAACATGGGCTAAAAATGACTACTTTGCTTTAAATACCCAGTCTAGCTCCTTCAGAAGCTATCACTGAAAGCAGAAGAGTAATTCCTTCTTTGAAGCCTTGGGAGGAGGGATGTAAGACCATCTGTCCTCAGCAGATGAAACCCAGAAGGAAAAGGTTTACCTGCTGCTTCACAGAAGACCAGGAGAAGCACTGGGGTGCAAGCAGCAGCACAGAGCAACAGAGAGATAAAGAGTAGGTGTTTTGGGATGCCTGTAAGTCTGAAGATGGTGATATTCCCCTAGTGGCTGTAGAGAGGCTCACAATAACAGGCTTAGGCTAAAAAGATTGACTTTTAGATAGCTGAAGGTATGCAAGAACTCTCCCACCAAATGAGAATCACTGCACCTTAAATTACAGATATTCAAGAGGCCACACAGTTTTAACGTTCATTTTTTCCTGTCTCTACTTGAAAGGGGATGATGTGAAAGGCTGTAACTTCGAAGGGCTCCAGCGTGGGGCAGCTGCACCAGCTGTGCTCCACAGAGGCTCATGTTCTCCAGAGCTGGCTGCCTGGAAAACGTCACTGCAGGAAGCCGATCTCCATCAGGCTTCTTGCCTCTGAATAGTTACTGAACACAAAAATTGAAACTGAAGTCTTGTTCCTTTGGGTTAGATGAATTTCCTGATAGGTGTCAGGAAAAGTCTGAAATGTAAACTGTTGTCCTTTCTTTTCTTATTGTTTTCATAATGGACTGTAGCAGACAAGGATATTTAAATATTTTTATAATTACTGTCTTTTCTTTCTTTTTGGTCCCACAGGTATTCACATAGAAACACAAAAATTCATTCAAACAAGTCTTCCTGTTCTTTAAATGCCACCTGACATGCATTAAATTGTGCAAAGTAGCTCATGTTTAATTCTGTATCTAACTGAATTGTGTTAAGTGTTGGGTCATGCATGCCAGCGCCTATTAAACACGGTGTTTTGTTTCTTCCTAAATTAAGTCAGTCTGGGAGGATTGAACACAAGAAAAGTAAACTGATTCTCATGACCCACTGTAGGCATTACCACAGAAATCCCCCTAACCTATGTCTCTGGATTCATCTAATGAATTCTAAAATTGCAGACATCCATTGAGTAAGGTGGGGAAGAAAGAACAATGAAATGAAATCCTATAAAGGAACATTTTAGCTGCTAGTTAAAAATACCACCTGCCTCAATCAGCAGCTACATGTTTGATGGGAGAAATAAATGGAGCAAAATCAAAAAGGAAAATCTCTCCAAAGCTAAAATATAATTATTCACACATTTTTTACTGTAAGAAAATTAAGATTTGGCACACACAGCCCAATTGTGCCTATACGTGTCTTGCCTGGAGCGGACACGATGCAAGCCAAGGGTAGAGAGAAGGAGAGGGATGGTGTGATCCATGTTATTGAATCACAATGGCTGTTCTGGTACTGTTTCACAACTTCTTCTTAAGATCATTGCTTTCTCCAGTCCTAGGAGGGTGAGATAGCTACTGGAAGTCTAACCAAGCTTTCCTAGGGACAGAGACATCAAGGAGGGTGCTGATTCCATCTCTACCCACTCAGGAGATAGCAAGGAGCAATAGGCAGTACCAGGATTATAGCCAGGTCCCCTGTGATAAGATTTTTAGCAGTCCCCAAGAAATGTAGGGTAAAAAGAACACAAATACCTGCTGTACTTTTCCATACATTGGTGGCTTCCTTTCCAATAACTGAAGGATAAATAAAGGGGCAAAAGAACCTGTGTTTCGTATTTACAGTCCTGATTACAGAGGTATAAGGATTCCAAGATCATCTCCAGAATCTAGAGAAAATCTATCTTGGTCTTATTAATAAACTATATATCCCCAAAATAAATAAAAATAAACAAATAAGTAAATAAAAACCGAAATCATCTTTCAGATTTTTATTTTATTCTGCACTTTTCCCTCTTAATCACAGGAGACTGCATTGTGTTTTAAAAAACTGTTTGGCAGGACATTAGCAGCAAATTGTAGTTTGCAGTTCCAGATTTAAAATTTAATATATTAAAATTATACCATCTTTTTGCTGTTGAATCCTTCCTAACTTCAGAGGAATCCATCTAATGAGAAAGAATGGTTTTAATTAGTTTTAATAGTACTGGAATTTGTACATAGCTTTATTAATAGTATATGGAGATTGTATTGAAATTCCATGGGTATAAAAGTGAAATTAAGAAATACAAACCAGAGGTTAAAAATAAGTTAAAAGTGCCCATGTAGAGGACCTATTTGTTTTCAGTTATCACCAATTATTCATCAAATATGAGCATTTTCATATTAGTTGAACCACATGAAAAATGCATTAAATTAAAGAGCAAGATAACATATTGATTTTCTTGTCCAGTCATCCTCTGAAAGAAAAATTGTTATGATAACCTACCATTGACCAAAACCCATACCCTTAGTTGAAAAAAAAAAAAAAAAGAAAAAAGAAAAAAAGAAAAAAAGAAAAAAAAAAGTCATCCAATCCAGGCTTTCACAATAAATAGGAAGGGAAGGTCTATTTGACCTGGTCAAATACTTTCTTGATATCTAAGAAGCAGATCAATGACTTTAACTGCATCAAGGTGGACAAGTGGATTTCATTACATTTTGCTTTCATCATTATCAGGAAAGTTTCACCCGTTAATAAAAACACTGTGATCTCATTTTATTATTTCCAGGAGCTACTTCTTTGCTAGTAGACAAATTTAGGGGCAGAATTTGAAATCTGCTTTCAAGTGAAAAATTTGGCTAGCATATCTAGCTGCACAAAATGTTTGTAATGTTCGTATGTATCCTGGGCTGCCTGGCTGCACTCTAGAAAATGTTGTCATTATTTGGCTGGTTTATCTTTGCCTACAGATGCTCTGAGTGATGGAGTGTTACTACATTCTGAAGTAAGGGTCTTTAGGAAGTGTAATCACTGTAGCATGACTTTGAGGGCTATTCTAAGTTTAACCATGGAGGATATTGCTCATAATATGGAGCCTTATTAAAAATATCAAAACCAAACCAAACCAAACCAAACAACCAAACAACCAAACAACCAACAAAACAACTACAAAAAAAAAAAAAAAAAAAAAAAAAACAAACCCAAAACCAAAAAACCCAAAAACCAAACCAAGAAACTTTTAAGATTAAATGATCAGTGTTTATTTTCTTTCCTGGTGGCTACTATATCTCTATATCTACTATATCAATAGGTCATCCAAGTAGCCCATCCATACATATCAGCTCTTCAGCAGGCTGGTTGTAATTATTATTGTGGTTGTTAATTTTGTGGTGGTGTTGTTATCAAGAAGGATTACAATCCAAGGCTACCTGACAAATGTAAGCACTAGAGAATCTTACAGTTATTTTCACATTCATGAATTTATTATTGGTTGACAAAAAAATAGAGCTGAACAAACTTTCTTGCATAGTCTAGTAATTACAGCAGTCTCTTAAAAAAACAAACAAACAAACAAACAAACAAACAAAATTGTTAAAAATCATTACTGTACAGAAGGCTTCAATGTGAGTCTCCAGATGTTTTAAATACTTTAACTGGGTGACCCAGATCTCCTCCTTCTTTCAGTACTGAGCATAAGTAATGGGGTTTGGTTGCCTATTGTGAAAGGCTCTGAAGCCAGACACCAGACTATTTCCCTGTTGTTCAGAGTTATTCAAGTACTTCTTAGATTTGTTTTAACGTCAAGAAGGTTAAAATCATAAAATTCCTCAGAAATGACAAAATCTGTCTGTTCTGCTTCTGGAATATTACATGTCCATGCTGGGTAAGTGGATGGCTTAGTTCTGGTGGCTTGTAGCAACATCAGGACCTTCACATAAAGTGGCTTATAGAAACAGATGTAGATATGCATGTATACATATAAGCATACATATATACTTATATATACACACATATATATGTTTCTGTGTATCAGAGGAGGGAACATTACTTACCTCTGATAATCTGGCTGGAGAGCATCCCCGCAATATGCAGGTGTACACTGTGCCTGATCTCGATGCACAGTGTTCAAGCTCACTTTGCAGTACTACTGCAATTATGCACCCTGAGTTCGGAGTGGGACAGGGATAATTTCCATCCTATGAAGTCTATGACATCTCAGATGTTCCTGCCTGTGGCAGGGGTTTGGATGAGATGATCTTCAAAGGTCCCTTCCAACCCAAGCCAATCTATGATTCTGTTATCTATCCATTAAAAAGACTGAAATGTGGGAGTCACAACAAATACAGAACAATGAAGAACGTTTATATCTGCTGCCAAGTTGTTCAAACAGTTGCACAGATCTGACATATGTTGGGTCCAGCATCTTCTCCCAGTATTGAGTGTGATGTTGCCTCATGCAAAATACCAGCTTAATGTCACTGTTCGCTCCCAGTAATCCTTGTCCCACATGTCATCTCTCTCTTGCCTTTCTGACATGGCCAGTTCTCCCAGATGGATTAAATCTGGGCCGTTGGTTCCTCGGTGGGGAGGAACTCTTCTCATATTGGGAACTAGAGTTTCAGACTTTGGTTGGGGACTACAGGAGGCAGTGCTTTTGTCCATGGCAACATAGAAATGAAATTCTCTTTGTGAATCCAGAGGAAGATTTTTAAAGATGAAAATGTCAGTTCACCTAGATCCAAATGAAAGTCTGCCTTTGACATGCCCTGTTATGAAACATTTTTCATTAAAAAAAAAATATTAAAAAGACACATTAAGTTCTTTATTTGAAGTAGTAGCTTTCATATACTTAATATGTTTCTAGGTTACTTAGTCAGTGGGGAATTATTTCCAGTGGTCTTATAAAATTTAATTAAGTGACCACCAAGACCAGGGCAGAGGGTTCCTAAACATCTTTAATCCTCTGCATAATTTTATGGGATGCCGACACTTGGGTTCTAACAGTGAGGACCATTCTCAGACTGAGAGAAGATTTTGACAGCAAGCTGATGGTTCATCACAGTTGCACAGTTTGTTTTCCACACTGTTGACAGAAGTTTTTCAGTCTTCTGAAGTGCTGATATATAATGCAACTGCCTTATTACTGAACATACCAGCAATTCTACACTCATTTTCTGGAATTTCAATATTTCA
>VZRU01009631.1:35600-57285 GCA_013398155.1 Pedionomus torquatus | reverse complement strand
GAATACTCCAGGTGAATGTTCCAGGGGAATAGTCCAGGTCATTGTTCCAGGTCAATGTTCCAGGTGAATACTCTAGGTGTATATTCCAGGTGAATATTCCAGGTGAATGTTCAAGGTGAATATTCCAGTGAATATTCCAGGTGAATGTTCCAGGTGAATATTCCAGGTGTATATTNTGTTCCAGGGGAATATTCCAGGTGAACGTTCCAGGTGAACATTCCAGGTGAATATTCCAGTGAGTGTTCCAGGTGAATGTTCCAGGTGAATACTCCAGGTGAATATTCTGGTGAATATTCCAGGTGTATATTCCAGGTGACGCAGCCCAGGTGAGAAGCCCTTGCATAATAAGTGAGAAAGTGTTCGCTTATTAATCCACAATGAGGTTTAGATTGGAAATGGCCTGTGATGCTGCCGGAGGGGCGTGCACGGGGGGTTCAGCGTGCATCTCCCCCCCCCACTGCCCCTTCTCCTGCCTGATTTACCCCGGACACGCAGCTGCCCGCCGCCTCTCCCCGCTCCTAGGGACCTGCTAAGAAAGAGCTTCTCTATGTCAGATTTCTGCTTAAAAAACAAAAAACCTACTTGAAATCACAAAATAGCCGTGTTTGTCTCTTTTTCCCTTCCGGAGGAGCTATTTGGGGTGCTCTCCAAAGGGCGGGTGTTCCTCGCTCCCCGCTTCCCCCGGTCCCTCCTGCCGCCCCCGGGCTGGGCTGGCCGCGGGGAGCATCCGGAGCATTTCCTGAGGGTTTATTGGCCTTGGCTTTCCTGGCGTGGATGATGGTAGGGGTCAGTTTTGCTCTTCGAATGCCCAGCTGCAGTTTGGTGTAGATTACGATGTAATATCCCCAGATTAGCAAATTGCATTCTAATTGATCCATGTGTTTTTACATATACGTGCGTGTACTAAAATAATGCAGCTAAATCTCTTTAGTTTTGATTGTTTAGTGGAAAACTTTACTTTTATGTTCTTAGGGTTCTGTCCATGGAGCCGTAGGATGTCTAGCAGGGACATCCCCAGCTTTCAGTGGAACATTTTTAGACCACAGCCTAAGCAATTGCTGGAATTGAGGGTTTTGCAGGAGGAACGTGAGCTGGGATCTCGGTCCTGAAGGTGATGTGGCAGGATACCGCATGCTGCCACCACGGAAATGATTTAAACCTGGAAACTGCCAGGATTTGTGCCCGTGTCTGCTCTGGTTTAGAACTTTGATTGCAGGGGGCTGGAGCCGAGGAAGAGGAGCACCACGCTCCCCATCTTCGTGCCGTGGGGGGAGCTTTGGTTCCTCGCCTTCTTTCAGCCATGGCTTTGAGGCTGCCCACGCAAACCCAAGTGGTTTGGAGGTGTGTTGGAGTGGAGGGTCCTGCGAAGTGAGATGGGATGTACTCAGCTTCCCTTCTTCCCTCCCGCTGCCCTCGGGGCATCAAAGGGAGGTCTCCAGCCAGAGGAGAGGACCAGGGCCAAGTGTAGAGCCCTGGAAGGTGAGGTGGCCCCATCCAACACCATCCATCCCACCTCCTGGGGTGGGCTGAGGGGTTCAGGTCGGCCCCAGCTGCCCCCTCCCCTTCTGCAGAAGTCGATTCCCTCCGGGAGCACCTTCATCCCTGCTTTCTCTGCGGAGAAGGTGCAGCCGGAGCCAACACTGGGCTGTGGCGCGGTACCCACCACAGGAGACCTGGAATAGCAGAGCTGAAAGCTCTCAGAGGAGCAGGAGCCCGTGTGCGGTCACCATCAGCCAAATACCAGGTGTTATTTTTGCTTAATGCACGTCTGGGCTACTTACTGCTTTCTTCTTTCTTGCGTTTATCGTGTCTTGGCAAATCCGAGCATCGCGCCTGGAAGGCGTAGGTGCCCCTTGGTCCCTTGCTGTCGCCTAAAGAACTACAGTTGAAACCTCAGCCTCAGAAGTTCTGGAGAGCTTTTGCAGAATTGCTGAGGAGGAGTGGGGCACGGGGCTGGCTGACACCTCGGTTTAGTTCTTCAGGAGGCTGCTTGCTGTCCTCTCCCGCGACCGGTGCGCAGCTGAATTAAGGGCAGCGCCTACAAACAGGGTATTTTAAATAAAATAATTTTAAATAACGGCCGTGTTTAAAATAAAAGAGCAAACCACGAGCTCTTGGGCAGACGTCCTGCCCTTGCCTGGCCCCGGCGTGGGTGATGTGTGTTCAGCACATACAGATCATTTGTTAACAAGGCCTTTTTAACACTTGGGACAGATGCACGTACTGTTTCCAATCTTCATGGTTAATTATTCGATTTGGTATTTGATGATAGAACACCCTGACTCCTAATCACTGCTCATTGTTGGGAGTCCATTATATTCTAAGTGTTTGAGTGCTCCCGTTGACCTTGAACTGACATTATAAGCTGTTTCTAATCTTTCCACTCTCTGTTTCTAATGCTCCTTTTCTCTCTCCCCTCTTTGTCTGGTGCCCGTTTAGCATCACAATGGGGCTGCCCCTCAGCCCGGCCGCCGACTCTGCCCGCTCCGCTCGCCACGCTCTCTCCCTCATCGCCACCGCCAGACCACCCGCCTTCATCACCACCATCGCCAAGGAGGTGAGCCGGGCACCAGGAGCTTCTCCTCCCACCTCTGGGGCTTCAGCCTCCCTTCCCCAAAAACAGGAACAGCGAGCGTGATGTCTGTGTGCCGGCAGGAAGGGTTTGACCCTGAAAGAGGGGAGATGGAGATGAGATCTGGGGAAGAACTACTTTGCTGTGAGGGTGGTGAGACCCTGGAAGAGGTTGCCCAGAGAAGCTGTGGCTGCCCCATCCCTGGAGGGGTTCAAGGCCAGGCTGGATGGGGCTTGGAGCAACTTGGGGTGGTGGGAGGTGTCCCTGCCCAGGGCAGGGGGTGGCATTAGGGGCCTTTAAGGTCCCTTCCCACCCAAACCAGTCTGATTCTATGACTCTGAATCATGTATGACAGGAGCCATATTTAACTGTGTCCTGAGAGTTGTGTCTGCCTTCATTTGTCATACCCTGGCTAGATGAACTTCCCGTAGCCGTGTGTAAAATCCCTCTTCTTTACGTGATGCACACGTGAGCCCGCTGACTCTGAATTTAGATGGCGTGTGGGTGAGCCCTGGGGCGTGGGGGGCAAGGGGGAAGGGACACGGCTGTGAAGTTGGTGTCAGCTGGGGGTGGTCTGAGAGCCAGCCTGGACCATGCTTGGTGGCTGGCCAAAAAAAGCCCAATATAAAATAGCAGCCTGACACCCAAAGATGGTGTTCCAGTATGGGAAAGTCACCGAATCCAGACCCAGGTGTTTCCTTCTCGACCTGCAGCTCTGTGAGACTAAGAGTGGCTTAAACCAGGTAAAGCCATGTTGAAAAACTACCTCAAGGATTAGCAGCTCTGCTGAGTATGAGTGACCGAGCAGAGGAAAGGTCTCTGAGGTCTCAAGTAAAGGTCCCTGAGGTCTCAAAGTAAAGCAGACACATCCTGGCTGGGGTGGGCTTTCTGGAGATGTACCTGCGTATAACCATAAGCACCGATGGAGAACGTTGGTGTAACCCCGCTGTCTGGTAGGTGCACAGACACACCGCCCTCGCCGCCAACACGCAGTCCCAGCAGAACATTCACACCACCACGCTGGCCCGGGCCAAAGGGGAGATCCTGAGAGTCATTGAGATCCTCATCGAGAAGATGCCAACTGACGTTGTGGACCTTCTGGTGGAGGTAAGGCCGCTTTGCCCTCTCTGCTGGGGGGCGATGCAGCAGTGAGCGAGGTGGTGGCCTGGAGTTAAATACCGGAGATGCAGGCCAGGCAGGGAAATTCTCTGGTTTTGCCTGCTAGAACTTTCATCATGAAGCATAAAATACAGAATGATTCAAACAATTTTCACTTCTGTTTCCAAGGTGATGGACATCATCATGTATTGCCTGGAAGGGTCTTTGGTTAAGAAAAAGGGTCTTCAGGAATGCTTTCCAGCCATCTGCAGGTGAGCTCCTCCTCCAAGAATAGGGTGAAGGAAACATTAGGGTCACCAGGAAGGTCTATTCCGTTAGGAATGAGGTTGCAGGAAATGAAGGGGAAGGAGAAGCGTGGTGGCTGTCCTGTGCTCGGGCAGTTTGTAGGGTGTAGAGCTCCTAGTGCCCTTCAGGAGATGGTTCAGCATCATCCATCGTCTCCGTCTGGAGCTAGTTCTGCTTCCCTCCTCAAATGGGACTTTTACACAGTAAAATGTGATTTATAAAACAGGAGCGCTTACAGCATCTCTAGACTGTGATAAATGTCCCAGTTATACTATTAAACTGGCACAACCAATGAATTATAATAATCATCTGTCGACCATTACGTTTTAATTTAATAAGCTATTAAAATATTGAGTAGTTTCAAGGAAAGAACAATTATCCTGTTGACAGGTAGGATACTGATAGAGGTAATCTTCCTCCTTCCCGATGCTTTAAAAGGCTTACCTTAAAATATAAATGCAAGGCTAAGTGGGAATTAGTGCAGAAATTCCTGTTGTATTTTTATAGAACTACGTTATCTTAAAACTTAGTTAAATTACTAGTAATATTTCCTCTTCTACATAGTTATAGCCACTGTAAAAATGATGCAGCACCCGCTGATGGGATCGCTCAGCCTGGTGGAAATTGTCGCCGGGTTTTAGCGAGCGGTTGGATCCCTGGAGAGATTCCAAGTGGGAGCACTGGGACGGGATCCTGCCCTTAATTCCTCTAATGTCGCAGGGCCCCTGCTGTGGGGAGGTCACCGGGGTGCCTCAGTGCTTCCTGGGGATGCTCTGCTCCCTCGGAGGAGGAGGAGGGTCCTCACTGCCGGCTGGGGTGGCAGATACCCGTGGGTGCCTCTGCCAGCCCCGGGAAGCGGCGTCGCTGCCCCGGCGGAGCGTTAAGCCCGGTGCTGGGAGCAGCCGTGGGCTAAAATCTGTGGTTCTCATTCCTCCTGCCTTTTCAGGGTTTTTTGCAGCAGTCACGCCGCTCCTCGCCGTGAGCGTGACTCAGCCCCAAGGGGTGGTGATGAGGGGGGTATTTTTGGATACGATGGCTTTCGGCGTACGATTACGGTGGCTCCCGGGTTCTCCCGTGAGGGTTATTCCTTACAGGGGCTCAGAGCACCCTTGGGCTCGCTCTCTGCAGACCCCATGGCTCATCAAAATAAGCGTTGAAGCACAGCGCAACCAATCTGAAATATGTCAGAATTTCTGTGGAGTTCTGAAGGATAATCCTGGAGGCTGCAAAATTCAGCTTGGCTTGAGCACGCTCCGGATTCAGCAGTGGCATCGGAGCTGAGGGGTCCCTGGTGGGCTCTGCTTGGTGGTGTATTTAGTACAGGCTGCTGGGGTGAAGCGGTCTCACACGGGGGGAGAGATCCAATTTAAAACAGCAAGGGTTTGATACGGCTGCAGTTGGGTTTTTAAGCAGTTGGGGGCCTTTCACTGAGCTTTCTTTAATGGGGAGGCTCAGCTGGTTCCAGCAGAATTCCTCCCGGAGCTGGAGAAGGGCTTTGCTGCCCGATGAACAGAGCAGCACCAGGGCTCCCTTAAGATGCCAGCTATGGATGTGGGCGCCCCAGCGTGCAAAAACAACTTTATAGCATCGCCTACCCTGTGACACTGCCCTTCTCAACCTCGGGGAGGAGGCCAGAGCTCTGTGCCCATTCCCCGGAGCAGCACACTTCACAGGGGTAGAAAACATGCCACACAGAAGCCCCTTCCACTTGCAGCCATCAAGCCAGGGGGTGTCTTTTTGTGCATTTATCTTGATTTTGCTGGTTAGATAAAAGAGGCTTAAACCCCCCCACACACACCCCCTGCCCTCTGGGGGCAGTGCTTTAATTGTGCAGGTGTTTGCAGCTGGACCTAAAATGGTGAAAAATAAGGATGCTCTGTTATTCCAGGTACTGGGCCCTGCAGGTGCCTCTTTGCCCACACCATCGGCCCTTTGCTCCTCTTTTTTTCCTCTCCTCTCAGTTGCTCTCACGCTGTTCGCCAACAGCTTTGCATTTTCTTCAAGCATTCCTTTTGTCTTCTTAATAACAAAGGAGTAACTATTATTATTCAATAAGGGATAAATAAGTTAGGTGGCCACCGCTGAGCAAGGGAATGTGAAAAGCAAGCCCATGAGGCAGATGGAAAGGAAAGTAACAGGGATGGGCTGGGGCCTGGAAATACTGGAAAATCTCTAGAAAAAGGCATCTTAAAACCCTGCCCACCATCCCAGTGGTGGGAAGGGGGGGGTGCTACCCACTTGTGCCCCTCCTCTGCACAGCAACTGGCCGTTTCCTCCCTTCCCTTTTATTCCCCCCCCCTTTTTTTTCCCCTGTGAGACCATGTTTGATGCTGGTTTTCTTCCCGACCGCAGCCCTGCGCTGCAGAACAAGCGTATCCTACCTGTGAGAGCAGTTGCTATGGCACTCGGGGGATGCTGGAGGACGAGGAGATGGATCGTTGAAAGAATTGTCGTTTGAAGCCGTAAATATGGTCAGCAGCGCCTTCTTGCAGGCTGGTCCTAGAAACCCCTGGCAGATATTGTTAGAGTAAAATCTGACTGTCGGATTAAAATGTGCTGGGCAATGCAGGTCTCACAGGTCTGCTCTCCCCTTTTAAAGGGGGTATTCCCAAGGGTTGGAATTTGAGATAAGGATTTTTTCTTCCTTTTCTTTCTTTCTAAGGATTTTTTTCTCTACCCCTCTTGTCGAGGGGTAGAAATTCCTTAAATGTCGCAATTGTTTGAATTGAAATGAGTGCCCGACTGTTAAGGACTGTGTCGTGCTTCTCGGCTCCTTCCCTGGTGTAGTGTTTTACAAGATGGGAGAGTGTCTGATAAATCTGTATGAATTTTCTCTCCCCCGAATGCCAAGCAACAACTGATGAGTTTCCATGTTTTTCCCTGTGCTTTCTCTCATTCCGTCTCGTTTGATTTTCAAGGAGAAGTGCTTTGAAGGAGACCTTAGAGCAGCCTTCCAGGATCTGAAGGGAGCTCCAGGAGAGCTGGAGAGGGACTCTTGGTCAGGGAGGGGAGTGATAGGACAAGGGGGAATGGTTTTAATGTGGAAGAGGGGAGATTTAGATTGGATCTCAGGAAGAACTTCTTTGCTGTGAGGGTGGTGAGGCACTGGAAGAGGTTGCCCAGAGAAGCTGTGGCTGCCCCATCCCTGGAGGGGTTGAAGGCCAGGCTGGATGGGGCTTGGAGCATCCTGGTGTGGTGGGAGGTGTCTCTGCCCGTGGCAGGGGCTTGGAAATGGATGGTGTTTGAGGTCCTTTCCAACTCTAACCATTCTATGATTGTCCTGTTTAACCCTTTGGGGTCCAGCGTTGCTGTGGTGTTCTGCTGCAAACGCGGGCATTGAGGGACCTGGTGGTGTTCACGAAGGTTTCTCCCGAACTCCCTGGAAGCCTTCAGCACCGTGCAAGAGGCAAATAAGCCTGCTGGGTTCTGCAGTGAGGTGTCAAACACCAGCTGGCTTTGTTTGCCCAATGCCAGGTGGGAAACCTGGCAGCTGCTGGATTTTTCAAATGCAATCTCTGCCCCAGCACTGCTGTTAATTCCCCGGTGGTGTTGCAGATGAATTAGAACATCCCACAGGCAGGTCAAATCTCACCTGTTACCGGTTCTGATGTTCCATTCAGGTTCTACATGGTCAGCTATTATGAGCGGAGTCACAGAATAGCGGTGGGAGCTCGCCATGGCTCGGTGGCCCTCTACGACATCCGGACCGGGAAATGCCAGGTAAATAAATCACTGGGATTTCCCCCCCATAAAGCGTGGAAGTTATTGAAAGGCAAGAGCAGGCAGCTCCGCGTCGGCTGACGTGCTGAGCTGCTGGAACAGTATGGATAATGCTGAGGGGATCAATAGTTTAATGAAGGACTCAAAGTATCTAGAGCCCCACTGGCTCCATTCACTGGAACTGAGGGGGGGGCGCAGGTGGGTTAATAACGGGGGCCGAAACGTCGGCGATGCCCCTGCTTGGAAATACACGGCAAACCCGATTCTGAGGGTTTATAGCGGTGTGCTTATCTACGATACAGCTCACAGAGACAACCCACCGAGCTAGGGTGCTTTTAGCTAAAGCTCCTCGCTACAAAATGCCGATTTCCTTACGTTTGAGGTATTTATGTTCTCTGCTGTTAAATAAGATACGTGTTTTCCTGCCACGTACCAGTGACCTAGAAGAGGATTTACTTAAGGCTAATGTTGGAATGAGCACTCGGATCTAAAAATGCTTAAATGAGCAAGTCTTATCTTTTCAGGAAACTCCTCTGCTAATTTTCTTTATTATTCCTTGTACCATGCGATCGGCTGTTAGTTCTCATGGCATTTCTAGAGCCTTTAGGTAAAGCTTGGATAAATCCCCTGCCTTTTGAATCTGCCTTATTCTTTTGTGTGTGTCTGCACGTAAGTATAGTTGCGGTGGTGTTTTCTAAAAGCTGTTCTCTTTAGTCCCTCCAACGTGCCCTGGAGAGAAGGTGGCGCAGGTTTCCTGGCACTGGACCTGCAGCGCCGCGGGCAGGGCGATACCCCTCTGCTTCCTTCTCTGCGCCCGGATCCTGGGCTTTGCTGCCCAAATCTGGGAGCTGACAGCGTTGTACCGGTATTTTTTGTGTCATCAGTTGTCCTATGGGAGCTAAGGTGGCCGCTTTTATTTTATAAATAGTTACAGGATGTAGACACGGGGGAAATTTGGATGTTCCGTCTTGTTTTAGCTGAAGTCACTTGGATCGTGATTTCTTAATCCAGCTATAAAATGGGTCCACAAGAGCTGCTGTCTGTTGATATACCTGATGTCACGGCGTGTTCATGCTGTCCTGCACCGTGCTGCAGCTCTGTCTGTCCCTCTTCCCACACACATCTCCTCGGCTCTCTGTGCGAGGAGCCCCTGTTGCAGGACTTCTCCCCACCTTTGCGGCAGCCAGGCCAGGGAAGAGCCCAACATCTCCTGCTGTCTGAACGCTGGCCACAGGCCCCAGCAGTCGGCATCATCCCACTGGAAATTCAGGGTGCAGACTCCAGACCAGTCTGGGAAGTCATAGATTCACAGGGTGCTATGGGGTGGGAAGGGACCTCTGGAGATCATCTACTCCAACCCCCTGCCAAAACAGGTCCCACAGGAACGTGTCCAGGTGGGGTTTGAATGTCTCCACAGACGGAGACTCCACCACCACCTCTCTGGGCAGCCTCTGCCAGGGCTCTGCCACCCTCCAAGGGAAGAAGTTCCTCTTTATGGTGAGATGGAACTTCTAATGTACAAGTTTATGCCCGTTCCATCTTGTCCTGTCCCTGGGCACCACTGAAAAAAGCCTGGCCCCATCCACCCTTCAAGTATTTCTAGGCATTGATCAGATCCCCCTCAGCCTTCTCTTCTCCAGACTCCAAAGCCCCAAGTCCCTCAGCCTTTTCTCACCACAGAGATGCTCCAGGCCCCTCATCATCTTGGTGGTCCTCTGCTGTCCCCTCTCCAGCAGTTCCCTGTCCTTCTGGAACTGGGGAGCCCAGAACTGGACCCAGTGCTCCAGATGGGACCGTCCCAGGGCAGAGCAGAGGGGGAGGATGAACTTCCTCCACCTGCTGGTCCCGCTCTTCCTGATGCCCCCCAGGATGTTTGCAGATGCCCAGGGAGGGGGTTGAGTCGCCATCCCTGGACGTGTTGAAGAGTCGTTTAGATGTGGCATCAGGGGATATGGTGTAGGGGAGAACTTTGTGGAGTAGGGCAGATGGTTGGACTCAATGATCCCAAGGGTCTTTTCCAACCTAGATTGTGATTCTGTGGAGATGGTGACAAAACCCATCCTTGCGTTTAGCAGCAGCGTTTCACCAGTGCCCTCATCCTTGTGCTTCTGCCGTTGCCTGATCCCCGTTTCAGCCGCTGGGCTGGCTGGCTCGTTTTCTTTCTTTCTTAATGAACTTCCACGTACTCATGGAAAGCGGAGATGGGGGTGACTGAAGGGACTTTCAGGATAATTATGGCAGGGTCTTTTGCAGACTTCGTTATTATTATTCATGAGTTAGGAGAGTGTGGCCGATGCCATGCGTATGATGATGAGGTGGCAACGCCATCTATTGGATACAGGTTTCTTATCCCAAATCTCATCTTTTGAAGCTCTTTCTGGCAGTGGCAGGTACCAGCCTGCCCGCAAGATGTGAAATAACTTCAGGATTGCTTCAGGGGAGAGGAGTTTTGTGATCTCCTTGATGGAAAAAGGGGGGCATCCTAGCTGTCATCATACAAAACAAAAACGGTTTTGTGTGGCTTGTTTGGTTTTTTTTTCCCTTCCAGCACATGGTGGGATTGTTTGGAAGGAAGGTTGGTTGTAGGTACCCACCGAGAAATTACACTCAATGATTAACAGAATGATGGATGTCAAGGATCACCCTTTTTAACAAATAATAAATCAACGTTTATAAATGATAGTTGGGGGTTTTTTGTTATTTTTTTTTCCAGTAAGGTCTGCAATATTAGTATCCCTTCTTCAACAAGGTGTCAATTATTGATAGCACCAGGAAAATGCTGCCTCCAAGCCAGCGCTCTGCGTTTCAGGGGTTTGCCTTTGGTGTGCGGGAAGGCTCTCTCGTGGACGTGCCCATTAACACCTGATTCTTCCCAATATTTCTAAGAGATGCCTTCTTAATGCAGGACAGTTTAAAAAAAATAATAATTTCAAGCAGATACCGTATTTCAGGGGTTTATTTTGACAAGGTTAAATGGGCATGGAAATGGCAGCCCTTCTGTATTACATCCTGAGAGTACCTTTTTTTACCCATTTCGCACCAGGTGTTAGCCTAGGGATTAGGTTCTTTCTCTTTTTTTCCTCTTCTGTTGCCTTGTTTGTTGTTTCCCGAGGGCAGCTGCCTGTTCCCAGGAGCGGTGCCGGAGCCGCCGTGTGTTTCGGGGTGCGTGCCCGTCCCCCTCCCAGGGCAGTATTGATCTGCCCTTCGGCTGTTTGCGGCGCCAGGACCCGGGGCCGAGCTGCTGATTACCCACACAGTGTCTCGGGGAGGAGTATTGACCCGGCACCGCTCGCCGCCTCTGCCTCTCGATTTTTCACGCCGTCTCCATGACGCTGGTAATAAACCAGACCCTGGTGGGGCTGCTGCGAGCCCAGGAACCCCCCCATCCACCCTGGAACCTTCTCCCCCTCTGCTCTGCACTGGTGGGGCCACAACTGGAACATTGCGTCCGGTTCTGGGCTTCAAGAGAGACTGGGAACTGCTGGAGAGAGCCCAGCACAGGGCAGCAAAGATACTGGCGGGATTGGAGCATCCCCCTGAGGACGAAAAGCTGAGGGAGCTGGGACTCTGGAGCCTGGAGAAGAGAAGGCTCCATGGAGACCGTATCAACGCTCACAAGGATCTGAAGGGTGGGCTGAAGGAGGATGGAGCCAGACCCTTCTCAGTGGTTCCCAGGGACAGGACGAGGGGCAACCGGCCCAAGCTGTGACATAGAAGTTCCATCTCAATATGAGGAGGAACTTCTTTGGGGTGAGGGTGTCAGAGACTGCCCAGGGAGGGTGCAGAGTCCCCTTCTCTGGAGACCTTCAAGCCCCACCTGGATGCAGCCCTGAGTGATGTGCTCTGGGCAATCCTGCTTTAGCAGGGGAGTTGGACTGGGTGATCTCTAGAGGTCCCTTCCACCTCTGACAACTCCCTGAGTCCATGTTTTCTGAGCCAGGTGTTGGGGGTTGGCTTAGCAGAGGTTGGGGTTGGCTTTGTTTTGTTCCTCCCCGATAATTCTGGCAAACAGAAATATCACAGAGCTGCTCTTAGCTAAGAAGTTACCAGCTTCTCTCAATTCTTTCTGTTCTTAGTTACTATTAGGTAGCCGTGTCTTGGGGGAGGCTGTGGGGAGCAGTGCTTCCAGTCGTTTCCTCCTTCTCACTAGTGTTATTTTGCTCTCTGCTTTACATTATTACTACCCACTGCTGCTTTGGGGTGATTTATTTTTTTTTTAAATTTGGAAAAGCAAATGGTTCTGTTGTTGATTTTTGTCTGAAGAGGAAATGCAGCGGTTTTACACGGGTTCTGAAGGTGCCTGGCAGTGAGTTTGAGTAGGTCTTTAACCTTGCATATCAGTTCTGGTTTTGCCAGGGAATAGAGGTTAATTCTCATGTTAGTCCTCTCCTGGCTCCCTGCCTCTCTCGGAGGTGCGACCAGGACGGTGACACGGGCTGGAGGAGGTAGGACACAGTGTAGGAAAGGGACCGTGGGGTTGGTGGTTGGATGGTATCTTGCTGAATTGAAATGTAAATAGGGTCTGGTCTGGCTGTTGCTTTGACATCCCTTTTCACAGCCTGACAGCCCTGAGGAGTTATGCCCAAGAGGGGAAAACGTGGGGGCTTTTTCCTACCCGATGCCAAGGGGCTGCGTGTGCCATGCGGGCACCTTCCCGTCGGGGGGCTCGTGGTGCCTGGGGGCTCCTGACCCATTTTTCAGTGACAATGCCAAAAGGTATTGCCACATCCTGCAGACTTTGTTGAAGTTTTACAGAGGCTGATCCAAATGCCTGTCAGCTGGGGACTCCCCCCGTTGTCCTGAGCGCTGGGCTCAGGGCGGGGCGGTGGGCTGGGGCTGGGTGGCTTTAGCTAAGGCAGGGAATGCAAACCCGGCCGTGTCTTGGTGCTCACGTGTGCTTTGGCTGGTGCCCTCGATGTTCCCATGCTCCACCTCTTCCAGCCCAGAAAAAATAGAAATGGATGTTCTTCTCCAAATTGCCCTTCTGCTTGTCCATGTGGCTTCTGACAAATCCCCTCCGGTTTCTATTTCTAGAGGAGCTGATGGATGGCTGGGGGGAGGACGTACGGCTGCATCGCCCCTGCCTTCCTGATGACTCAGGAGGTGCTCAAAAGGTGAAAACCCGGGACAGGATGTTTGCAGCCTCATTCTGCGCCCGAGTTCTGCTTCGGGAAGAAATTATCATGAGAAAAGGGCTGAGTGAGAATAACAACTTGAACAGAGGGGCTGCTACATGATTAGCCTAATGCATCTGTGGGTTTATACACTTATTTTTTTTCTCCCTTTATCTGCGTGATCTCATTCCGCTTGTATCCCTGGCTAACGGAAAGCTGCCTGCCTTTCAGTAGACAAATACCTGCCGGTGTTTTTTCTCTGGTTCCCCTTGGGTTGTTATGCCCAGCCTGTCCTTTTTGGGCAACCACAGGTTGGCGGTGGTTCTGTGGTGTCCCACGGCCCAAGGATGCTCCGGGCTCAGCCCAGTGGTTCCAGCGGGGCTTCAAGCGTATGCAGAGCTGCCCTTAACCGAGCCACACTTCTCAGGTACTGCAAAGGTTAAGCCTTATCAGCTGCACGGGAAAAAAAGGTTGAGGTTTCATCAAAAACTTCCATCCTCACAACCTGTCGACCACAATTTGATGATGATTATTGATTATTTCGCAGCCTTTCACTCACTCTGGCACCGCGGCCAGCCTTGATATACAGATAGGGCCGCAGCCCGGCTAAAATAAGACTCCATCTTGATAATGGACTGAGATGAGATACTGTTATTTGATAAAGATAATTGATGTTTCACGGTGAATTGGCAAACGGCTCTGAGCGTGGTGGATCCGCAGCGGCTCCCTCTGCAAATGTGGCCTTTGTTTACAAAACACGGCAGAAGAGGCGCCGCTCGAGACGTGCCACCCTCCGTGGCCGGCGATTGGCACCCAGGAATAAACCGCTTCACGCCGGGAAGCCTGATTTGTAAAGACTTTTATAATCAGGAGGATGTTTCTCACGCGGGTGCGTGGCTCAGCGTGTGTCTGCTGAGACACCCTGGACATCCCGCGTCCTCGATCTGCTTGAGAATTTATTTCAGGTGAGACAGAGTCCTAAAATCCTACTTTGGGGCTTTTTTTTTGTATTTAGGCAAATTCAATTAGGCAAAATGCTACTTGAGAAGGTTGGAAGTTGCCAAGCGAAGATCAGGCGTAGTGCGGGTCCGGATTCCTTCGCTCCCCCGAAGTTTTAGCTCGTTAATTTAAAACAGGCCACGCAGAGTCACAGCCCGGGAGGTGATGCTTTGCTTTTTCATTCTTTTTTCAAAGAAACCGCTTTATTAAGAATATTAAGGCACGACTGAAGGGTCATGTTGAATTCAAAACAAATAATACAGTGCATAAGAGTGCAAATCATTGCCAACCTAGAACTGGAATCCCTTTCCTTAGAGGGGCATTGATACAGCAACAGAGGGATGCTCTGCCACGGTTTTGGCCAAGTGGACCCTTAACTCGGTGTTCCCAGGCTGCAGACTTATTTCAGGCAACTGGGTTTTGGGATACGGGGTTGGTGTTGGCTTCGGAATGATGGGAACATGTTAATGTCTGAAAGTTGCTCAGTAAGACTTTGCTCATCAGAGTCTCTAGTGCTATTTTATACTCAACACATATTTAGTGTCAGAATCCACTAATTACAGTCGTGATCAGCCCTAAGTTCTTTTTGGGGTGGCTGTTCTCCCGCGTGCAGGTGAGCAGCGGGCATTCCATCGAGCGGTGTAAGGTCTCTGCTCCCCCCAAGGGAGCTCAAACTCCACAGGTCGGTGGGTTTTCTGGGAAAACACCCCTCTGTCTCCAGCACTGTTCTCATTTTTGGAGGATTTTTGGTCGTTGCCTTCAGGCTGGGTGTTTTATATGGCTTGGTGGCTCCAGTCTGGGAACGTGGAGAATCCCTTCTGAAGGCAGCAGCTCTTCACCAGCGCTGAGCTGGAGCTGCTGCGGGGTCGGACAGCTTATTTTGAGGTGTAAAGTTTTTTACGCGAGGCAGAAGATGACTTCCCATCGCTTTTGGGATGAAGGCAGGCGGCTCGTTTCGGTGAAGTGCGGTGTCCGAGTGGCACTGGGGTGTTTTACAGCGGGAAGCAGCACCGTTGCCGTCCTGAAGCTGTAAGGGCATCTGCCGACACCGCAGATTAGGAGGAGAAACCCACATCCTCAAACTGCAGAGAAAAGATAATTACTGAGTCTAACCTTTTAATTTTATAGGGTGAGCTCCTCCTCTCACTGGAGGCGGGAGGGGAAGGGAAGCTCCTTCACCCTGTGGGCAGCAAATCCCACCCACATCGGGGACGCAGCAGCAAAACAGCCCCCTTTTCTCAGGTTTCTGGAGTGACCGTTAAAGCCAGTGTTTAATTATGCCCGCTTCGTTACCTGGGGCTAATTTGGCAGTGGGTTTTACGAGAGTAAAGTGTTGCTGACACACTTCCCCACGGGGAGGTGGGGGTTGGATTTACAGCACAGTAACCTCTGCCTTAACCCTCCACACGGATAGTGTCGATCTGCGCCAAATCCACCTCTCCGCGTCGCGGATAAATCGACTTTGCAGGTATAAAAGTGCACGAAGCTCCAAGGAGCCAAGGGAGCCCCCATGTATAGCCCAGCGAGCGCGCTGTGAGTTCGTTCCCAGCCTCTGCTCCACCTCCCCAGCCTCGGGAGGCCAAGGGATGAGGCCTCGGGAGTCCCAAATTTGGCTTCTCAGGTCCTGCGGGCCAGCAGCGCCGGGTGCCTGAAAGACAAGCTTGGCTTTTTTCCTCTTTCTGTACTTGTGTTCTGGTTGCTTTGGAGACCCGTTTCAAGGCGCTCGCCGAGTCAGGGCTGGGAGTCGGGGATGCTCTGGGCTTTGAGGAGCGCAGAAATGCTGCTGAATAGTCAAAGGTAGGAAAAACTAAGCGAGGGATTGATTGGGCTTTGGCTTTCTGCTTTGCTCTTACGCCTCAGCCAACATCCATTCCACTAAGGACATTTTTTCTTTTTGAAGCGGTGCAATTCGGTATCCAAGTGTCAAATAGACTGGAAAAGGATATTAAGCTTGGCACAGACCCCTGCTGAGGGACAGATTTCTTACAGCATCCCTAGGAGCGGTGGCAGAACGACGGGTCTACACAGCTCCTGTACCCAGTTGCTTGATTATTCTTCCAGAATTAAGATTCTGAGCTTTGCTGAATCTGCAGATCAAGTACCTTGGTTTCAAAGATCACTGGTGATGCCACAGAGGGGCTGGTGTATGGGCTGGGGGCGATCCATCGCCCTGGGGATTTTGGTGGCCCACGTGAAAAATCTGGACCTGCCAGGGTTCCTCCAGGCAGCGTTCCTGGATGATGCGGGGCGTTTGAGAGGCAGCCTGGGCTGGGTCTGCCCATTTTTTATTACAGCCACGAGAAAGGCCGGGTCGGGGAGGGTTTTAAACCATCCCGTAACACTTGGGTGGCTGCAGCTGCCGTCTCATTTTTTCTGGATTAAGTTCGGCGGAGAAAGAAGCCGCCTCATTTTCTGGTTGTCATTTGCCCGGGAAGTAAAAGCAAATTGTAATGAGGGCCTCCCAGCAGGAGAAGCCCCTAACAAATGAGAGGCAGATTCGGCGTGACAGCCGGCTGCCGCCCCGGTGATAAATGTATTTTCCGAGGCGGGCGGCCAAGGACGCTGCTGCGGCTCCCCTCGAGCGCCGTCGCACCCCACGGGGAGTCCTCGTGGTGGCCGGGGCAGAACTCTGTTGCTGCGAGGTTAGAAATTAACTTAGAGATGTTATGAAGTCCAAAAATAACGTAAGACGTGCGCTCTGACTTTCTCTTGCTGTTATTGAGAAGCCACTCGAAGGACAGGAGGGAAATGGCAGGGGGGTTGGAACACGATGATCTTCAAGGTCCTTTCCAACTCTAACCATTCTAGGATTCTATGATTCTATGAAATTGATTTCGAGATGCAAATGCGCTCTTCTTTTCTCAGTACGCTCCTGAAATTTTTACTGCAGTTGTTAGTATTCCTGGAACTAACGTAGAAAATAAATTGTTCAAACAGTTTCAGTAACTTGAAGTTAATAGCATTTTAGATATTTCCACTAAATTGCTCGGAAAGTAGGGTTTCTTTTTTTAAAGTGCTCATAAAAACCTCTGAAGGGCCGTCTTGAAGGAATTTAATTCTGGTATGAAAAACGAGATCTTATTTCGGATAATCAGGTGGAGCCCGTATGACTTTGTGCCCCTTTTAAGTGTGTTTATTCTGAAATAAGTGTCTTTATCTTAAAGGCAGGTGTTTACTCGTCGCAGTTTGGGCCCCGTGTGTGTTCTGCAGGGCTTTGTGCCCCACATTGGAATCCCACTTCTGATTTGTAATTTCAAAGTAGGAAAACAGAAAACTTTTTGTTTGCGTGGTGTGGATTTGGGGCCGTGCAGGAGCCGCCGGGGGGGCTCAGAGGGGCACGGAAACGCAACTGACCAGGATCTCCCTCGGGGCTGGTTTCTAAGAGCGACTGGTCCTGCAGACCTTCCTCTGCTCCTTAAGATCTGCTCTAAAGGTGCGTTGCTTTTATTGAGTTGGGAAGGCAGGTGGAGGGAGAGCGACTTTTTTTCATTAGTGCCATAAGCACCAGTGATTTCTCAGCTTAACATTTCAGTTGTTCGCTGCCTCTTATTAATCTTTGCCTTTGGCGTGAAGAGCTTTAGGTTTCTGATTTATTCCTCTTGTATCAACTGCCTTTGTGCCTGCTTTGGGGAGGCTGCCGAGTGTGCCCCGGGAGGAACCGCTGCCGGTTCTTCCCCGACGGTCCACAAAACCCTCGTGGAATCACCTTCTTCTTCATTTTCCAACAAGCATCCCCAGCCAAAAGCTGGAGCTGCTCCTTTCTGTTATTCTAAGGGTATGGCTTGTCTGGGCAAAGCTCTGCTTCTGGGTGTCCCTCTCGGGGTGGGCAGCGTAAGCTACGCTAATTCTCAGTAGGTCAACCTTTATGGTGCCCCTAGAGATTGGGGCTATAAATATCTAATAATAAAGGTGGTAAAATATGAGTACGTCTCCGTAGCAGTACGTAAGTTGCTTTATCCATTTAAACCTGCGTTCCAGTACATTTGTGAAAATAAAACCGCTGCGCTGCTACAGCGATTATTTTTTATGTCACCTTTAAGGGAATATTGCAATTCAATGCCAGAGTTTACCAAATATTGGACTTCAGAATTAGGTTGTCATCGCTTCAGTATATCATGTGTTCCAGGACAGCCGCGGCGGCAGGTGCACAAGTCAAATAGTCTCCCAGGAGCATCCTCCCATTAAAAACCAATTGCTGAGGCCGCGGGAAGCTGCGCGCAGCTGCTCTGCATCCCACCGCCTCTGCCCTCCCCGAGCTGCTCTGGGGCCGGGAAGCTGCAAATGCTAACTGGGAAGCCCTCCCCGGGAGCGGGGGGTGCTCTCTGCCCTCTCTTTGGGGGCGTTGGCGCTGCAGCCCATTGCAGGGGGGGCGGCTGGGCACCGCAAGGGATGGGGACAAGCAGAATATTTGGGATGAGCGGTGGTAAGTTGGGGCTGTTGGGCATCCCTGTCGATGGGCTTGGCACGGCAGGCCTTCAGACAGCGCTGGAAAATAAATCTTGGCTCGAAAGGATTAGCATCAATTAGAGAAGCACTTCCTTTAAATAACAAAGCAGATTAACTCCCTGAAGGATTGTGCTTATTGGAACACATTTTCAGTAGTAAAAAGAGCAACAAGTGTGCTAGCGCTATTGATTTTCTACCTTTGTATTACCCCAACATATTTTATTGACAAGTATTACTTGCTTGTTAAGTGCTAAAGAGTTTGATGGGTCTAACCATGGGATCATCTAATTAATTGCCCTTTCAAACTTCCGTCCTAAGCTGCGGTGATTACATTAAAGAGAGAGGTTTGGGGCTCTGTTGGAGTCGATGTCGTGATGAAGAAGAAATGAATATATTAATGGGCACTTAATATGTAAGGCTAATTTCGGGTGCAGCGTGTCGTTCCGAGTAGGACTTCATCTTTTAGTGCCCTGGTGATGGGTTCAGGAGCACGACTTCAATTTTTGCAGCCCAGTGTCACTCGATGAGTGTTACAGACTCCTCGCAGTTAAGCCCTGCCGGGCTGCGGTTCGGAAGGGATGCTTGGGGGGTGCTGGGGGACCACGCTTCCCTGCGGGGTGGAGAAGCCCCTCGGTGCTGCAGGAGATGCCTTGGGGGCTGTATCCCCAGGGTGTGCCCTTCCTAAGATCTCCAAAGCGCTAGAGAACACCAGAGAAACCGGTCTGGGTCCCGTGTACAGCCTGTTGTGTGGTTATTAAACAGTAGTAGCTCAAGTAATGACCAAATAAAACCTTAGTGGTGCCTCTGGCCACGGAGTGAGGAGTCTTTCACGGTGTTTGTTGTACGTGGATGTTGTGAAAGGCAAGTGTTTGGCGCTGGTGGGAGCACAGCTGGGATGGAGCGTGGGTCTGCCGTGGGCTGCAGGGATGGGGACGTAACATTAAATATCCCCAGGGATGGGCCGGAGCCTGGAATCTGCGACTCGGCCTCGGAAACGGTTTTTTGGTGGCACAAGCTGTGCACCGGTGATGCGTCGCCGTGAGAAGTGTGGGTTCAAACAGTGGCTCGAGCTCTAATCTGAGAGACTCCTGGGGCCTGTTTGGTGGAGTAAAGAGGGGTGTTTCGGTGAAGCAGCTCCCCCTCCCCTGCCCATCACCTCGCCCGCCGGAGGCTCCCACACATCCAGCTTACAGCCTCCTTCGGGGGCATCTTTTTTCTAAAAAAAAAAACCTCCTGGTAAGGATGCATCTCTGTTCATGTTCCTGACAAACTACTCTGGTTTAAAAACTGGATCTGGCAGGAAATGTGTTCATATGATGATTTAATTGCGCTTTAGGGGCTAAGCGGCTGTTAGAACGCCTAAAATGAATCGTGATGGCATTTAGTACAGATCAGCAGGTGCTTGAGTCCCGCCTGATGGGACGTTTTGGTGGTGAGCTTCCCTGCCTGGGGCTGGCCAGAGCCATTCGAGCACCCCGAGGAAAGGAGCACCCCCTGCGTGGGGCTCAGCGGGGTCACAGCCCTGCCCTTCCCTCCTGGACCCCGCAGGAGGCTCAGCCTGGCATCTGGGGGGGTTGCCCACGGACACAGTGGCATGAATACCAGGAAACCAAGAGGTTTTTCCACGTAGTATTTAATTTTTACTCATGGTAAAGGTGTCCCTCAGCCTTCCAGAAAAAAAAAAAAGCCGTCCAGAAGTTTCTGTGCTTGTGCATCTGTGTTTGCTGGAGTCTCTTAAGCACCAGCATGGTGACAGGTAATGAGTCTGGGCTGATGCTGTTCTCTCCCCCTCTCTCCAGACCATCCATGGCCATAAAGGACCCATAACGGCGGTGGCTTTCGCCCCCGACGGCCGCTACCTCGCCACCTACTCCAACTCCGACAGCCACCTCTCCTTCTGGCAGGTAAGGACGCGGCTCCGTCCGTCTGTCCGTCTGCGCCCACATCCTTAACGAACCTGAGTTTGGGACTTCCTTAGAGCATCCTTCAGTGAGGAGGGTGAGGACATGTTGGTGGCGTCAGGGAGCCCTGTGCTGGGCTGTGGAGCTCCCTCATCCCACCGAGGGCAGGAAGAGGTAGAAACAGGTCGGAGGGGTCTGGGACAGAAGGAGAAAGGGGCCACCCTGTTTGTGAAGCGCCTGGAGGCTTATTTTCTTTAACACACTTATTTTCTTTAACACACTTATTTTCTTTCTTATTTTCACCTGGTCCCGCCATGTGGGCTCTCGGAGTCGTGGAGTTCTCCAGTGGTCAGTCTGTAAAGCGGAGCCCGGCGTGCCCCCAGCTGCCAGCTGTGCCCTCCAGGGTGCCCTTCAATGTGCTTCCCCAGAGCTTTCAATACTTTATAGGTACCATCAAAAATTAGGGAATTATTCCCCCTGGCTGTACGGTGTGCTTTCTGAAACAGTAAACCACGACAGCGAGAATCGTCATCCATCAGCTCCGTTTATTCAGTTTAAGTGCCCTGGAAGGCGATCAGAGCAGATCTTCTAGACAAACGGAGGTCAGGCCCGAGTTTGAAGCTGTGCCCTGCCAACCTCCTCCAGGTGCATCAGCGTTCACATTCGCGTGGCTTTTACATAAGGAGTTAACTACACCTACACGCTCGGTTTTAAAATGTGACCTCGTGCACTAGTGATTTTTCCCTTCTGTGTTCTACTTGGCACTATTATTAATGCAGGAAAATCAGTAGCATTAGTCATCTTAAAAGGGTTATTACTCAAGATGATTTAAATTGTGAAAATGTCAGTGGTGCTTGCATGCTCCCTGCTAGAGATGCCATGATTTACACTCTCTGACACCGCTCGGCTGCCGAGAGGAGCCGGGAAAAAGTAATGGCTCGTACTTTGTCCTGATCAGAATTCAGGACGTGGCATCAGCAATAACGCGCCGTAAATGTCCCAGGATTTGCCAAGGTTTCACGGGGCACGGTGGAGCAGTTTAAGAGGTGGTGTGGCTGCACAAAGTCCTGTTGGCTTTTCCACCAGAGCTTTAGTAGTTGTAAATTATGCCTATACATGTAACAGGCACAACCAGGGCTGAGGAACGGGGACACAACCATGCTCTGAGTGGTTTCAAAAAATGCCCAGAAATTACCCTCCTCTGCATGAGCTATTAATACCGAGACTTTCTTCCTTGTGCAGTTGTTTCCCATACAGAAATGTAAGCTGCTCTCTATAAGATGCTGCTCTCTGTAAGGCACTGCTTGCCAGGCAGTCTCTGCTGAACGTTGGGTTTCAGGCTTTTGGTTTATTCCTAGGACCAACATAGATGGCATCCTGATCATAAGATACAGAGACTTGGTTTATGCGTAAAACTGGGGTACGCTTTTCTGGAGAACCATGTTAGTGGCCAAGCCACCAGCTGATGCCTTCATGCTGTGCCTGAAAAAGCCTTTTTTTCGGGGGGGGGGGGGGAACGGAAACCACAC
>VZRU01009630.1:9467-36850 GCA_013398155.1 Pedionomus torquatus | reverse complement strand
CTAATTCTAACCATTCTATGATTCTATGAAACGCGAGTCAGAGGACGAGGTGCTGCAGTGCAAAGATTGCTTGAGTAACTTCAGGTACAGCTGCAGCTGCACCTATAACCGCAGGTATCCGACGTGGTCAGATACTGCTTCTTAAACATAACAGGCTACTGAAAGTAAATTGTGTGTGTTTCGCAGCTCACAATGCTTGTATGAATAAGTAGAAAAAATGCTTGTACGTATAAATAAATGAGGAAGGCTTGTATGTATAAGTAAAGCATACAGTAACAACAAATACCTCTGGAGAGGAGCGAATGAAATTAATAACTTCATAGCAATGGAAGATTTGGACCTAATGTAATTTAAATTGAGGTGGTAAAGATAAAATGATTTCGAGAACTGACATACATTGACGTGAAAGGCTGCAGAAATAGACTTAGCAGAAGAGTGACCCCCTGAGCGCTCTCAGAACAGGAATTCCCAGTTACTAAGTCCCTTCTAAGACAGCAGATAAATGCGAATGAGATTGACAACATGAATAGAGGCAGATCCTGATGAACTGAAAGAAATGTAGCAAGAAGCTCAAGAAAATTGCTAAAAGTAGAAAAGTTGGTTTTAAAGCCATAATTTACCTGTCCTTAAACATAACACCTAATGTAGAATTAATCCTATTTTTCTGTCATTAGACTATGAAAGGTATTGTGGTTCCAGATAATTCTTTACATGTAACTTCTGCTAATGACAGAAAAATCTTCCAGGCTGATAAAGACTGATTTTTCTTGCTGGAAATCCACTGAATATAACATCTCTTCATGAGAAAACATCTTCCCTCCTGTACAGAACTGAAGCAGCAGTTTAAATCCTGAGCAAAGTGGTTTGTTGATATGCAGAAAAATAGATACTTGCTTAAAAATAGATCTTTTCTGCCCATTGATCTCAAATTAATGAATAGTTCTAATATTCAGTCTAAACTTTCTTATGTCCCTGGTTTTTATATGCAGAAATTGAAGATGCGTGACATAGGAAACGCATTTTTTTATTAAGGAGTTAATGACATTTAATTTCAGATGCTGATTTGACTTGGACCAAGGCCCTGATGAAGTCCTCAGAAACTTTTGATGCATTTCCAGAGAAGTTCAGCACTAATTAACTTTTAGACCTTACCAATGTAATCTCTATCAAGAATGCTGGCCGGGAAGCTGAATTACGAAGCAGTGGGCACCATCTTCTCAGGGTGAGTTCAAAAACAAGTCTGTGAAAGATAAGGAAGAAGTTTCATCAGAGAGTTTATTCTTGTCTAACCGACACTTTCCAAGACTGCCTCAGAATTAGTTTTTTTAGAGCCTTAGAACTCCCGGCCTTTTTTGTCCAATAATGGTTTCCTTGCAAAGAAATCTTTATGTGCTGACTCCAGTGAAGAAACTGGTACATCAGCCACTCTGCTTCCCCATCCATGTAGAGTATGAAGAAGCATCTCTAAGAAATATGTGTTGCTTTCTTCTGTAAAATGCATGCTGAGTTTTTTAGAACCGTAATGAAAAAGTTTTCTTTAGAAATGTACCAAGACTACTTGACATCTTCTGGTGCGTTTTTCTGAAGAAGTTAATTTGGCTGCTGTATGTTTAACGGAGCACTGAAGAATGAAAATGGATCACCTACGGTGTTTTGGGCAAGTGATTAATAAAATTTGCTGTCCTTTGATAAATAGAAACATGAAGCTTTGCAATTTATAAGCGCAATTGACTCTACGTGACTAATAATAACTAGTAAATCTGGCATAATCCCACAGATACAATACATAATATATTCTAGATATATAATTGTTATGTATCTAAAAAAAGTGATCAGATAAAAAATGTGCAGTTAGTTTAACAAGTAAAAAGAGGAATAAAACTGTTTCTCTACCCAGGAAACAAATGGAAATAAAGTAGGAATATGTTTCCATTGGAAACAGATTCCTATATGAAATACATTATAATACATAACTATTTCCATTGTTTAAATTATCAGCGCTATAACTTTTACAAACAATTAGAAATAGTTCTGTAATTGTCAGACTTAGACTTTGCAAAAATGCAGCGTAAGTGAACAGCGTGCATGATAATGGAGGGCTTTTCCTGAGATGGAAACAGAAGATATCATTGTACAATTGAGTAAATTTCATACTGTAAAGCCCCTTTAACTTTGAAGACAAGTGAAAAGCAAATATTTTAACTACTTTTGTTGAAGTGGCCTGAAGCATTCCTCCAAATCGAATGCATTTTAATCTGTTTCCTTTCCTCGTAGATTTGATTTTCCAGGAGTTTATAATCCGTAACATTCACCTCCAGAAGCACTGTATTGGTAATACCATGATATCTTCATAGCGTCGTTTTTGTTCTTTCCTCCTGCAGTTTCCATTATCCAAAGATAATGAAGTTTTTCATTTTATTTCTCCAGAGGAGGGAAGGATCCTGAATCACAAAGACCTTCGGTGGTTTTTCAGATAAGGGATAACAACACGAGACTCTAGAGACAGGATAGTAATTGTTATAAATTCAGGATGAAACTTGCAATAGTCTTACAAGAATAAAACTTGTTCCCTGATGTTACGTTTTGTGGTGTTACTGCCAGGCAGATGCCAGACTTGCTTCGAAGTAGGTGTAGGTAAAGTTTGCACGTGAGAGGTCAAGTTATAGTTTCGCTTCTTAGTGACTGAAGGCCATCAACCGTGGAATCAGTCACTCTGACAGAGGCTCTAATCTGTGGGGGTTTGTGCTGAAGGAACTTTCAGGGTTTTAAATAGCTTCCCTAGGGATGCAATGAGGTCTGCTACTGTGTTAAGAGCCCTTGGAGTTGTTCAGCTTGTACTCCAGAAGCAGCATGGAAACACCTGGCTCGGTTGTAGGACAGTGAATTTTTAAGATTTATTACTCACTAGATGATGTGTGGTACAATTTTTCTTCTATGTCTGATGTGTAGAGGGTCTCGCAGCCCTGCTCCCGGGAACCTGCCTCTTTTAACCCAGTCACTGACTCTCACATTGAGTTGCAGGCGTTGCTGACGTCTTTATGTGAATTTGTTGATAGTGTACAATCACAAATTTATAGTTTGAGGATTTCAGGGTACTCATTTTTTTATTAAGTATAAAGTTTGTTAGCATTTTATTGCAGCGTGTATATTTTCAGAAAGGGGCATATGTTTATGCATTGTGGTTTTTCTGTAGTTTCTCATTTAGTATTGCTATTTTCTCTTAGCAGGAAGTAATTTGTGTTTTTGCATCTGCTCAGAATCCGAGTTGGATGAAATTCTGAAGCGGGAATTGTTCATTGCATTTGCTTCGGTACGAAGGTCAAGTCCGTATTGGGATCTCGTTAGCAAAGGCTTGTTGTGGCAGCATTATAGGACGGCCGGGCTGCAGAGCTTCACTGCCCAGTGAATGCCAAGGACCAACTCTTTGAAGAACCAGGTTCTCACCACCCTGGAAATTATTCCTGTGAAATTCCCAGCGTTGCCATCTCTGCTGATGTTGCACCGGTAAAGTCACTCGGTCAGTTGGAGGAGGGCAAGTTCAAAGGCAGCCAACAGTAGGTGAAGGCTTGTATTCCTCCGGTGTTGGTGATGGCTTTATTGAACACTGTGCTTTCCACAGAGCCTCTGCCACCCCCNAGAGCTTCACTGCCCAGTGAATGCCAAGGACCAACTCTTTGAAGAACCAGGTTCTCACCACCCTGGAAATTATTCCTGTGAAATTCCCAGCGTTGCCATCTCTGCTGATGTTGCACCGGTAAAGTCACTCGGTCAGTTGGAGGAGGGCAAGTTCAAAGGCAGCCAACAGTAGGTGAAGGCTTGTATTCCTCCGGTGTTGGTGATGGCTTTATTGAACACTGTGCTTTCCACAGAGCCTCTGCCACCCCCTTGGCTCTGCCACCTCCGGACCCTTTGTGGCCAGCGCTGCGGAGACCAGGTCGCCCCTCCGGCTGCGCCGTCGAAGGGGCGGCTACTCCAGAGAGTACGGTAGGACGCGCTCCGCCCCCGTGGCCGGCGGCCGGGCCGGGGCTCGGCGGCCACGTCCCCACGCGGGGCCGGGCCGGACNCCGAGCTCCCCCCCGCCCGGCCGCTGTCAGGCGCGCCCAGCCCCGCGGGTGACCGCGCCGTCCCGCCCCGCGGGTCCCCTCCTCTGGTGTCTCTTTGCCGCCTTCGGGCATTTCCCTTTCCCGGGTCTTTTTCACCCGGGGGTTGGAAACCCTGGTGCCAACAGCTCTGGAGCTATAAACTTTTTTTTTACTCGGAGAGAAGCGGCTGCCAGAGAAGCCACGAAAGTTTGTGGAGGTGTTACCTCCGGCTCCCGCCCCTGCCTCCGAGCGGGCCGATACTCCTTCTCTCTGCCCGGGTGAGAGAGGCTTCTGGAATAGCGGCTTTTCCATTAGTTTTGGCCTTGGTTTTGAAGGCTGACGTGGGGAATGTGGTCCTGGCTGGCTGGGGTCGGTGAGGAGCTGCTGTCAGTCCCGGGAGCTATGCTTCTGCGAGTGTTTTATTAACGCTGCAGGGAAAAGCTACTTCGCTGCCTGTTTCGATGTGGTACCGCTGGGCTCCAAACTGTGAGGCACAGACGGATTTTAAGCTCTTAAGCTTTTTATTTTCAATGCTTTTAATATGTAAATTAATGTAGCAAAACTTTTTCAAGCGTTTGAAATCATGGAGTGTTGTGTCCCCTGTTGCAGCACTTTACAGGCAGAATATTTTTTAAAAAAAAACCCTGTAATTACATCAGAAAAAGAGACAGGCAGCGTGCTTTTGGTGGGTGGAGGACTGTTTTCCCCTTTGCATTCCAGCTACATTATGGTCAGTGTGACCTCATATATCTAATTAACTTGGTATGTCTTTGTGTCTTTGATTCGTGATTTCACAGAGATGTTCTGAATGAAAGACTATTCCTGGTTTTGGAGCTCTCACTCCTTAACTTATTAAAGCAGTTGGTTTCTTACAAGCATTGTTATCCTGCTGAATGCAAGAGATGTTCACTGTGGCTGAGAACGGGTCATGGACAGAATTCAAATGCGTGTATTAACGCAGGATTATTCCCACTAGCAACTGTACCTCCCAAAGTAATTTTATTTTTAAGGCATATCTTTGCAATTATCATGGAAATCAAGAAAAACACTGAAGCAAGGAGCCCAGAAAGTACGAAACCACTAGAGAGTGTAAACAACTGTTCTGTTTCAGTGAGTTTTCCAGTGAGCATCTTCATGTTCCGAAATTTGACATTATCTAACTTCTCCATTATGTATTGACTTTGCAAGTACTTTTTGCAAGGTCTGCAACACAACAACAAAAGAGATGAATGCTTTATTTAAATCATGCCTTTTCTTAAATTTTTGTTTTTGTTTTTGTTTTTTTGTTTTTTTTTTTTTTTTTTTTTTTTTGGTTTTTTTTTTTGGTTTTTTTTTGAGTGGGTTAGTAGTTGGGTGTATTTTTCCCCTCCCATCTGCTGGCAGGGCATGACCCACACCCTTGACATCAGCGGGAGTTTGTGTAACTGAGAAGTACAGTTCTGTGGGTCCAGTTCTGTCCCTTGCTGAAAGATCCTTTATTGTGTTAGTTACTACTAAAATAAAATTTATTTAAATGAAGGTGTACATAAAAAAGAATTTTTGGGGAGAAATTATATAACATGGTCTAAGCCAAGGTGATGCCTGCTGCCTTGGAAAGGCAGAAATAACCACCAGCAAGTGTCATTCTGGAACATGGCAATGATAGAATACATTAGTTTTTAAGTTTTAAGACGTAGCTATAGATGATAAAAGCTTAACTTGGTCACATATCATTAGCTGGCTGCTACGTAGCAAATGTGAGTGAATATGTTCATGTGTCCTGCTTTAGCCATTAGGTAATTTTGGCAAATCTGGAGGAACATTGCTTTTAAGTTTCTGGTTAGCTTTGAAAATGGATTTTTGGTGATGGTTTTACTGATCCTTCCTCTTGAAAGTAGCAATTCCTACGCCTTCAGTAAGATATGTTTCATATGAAGAATGGTAGGTGTGTGCCAAACCAGTGTGTGCAAAGTATCAAAAAGCAAAAGGGTTATTTTACATTTGAAGGGCAGATGTAACCACACTTTCTATTAAACCAGTGTGGCAAAGCTCAGGAAGTGAACCTTTGCCAGCACATTTAGTTCCCTGGAAGTAGCTTTTCCAAAGCAAAACATCTCTTAGATGGCAACCTGTCAAGATACTTTTTTTCTCTCTGCAGCCTCTGTGCACACACGCACAAGTTTGGCTTGAGTTTGATAGCCTGTAATAACGTGCTGAAGGCCCAAATATCTCACACTTGTCTAACAAAGATCCCACTTGATAAAAGCAGAAGATATAAACATCCATTCTGGTTTTGAGTGCTTTTCTCTCTTTTCTCTGAGTGGCAGGAGGAGATCGAAGCTTTGACAATTTTTTTTGTTTGTCAGCAACTAGAGTCAGTTTTGTGCTCTGCATTCAAGTGAGAAAACTTTGAAAATATTTATGTAATTTCTAATTTGTTTTTTGAAGTATGTGAGGGAATGTGTTTCTTATAATGGAGCCACTGTTGGGACATTGGCTCAGTGTTGACTGTCAGGAAAGGAGCCGATTTGGTGAATCACCAGTTTTGATACATTGCCTAAATCTAACCTTGTTTATGCTGCAAGACTAAATGAGATCATAATACAGAGGTTTCAGAAACTAACAACTGTATTGCATTTTGTAAGAATCTGCATGCATTATCTTTCTCTCAGGAATAAATCTGAAGGCTTGACTAGATTAGCAGGCCCTGTAATGAGATGGGAATGCATTATTGTGAATGGATCTGGATTGATTTAGACAGGTTTTCAGTTAATTATGTTTGAGACACTTTGGCTGTGACTAATAAGAAAATTGCATGTAATCTAAACTTTAAGACCTAAAAATGTATGCTATTGTGCTTGAGCACTCAGGCTCCTTCTGCAATGTCAATACCCATGCCTGTCAGAAAAAAAATGTATGCAGTAAATAAAATATTGTTGGGCAGCTGGGTAGGAGTTGGTTTGTATTGTTGGAAGGCCTTTGGTGTAAACATTTTACCGTGCAAAGTCTTACCCTGTCTGTCTTCAGGGGTTTCCAAGGGATGGGTTCTGCAAGTGCTTTGTGATGCTTTCTGTAGGGCTTAATCTTAGGCAACTCTAATTTTAAAGCCTCATAAAGTTATAATAGGAGAAAGGGAGAGCAGGAAGACATTTTCTGTGAATAAATCAGTGAAACAGGGAACAGAGCAAGGAGTTTAACATCATGTTGTGTTAGTAAGATTTGTAATATATCAACAAGCTACATTTGTGTACTGAAATTAGAAGAAGGATATCAAAGCTGCCAAGACTTATGTGTATTAGCTCTTTATTTGTTCTTGTCAAAGACATTAAACTTGAGTCTCTGTTATTTAGATGGATTTAATTAAATGTCTAAATGCAATTGTAGAATTAGAAATCTTGGAATTAGAGGAGATACACTGAATCCTGATTTGATACAGTGTATGCCTTCCATGAAATTTCAGCTTAGAGAAGACTTTTCCTCGAGCAGTAAATATGTTGGAACAAGAAGGTCCCTGGTGCCCAGACCAGCCTACGCTGGTAGAAGTGAAGTATCTGTTCCACGGGTATGAGCTAAGTTCCACCTTCCAAGTTTCTCTCTTGACAACACAAGGTGGAGGCCCTCTGACCTTCAAGAGAGGATCCAGATAAGCCAGTGGAGCCGTTTATTCTGTGTGAGGCAGCAACATCCTAGATGCTCTTGGTCAAACTGGGACAGTTTTGAGCTGTTTTGAAGCCATTGGCTGTATCCTGCAGATCTTTAAGGACTATCCTTTCATCCAGATGTTTTTTCTCCCCATCCCTTCCGTTCCTCCTTGCACTGTATGTACATGCAGGTGTCAGCAGGAGGGAAGGGAAGTTGTGATGTTCCTTGTTGTAATTTGCTTATTTGCCTTCCTGGCAGTTTGACTGCCTTTACACCTCTCTCTTTTCAGACTTCTGGATAATAATAGTAATTTTGTAAAAGCTAAGCTAAAATTGCTGTTAAATGCATCCTGATACCACACTTTTTAATCTCCGTTTCCAGCTCACCTTTGTTTTCATAGCCCTCTTGTTTTCCTTATGCACTTAAGAAAAAGATGCAAAATGTTGTGTCCTGGTGTTCTTCTGTACTCTGTTGCTACTTTCCTCACTAATTGTTGCTCTCATTGTCCCGGACTGCTACTGAGGTAGTTTGAATACTGTCTCATGCTCCTCTTCTCAGGGATTTTTCTTCTTTCTCGGATCACTGAAAGCTCCTGAACCCCTTCAGCCCAGTCCTTCATGATTCATAATTCCTCATCTCAAAAGACTCAGCTTTCTCTTCCATTTTCTGGGGCTGGGAGGGAGCTCCCATGGGCTTACAGGGCATTCTGCCTTTACCTAGGGTTGCTCCTGCCAAGTCTGTTTGTTGGAAGGGCTTGTCTTCTGTTGGAAGGGATGTTTCACTACAAAACAGCTGCACAAGGGAGAGTTCACTGTGTTTAAAATTTGCACAGAAAAGTGTAGTGTTTTGGTGTTGGGTTTTGAAATGTTGCAGGAAAAGCTTAGAGTTCCTCTCCCAGTGAATTCCATCGCCACAAGCTATATCAAAGCAGTTCTCATCCTGCATATGGCTTGATTTAGAGACTCAATTAAGAGGAAGTATTAAACAGATAGCGAGAAGGGGGGAAAAGGGGATCTGTGTGAGCAGCTAATTATTCATTTCAATAATTCAGTGGGTTTTACAGTAATAGGTTGGAAAGTAAATACCACTTTGCATAGATGTAGTATTCCATTATTTATACACTGATGAAATTGGGGTTTAATTAAGACTAAAGCCTAAGACTTTAAACCCTTAATGAAACATGTTGCTTTGTATAGTCAATGAAGTACCACTGGTTGGTATTCCTTAACGCAGAAGTGGATTACTCTGTGGTATGGAACGCTGCTGTTACAGAGAAGCATTTTAATGTCCAAAAAAAAGATAACGGCAGCTTTATTAACTGTCATTTTTTTCTCTTTATTTAGAACTTTTGTTTCTAGTATTAACTTCCCTGATTAATTGTATGTATGTAATTATGTGTGCTGCGAAGAGGCAGGGATTGATGTCCTCTGTTTAGTGATATGTCAAGAGCTGGTAGTGATCTATAATTAGCCTTTTGAACTCCCCTGTAATGATTACGATGCTTGTGATTTAGTTGCTTTGTCAGCACACATCCATGTAATGGAGTATAAATGCGATCTGTGTTGGAATGTGAATACAGTACAGTAGAAGCATTCCCAGAGGATGTGATTTTTCCCTCTGCACTGATGGAGGGACATAACACACAAAACCAAAAGGCCATATTTTGAAAATGTCTTCAGTTCCCCAAAAGAATTCTGATTTTTGTGGCTAACAAGTAGCTTCAATATGCTTTTTAGATGCAGATTCCCCTGTAGTTTAGCTGAGAATTATTTAAAGCGAACACAGATGGGTGCTAAGTGGAAAACCCATAGTTTGGCCCTTGACTGCTTGTGGCATATAGTCTGATTCATCTGGGACATGTGAATATGTTTGTTTTTTAAAAATCTCTGTTTTAGCAAAATCTCAGGGATTCCATCAGAGAGCAGTCCTTTGAAACTATGCCAGTTCCTTCAGGCCAGGATTAAGGCATGCATTTTTAACAGCAAAATTAATTAACTGTTAGAATAATTTACATATGGATGGAGTAGATTTTTTTTTTTTTTTAAGTATGGATGTCTTCTTCCAGTCTAGCCATTATGGGGCTGGTAATGAAGTTACTGGATGTAGTTCTGTGATCTGCATTGTGTTAGAAAGTTGGCTGGGCAGTAATAAATCCATTCTGGCTTCATAATCTTTGAGCTGGAGACAAAAAAAAAAAAAAGCTATCATTGGCACAGAGCAAGTTGTTTTCTGGTTTGAGGTGCTGTTGAATTAGTTTCAGCTGTGTATGCAGTGTGGTGATTTATGCAAATCCAGAAATGTAGGAATAACTAGAAAAAAACCTGAAAATAGCAAATTTCTTTGTGTCGTAATTTTAACACTCGTGATTTGTACCTTTGACAAAAATTGCCGCGCCACTTGTGCGTTCTGTGGATATCTGAGCAGAAAAAACCTCCCGATCCCTTACAAAATGAAGGGGAAGAAAAAAAGCCCTGATATCTGTTAAAGCGGGATTCTTTTCGTGTTTACTGCTGTATTTTTATATGCGTGTTTTGAACTTTCAGGAAGCCTGGAGAACACAAACATTCAAAAGAGCCTTCATCTTTGCCGTGCATGCATCTGGCAGTTGTGGCATGTGGGGACCGGCTGGAAGAGACGTTGATCATGCTGAAATCAGCAGTTCTCTTTAGCAACAGGAGGCTCTGCTTTCACATATTTGCTGAGGATTCCCTTAAGCCTGAATTTGAGAAGAAGGTGAGTTTCTTTGTCATTTGGTGAATAAATAAATGAGCTATAAATCACAAATCTCCAAGAAAAGTTAAATTGACATCAACAAGTGCAACTAAATGCGGTTTTAGTGCACGTGGTTTATAAATTCCTTACGCATGCATATGTGTGTTTTTTGGTTTTTTTTTACAAAAAGCTATATAACATGTTGTGTCTAATTTTCCTCCCCCCCCATGTCTTTCAGTTGAAGGAATGGCCTTCCTCATATACAAAGAAGTTTGAATACAACATTTACCCAATAACCTTCTCAGTAGGAAATGCTCAGGAATGGAAAAAGTTATTCAAACCATGTGCTGCCCAGCGCCTTTTTCTTCCGGTAAGGCACCTGGATTGCTGAGTAGGTGGCTTCAGGAAAAGGTTAATTCCACAGAAAGGAAGATTTGCTGGTGTAGTATTAAAACTATTTTCAGTCTGAAACATCTGCTTAAGGATATTTTAGTCTCTGCTTTAGCCACTTAAAAAAAAAACAAACCCAAACCAGAAATCCAGCCTCACTTTTCCTCCTGCTAACTAACAAAGGATGTGTGTTTCTTATTTGTCTCTCGTTCCGTTGGCCTCTTGGACTCTTAAGACTCCATGCGAGAGCTCTTTCAGGGCAGATGCTTCCAGGGTAGATGCTGCATGCCTTCCATAAACAACATTCTTTTCAGCACACGGTCATCCTACCCTTTCTACCCACTATCTCCCTTTCCATGTGTTAGCCCTTAGACTGATGCTTTCAGCAATCCCTTTTCCTTGAGTTTTATTTCTTTTTCCCAGATTTGCCCTTAAGGTAATAATTCCAATGTGCTCAAAATTGGATTTCCTGCAAGAGCCTGTGTATCCTCAGATCTTCAGGTTCGCTGAAAATTTGTATTCTGTACAGTAAATACTTTGTGTCATAAACTTGGAAAATATTTAAGGTTGCTGGAGAGAAGGAGGGTGTTGATAACAATTTTGCATACCCAGAAGTATCAGAAATTGAATGAACTTCTGCGTAAAGTGGTTTCTGTGGAGTTGAGAACATCTACCAAAAATACCTTCTGCATTGCTGTTGATTGGGGTGACTCCAATAATTTTCGCACGATCCAGATTTCTTCGTTACTGTCTTATGAGAAATGGAGGGGACAAAGAAATCTTTACTTTTTCAGATGGAAACAATCAGGAGACAGCTGCACGTCCAGATATGTAGACTGTGAATACGTATGTGAGAAAACATGTGCTGTCAGCGGTGAGGTTTATCTGCCGTTTAGAGGTAGACACACCAAGCCCAGATGGGCTGAACCTAACTCCAGCTTCAGCAGGGATCCTCTCTTCCCTGTGTAAATATTTACGTCACCTGGAAAATAATACCTAAGCGTTACCTTGTTCAATACAGATGTTTGTAAGAATATACTCAAATGGGGTCGTTTCCACTGAGTAAACACAGTTCTCTGCTCTTTTTATTTCTGCGATAGAAAGAAATGTCGTTCTGGTTGATTCTCATCACAGTAACGCTTTCACTTTTATTTGTCATCACCATTTCGGCTGTCAGAAAAAGATTACATATTCATGCTGATTTCTTTAGGTCGAGCGGTGCTTTTTAGGTTCTTTTTTTGGTCACTTACCTGGTGCCAGAGTTCTCTGGTAGCTTCTTGTAAGGAATTTTAGACTGTTGTGAGTTCTCAGTAAAACCAGGAGGCGACCTGAGCTGTAAGTGTGCGTTTGTTTCTTTTGGGGCAGTTGTAAAATGTTGTGTGTGGTCAGGCTGAGGCTGATGGCTCTGAATTTCCTCCTCTGAAAAGGAGGAGTTGTCCAAGAGTAGTTGCAGCTGACACTGAGTTGATGTGGATATAGTAGAGAAAACAAGTTGTAGTAATAGCTGAGGTGGCAAGTGTCCAGTTGCACTTTGGTACTCAAGTTCGCAGAAGACAGAACCTCAGGCTGTTTCTGGGTAATTGCAGCCACTGTTATTTCTTTCCATGCTTGATAACTGGGTTTTGGTACCCCATTTGAATGAGACAATGCTGGAGAAATCCCATCAGCACACAGTGGGAGCAGAGGGTTTCTAGTGTTATTGTTTAGAGAACTATTTTGCCTTTTATTTTAAATAAATACCAGCAGGATGTCAGTATCCTTTTCTTTCTTATCTTTCCCTGTGCTAAGCATTTTCCCCTGCAGTGGCATTAAATGTGAGTGGATTTAGGGAGGACCCCGGGAGAGCTGTAGTTGAGTTTATCAGCTGTTTAGCTCTCAGTTGTGCAAATTGCCTTGCTCCTGATAATGCTAAGCCCGACTGGAATGTGAGTCTTTGATTCACAAGTGCCTCTCCTGCCAAAGAAATCTCTCTTCTGCAGCACCAGCAGGCGTGTGAAAGTGGACAGGAGGGTATGAGGAATGTGTGAAGGGAAAATTGAGTAAGAATCTTTCAGTGGTTTTCCTCATGGATAAAACCGGAGCTCTGGGATGTGATCCTGCTGCTTGTGGCAATGAACTGGTTTGCCCCAAGTGAAAGGTTGATGTACGTATTCCTATACTGTGAAATCCACTCGGGTTGTTAAAATATTAGGGGAGATCATACACTGTCCTGCCTTTTGTAGAGGCTTTCTGTGACATCTGATCACATCTCCAATTTACACGTGGAGAGTAGATTGAGCCTCCATGTAGCCACACAAGTCTAAATCTCTGCAGTCTACCGCAACAAAAGCATCAAGGAGATTAGCAAAAACAGAATAAGGAAGACGTGGGTCTTTACCTGAGCACAAAAAATAAACTGGGAGAGTAATGCTCTCAGCAGTCACTTGAAACTATTCTGTAATCCCAACGTGGGTGTTAAGACACTGGGTGAAAAGCCCCCTTCTGGTCTCACGCCTGTTACATGCCCCGGAGCTGCCTGCAGCTGTCTCTGTGTTGCTGGTCTGGAGCTACCAAAACAATCAGCTAAAGTATCATGAAATGCTGAAAGGATTTTTGGATGATTTTAGTTCTAATAGTAACTAACATTTAGAACCCGTCTCAAAACACTTTATCTACTTAAGAGCTTTTAAAGTAGATTAGCAATATCCCTGTACTCTAGCTGTCCTCTTGAGTACGCTGAAGTGTCCCGCCCAGTGGATCAGAGGCAGCACTGGGAATAGATGCCAGGACCCTATCTGGGCAAAAGTCTCAATCTCTGTTGTAACTTGAGTTAACTGCTCACTATAATTAAGTTTAGTAGCTCAGCTTCGTGGTACTGCTACATTAGCATCAAAATTTGTGATTTGTCCTTAGTTTTGGATAAAGCCCTGGTAAACTGCCGTGTGAGCCATTGCAAACCATTAGGTAACGCAGCTTCCCAGCACACCAGTATGTGTTTACACACTGGTGTGTTAGTCCTTGCCAACCTTGCTAACGCGGGGAGAATCTATGGAGACAGAAGTTGTGAAATCAAATTACAGATAATTGAGTATTTAAGTGAAGTGTCAGGCCAAATATAGCCAGTTCTGTGCAGAACTTTTTGACAGATTTACTAAGAACTCTAAAATCACACTTCTTTTTAAGCCATAAGTGCCTGTAGAGCGAGGGAGGCTGCAAGCGCAGTCAAGACGTGTTCCTGACCATTCGTTTCAGAAAATCTCAGTCTGTCAGGTATGTCTACATGCTCTGTGCTAGCGTGAGCTCGCGCTACCAGACGCAGTCTGGCGTTGCTTATGCTCCAGGTCAGATGGATGTCGTTTTTAACCGGCAGTCGTGTCCCTCCTGGTGATCCCTCCTGGCAGACTGGGCGCTGCCAGCCCTCGCTGTGCGGCGTCTGGTTCAGGCACAGCAAGCTGGAGCCAGGTCTCTTGTACCAGGCCTGCCTTGTGCTGCTCAACTGCTTTGGGAGCTGCAAATCAGCAGAGCCAAAAATACATCATCTTGTGTATGCTTTTGAATAAGTAAAAGCTAAATATTGTTTTATGGATGTTGTAATGTACTTTTTAAAATACTCTATTTAGTTTGGGAACAGAGCTGCTCGAAAGCTATGAGACATTGGGAATGCTGGAGATACTTAAGTTTATCCCCAGCATAACTCCATTGAAATCCCGGGAGCTCTGCAAGGAACTCTTACAAACGTCATTTCTGAAATTAAATTCCCCTACCCAAGGCAAAGTTAAATGCACAGCCAGAGGAGGGTGTCATCAATTCAAACTGATATATGTAGGTTTGAAATAAGTCTTAAACCTCCATATGTGAGAGAGAAAATTGTGAAAGGCTTAAAGGAAGCAGCACGGCTTCTCTTTTAGCCTTTTGGGTGTCACTGCAGGACAACGCCTTGGACCTGGGAGAGGGAAGAACCTTTTGGCAAACCAGAAAGGAGAGCAGGTGAATCCTGAGTAGGGGAACATGAGGTGTGAAGCTTGGGGTCAAATGCTGGTAAGGCACCCACTTCACAAAGGAAATTACTACAGTCCATTGACTTCCACAGGCTTAAATGTGTGTGTGTGTATGTATATGTACGTTTAAGGTTGCTGAAAGAACAGTTTTCTGCTGGAATAAGCAGTGTCCAGGCTGTCAGTGATGCTTGGGAGGGTCTGTATGCACCCGTTAAACTTCTCCCTTAACACTCTGCCGGAAAATGCCTGAAATTGTCTCTCTAGCCGGGCACCCTTAGGACAAATCTTACATCTTACCTGCTGTACAGTGTGCTCTGTGTCCCCCAGGCAAAATCTAATACCGTCTGCCCTCTTTGTATTCATCTGTTGTCTCCTGTCTCGGAAGACATTGGGGGGCAATTTTAAAACGTTGTTTATGTATTGATTTTATGTGACTTTGTGTAGTAGGTCCCTATGAGTTAGGGCTTCTAGGTGCTGCAGAAGATAAACAGTATCCAGGGTGTCCTTAGGCTGAAAAACCTTTTCTTCTTTTATACTGCCAGTCTTCTATTGATTTACAGTAGCTGTTGGCTTTTACTTGTTTTTTTGGTTGTTTATTTTTTTTAAATATTGGACTACAGAATACTTAATGTTTGCAAATACTTGTCTCTGGTATCTTAGTGTGTTATTGAACTATTTGTGTACTTGTTTGTTGATACCTTCACATACTGTTTTGTACTTTTTTGTGGAAAAATCATTCTTCATGATGTTCTGCTACAGCCTTCCACCCAGCAGCGTGAGCCGGGTTGTGTTGGATTTGTCTACACGGAGTTTCTTGTATTCTGAACTTTTGTTTAAAAAGCAGGGACACTTGCCTTCTCCTGCTTGTCCTGCTGCATGGGAAGAACATGTAGTTATCATGGCAGAAGTACAGGTCAGGGCTTTGTTAAACTTGGCTACATATCAATCTGAATCCCAAAGTGTTTAGTCAGGTGAAAAAATCTCACGTCAACCCATACTCGGGGATTTGGCATCTTAGTGGATGCCGTCAAGCATGCTTAAAGGTAATATTTTTTCCTCCATTTGTTCTAAATCTTAATGTTTTTCACACTGTTTCACAGGCAATCTTCAGTCACAGTATGTTTCTGCTTATGTGAAATTCAATTTCTTCAGTAGAATTTATAAAGTTACCTGCACAAATAGGAGAGTTTGTCATTGGTGTCATTGCAATTGGATGAGAGAGTGGTTGTTCTGTTCCACAAAGTGGTGAAAATCTATAGCTTTTTGGATTTGCTTTTCAAAGAGAGAAAGAGGGAGCGACAGGGCTTTTGGATGAGACCAGAGTAAGAAAATGTCAGTCCTTCAGGAATTTTTGGACAGTTTTAGAAAATAATGAAGAGGACTAACAAAAATATAGTTGAAAATGATGGTCAGCTTTAGCTCATGGTACTTATTACTTAACAAACAACCTTACAAATAGCTGGAGCAAACATCAAGGGCGTTTTCTTGGTCTGTTGACGCACTAAATAATTTGCCCTACTAAAATTAATGAATGAACGTGTAAGGATTCAGATAGCCACAAGGGGGAACATTGTCAACAAGAACAGATTAAAGATCCTGGGTCTAATTTACAGTTTACACCACTCGGACTTGACTGACTTGACTGTGGTTATTCCTGGTACAGGATCCGATAACAGAGTTCAGAATCCAACCTGATAAGTTTTAATACGACATTTTTATTTACCAAGCAGCTTTTGTTCTTCGGGAGGACGCAGATACATTTGTTGTGATCGATAGGGTTTTCTTAATTAACGTGAAACATTTGCATATATTAATATTGAGTGTAAGTCTCCTGGGAGCACAAGGTTGTCATAGGGAAAAACAGTAGGAAGGCGTAAGGAAAGATGATACCAAATGGAGATGAAAAGTTTTCTGTTGTATTAGTTTACCCTTTCTGCCTATGGAGGAATCTGTATGTTTCATCAAGGTAGGTGCCAGCCAGTCCAGCTGCAGGGTCAGGATCCACGTTAGCTTTTGGGACAGATTGTGGAAGCATCTTTCACACACACACAGAGTAGCAGATTCACAAGTTACCACATAGTGTATCGTTTTCAATCATTATCCTTTCAGAATCCTTGCGATAAAGTGTGCAAAAATCATGTTTTTCTACAAATGGTTAATTTGTTTTGTACACCACCACCACTTACAGATCTTTAAAAGAACTGACAGAGCTACGTAAATATGTATTCTTTGGTTTTAATTTCAGAACTGATTCTTAATAGGCCTTCAAGGTGGTTTCTTTTTCTTTTTTTCTGTGAGCCGAGTGGATTACCATGTGGATTTTTTATATTACTACTTAGTGGATTTCAAACGAAGGTTAGAATCCTGCTTGTGTGGCCTGGTAGGTGTTACATTGTGCCACTTAAAAAAAAACCCCAAACAACAAACAGCGAGCCGATAACCCGATAACTGTTGTTCCTGTGTGTCTTTGCGTTTAGCTGATAAATCAATAACCTCTTTCAAATTACCAGTTTAAAATAAAAGTTGCTTTTGCCCGTAACCTTCCTTTTTGTTGTTCATTTGGTTCCTTTTCTGTCCTCACTCTGCAAACCTAAAAGGTCATTTTGAAGGATGTGGACTCTCTCCTTTATGTGGACACTGATGTTCTCTTCCTGAGGCCCATCGACGACATCTGGCACATCCTGAAAGAGTTCAACTCGACACAGCTGGCTGCTATGGCTCCAGAACATGAAATACCAAAGATTGGCTGGTACAGTCGATTTGCGCGTCACCCTTATTATGGGACAACTGGAGTCAATTCTGGGGTGATGCTAATGAATTTAACACGGATACGCAACACTCAGTTCAAGGTGAGAAGAAACACAGCTGTTGCAGAAACGAACAGTTGATGTGTTTTTCACTTCTTGTAAACCTTAGTGTAAAATTATATGACGTTTGTAATATAAAGACTCTGAAAAATATAGATCGTATATTTGGATACTAAAAGAAATTATAGTGAAAAGGATTATTAGAACACTGAGAACTTGCAGATGAAGCAGTCTGTTAGCAGGAGTAAAAACGGCTCCTTCAACATTTCATTTTCCCTTAAAAGACAGACAAATGAATAAACGATCTTCCGTGCATTCCCCGTATTGTTTTTCAAGTTGGGAAGCTTGATAGAAGCACCCAGAGAAATTGCTAATTCTCTGTAGCTGCTGGGAGTAGAATTTTGTGTTCTGCTGCAGATCAAGTGACTCCATGTATTTTGATATAAATGAGGTAGGATCAGCTTCTCTGGCATCTCCCCTCTTTTGTGAAAGGCCTGACTTGTGAAATCCCTATTTGTTTCATTAAGAATGTTTTCTGTAACCTCTTTAAAACCTTTATTTACCCCAAGTAGTCTTGCTCCTCAGTCAATGCAAGGGGTTCCTGTACAGGAACAGCTTGAGTAAAAAAGGCCTTTGCTCTTAATAGCCCAATTCCCAGGGAAGATAATTTTTCCTCACTGTTATGTCTCAGTTTTCACCTTGTCCCTGCATTTTTTCCGCCTTTTTTTTTTTCCCCTCCTCTTGCTCAGAATAGGAAGGTTATGAATAGCAGGAGCTGACATCACGGCCAGACCCAGGAGACCTTGCTTTCCTGTTGAGATAAACAAGAGCATGGTCAGCTCTGCTGTTCCAGCCTTGTCCAGGTCTAACATTTCCTGGCAGTTCTTCATTTTTCATCTAGGATTCTGACACGGTTTAGCAGACTCACAAATGTGTGGGTGCCGCGCTCTGAGTCATGTATCGCATCACTGTTCACGGTACTAACCCACTGCTTCTGTTTTTCTGTCCTGCAGAACAGCATGATACCGGGCGGTCTGACTTGGGAGGAAATGTTATATCCATTATACCAAAAGTACAAAAATTACATTACATGGGGAGATCAGGATTTACTAAATATAATTTTTTACTTTAACCCAGGTAAGTAATGATTCTTGGAGCCCTGGTTATCTGCGTTAAGAAAATTTCTTGAACTTGAAAAAAAAAGTTGTTATTTCTGATACACGTAACATACTCTGCCATGAAGTTAATGTGTAAATGCACCTTGGATTTACAACCTATGAAGATCCTTCTGAAAGTGGTGCAGGTCGTGGGGCTCGCACTTTGTTCCCTTGAGTGCCAAAATCTGTTTCCTGGAGATTCTGAGGAAATAAGGCAGTATAACATTAATGGTCACGTGCAGGAATGAAGTTCCAGTTGTTACATGCGCTTAAGAGCGTCACTGGCCCAGGAGGTAGCTGGAATATTGTTTTGTTTCAGATGTTTATCTGGATATGAAATTGCCAATCTTTCTCTAAAACTATGCTCTATTTTTCTGAAATCCAGTTGAATGTTTATGCAAACAAGTAACAAAGCTAATACAGAGGATGGACACAGCCTTTGTAATATCTCCTGAAACTTTTGCCATCCTTGCTTTCACTCCTTCACTACAAGTTTGAGGAAGGTGCTTCTGGCCCCTCAGTGAATAATCCAGCTTCAGCAGGCACCAGGGTGGTGGCATCTGTGTTCTGCTGCTGCTTAACATCTGTGTTGGAGACATGGACGTTGGGATAGAGTGCACCCTCAGCAGGTTTGCTGATGACACCAAGTTGTGTGGTGCGCAGATACGCTGGAGGGAAGAGATGCCATCCAGAGGGACCTGGTCGGGCTGGAGAGGTGGGCTGGTGCAAACCTCATGAAGTTCAACCAAGCCAAGTGCAGGGTCCTGCACCTGGGACATGGCAGTCCTAGGCATGAATACAGGTTGAGCAGAGAATGGCTGAAGAGCAGCCCTGAGGAGAAGGGCTTGGGGGTGTTGGCGAATGAGAAACTCAACATGAGCCAGCAGTGCACGCTGGCAGCCCAGAAAGCCAACCACATCAAAAGAAGCGTGGCCAGGAGGGTGAGGGAGGTGATTCTGCCCATCTGCTCTGCTCTGGTGAGACTCCAGCTGAAGTAATTTGTCCAGCTTTGGAGTCCTCAGCACAGGAGGGACACAGACCTGTAGGAACGGGTCCAGCATAGTGCCACAAAGATGATCAGAGGGCTGGGGCACCTCTGCTATGAAGACAGGCTGAGAGTTGGGGCTGTTCAGCCTGGAGAAAAGAAGATTCTGGGCATACCTTATAGCAGCCTTCTGGTACCTGAAGGGAGGCTATAGGAGAGATAAGATACTAGAAAGAAATTTTTTACTCCTGAGGGTGGTGAGACAGTGGCTCAGGTTGCCCAGAGAAGCTGTGGCTGCCCCATCCCTGGAGGGGTTCAAGGCCAGGCTGGATGGGGCTTGGAGCCACCTGGTGTGGTGGGAGGTGTCCCTGCCCAGGGCAGGGGGGCTGGAACTAGGTGATCTTTAAGGTCCCCTCCAACCCAAGCCAGTCTATGATTTTCTCCTCTTCTGTGTTCTGCTTGCTCTGGGACTGTGAAGAGCTGTGGAGGACTTCAGGTCTCTCAAACCTTGTTCGCAGAGAACAGGGAACCCACCCGTGGATCTGTGTGGCCGATACGTATGTACTTGTCAGCCCAGCAAGAGGTCATGCCTGACTCCTGCCCATCGGGCTTGCAGCATGCTTCCATAAACAGCTTGTAACATTTGTGGTTTGTCCCTCTTCTCCTCTTGAATTGGAGTCATGTTCTCATGAGGAACTTGGCAGTTTTAGGCATCTGTGTTTTAAAAGGGTGTGACTTTTTCCACAAGCGCTGAGGCAGTTTCTGGAAATGCAGCCCCGTGTAAGTATTTTTCACTGATACCACACAGAAATGGCTTTAGGCACTTCCAAGAACAGTGACATCTGAGAAATGCAGGGATTTCGAAATAATGGCATAGTACGTGCTTCCCAAAGAAGCTGAGAGCCTTATTTTGTGCTTCTGAATATGCTGAGTGTCCATTCCTACTTGCGTTCCCTCGTTTCCTATGTGACCTTGCATTCCCTCAAGCGATCTTGAGAACAGAATAAGTTTGGATTTATTTTTATTTATTCCGTTCCCTATTCTTTTTCTCTAAGGAGTCGTAGGGTAGGTAATTGGATATACCCAAATCCAGGCAAATAAAAGGAGAGAGCAAAAGCAAAGCAATAAGCTAACATCTGTTCAGTGCAGACAGATGTCAAACATCAGCGTCCCGTGTATTACCCTCAATCCTAGAGGAAAAAAAAATCAAGTGGAAGAAATCTTCATTGTGAAATCGTAAATAATTTCCAAAAAGGAATGAATGTTATGGGAATAAGGTCTGCTGGAGGAAGAAAAAGATGAAGCCGGATTAGTTGTGAAGTCAAACTCAAGCTGCTAACTTAAATGTGGAGGAACAAAACCCGCCAAAGATCGCAAAAATATTTGAATTTTGTGATGAGAGCATTCTCTGTCAAATCCCCATGTTGAGACTCTTCTCTGCATTGGAGTCTGTCTTTTCCTTGTAACTGGTAAATAATTTTTTGTGACTTAAATAACATCGGACTGCACAAGAAAAGAAAACAAAGGAACTGGATACAATTAAAACACAAGACTAGACTTTCCTGAGGTTTTAAAATGCCGGGTTGTTGAGTCTGGCTTGGGAAGGAGTCGGGCGAGGCTGCTGCAGGTGGCGTTTTATAGATGCGGTGCGTCGGCCTAAAAATCCACAGAACGGTGGTACCTGGGGCTGGAGGAAATGTACCCTTTAGCCCATCTCCAGAGGCCGTTCTGGTGATGAACGGACCCGAAGCCTCGCTGAGCAGCTGGAGTTTGAGTCCAGCTGTGACGGCAAAAAGTGCACAAAAGAGTCACAGCGAGGGGAAAATGAAGAGCACTGAAGTGACACGGACGAAAGGTAATAAATCCCTGACAACATCCTCTCCCTGCAGGGACCTGCTGAGGAGCTGCTCTTGCAGACATCTGTTTGGGGTTACCAAAAGGATCCCCGTTAGCTGTAATAGAGTTTGGAACAGGCGTCCCAGCTCCTCCTGCGCTTTGGGCAGCACTGGGGAGCCCTGCTGGATGTGCCATAGGTGAGGCTAAATGGAAGCCTCCCGCAGTCTGCCCTTTCCTGAGCAGTCTCCTGCTGGAGAGGGCTCGAGGCTCCTACATCTTCCAGACCTACAGAAGACCAGCCACAGCCCTCCTGGGAAGCTAAGAAAGGCCAAGTGATGAATTCAATCTGCGGTGCTTCCAATGTAATCCTGCTGGCGTAGCGCAGGGATTCGCTGTACTCCATTTCTGAAGCAAAAAGGTCACAGGGACTGGCATGATTCGTTATAAGCATATTCTGAATACTGTGGGTGCACAGAGAAAGTTTTAAAAGAAAAAGAATCGGGAGGAGAAAGAAGGTGACAAACCCTTTTGAGAATTTAGGCTCATCTTTAAATGACCTGGACCTGTGAAATTAATGGATGACAAGTCTTAGAAGGACTGTGCAAAGAACACGTTACCTCTTGTGCTCCGCTGCGTAACAAATTGTCGTGGTCTCAGTGGCAGCTTCGGCAGCAAACACGGGATACCCTTTGCAAGCTTTCCTGTGCTGTCTCCAGAAGGATTCCGGGTTTTGTGATGCCCTCAGTGCCACCTGTGCTTCCCTAATCATTCCCTGTAACTGCAGAAACTTCTCCTGAGGGTGGAGGATCCCAGGCAGATCCACCCAGCGCATCCTTTCTTGGTTTAGTTCTGATACTTTTAGCTTTGTAAAATGCTCTCTTGGTTTATGTTTGCAGCCGGGGCCTTGTGATGCCCCCTCTTTCTGTTGGTTTGGGTCTAACAGTGCTGAGGCTGTCTCTGTAGTCACCCCCTGAGGAAAGGAAGCTTCCGTGTCCAGCTGCTGCCTGGGGTATTTGCAAAAGAAGTAATCCTTTTTTTTCTTTCTGATAATCAATCCCAACTTTTTCCCAGAAAAGTGATTTATTTTGTTGTAGCTTTTGTCTGATGTGGCTTTTTCTCTCTCTCCCCTCCCCATCTCCCCCGACCGACGTCGGCAGAGTGTCTCTACGTGTTCCCGTGCCAGTGGAACTACCGGCCCGATCACTGTATGTACGGCAGCAACTGTAAAGGTGCGGAAGAAGAAGGTGTCTCTATTCTGCATGGAAATAGAGGCGTCTACCACGATGACAAACAGCCTACGTTCAAAGCACTCTATGAAGTGATCCGTGATGTAAGTCTTCTGTCTCGATAGAGGCAGTGCTTCTATTTGCATGTAAAGGATTGCTTTGACCGCGTCCCTCCGATGGCTGTTCCGGCAGATCAGGCTGAGCACAGCTGTGCACCCGTCAGACACGAATTCACAAGGTTGCTTTGGCCTCTCCCGTCTTACTCCGTGCGTGTATTTGAGATGATTTAAACGATCCCCTTTCATACTGTAGTAAACTTCTAATCAAAAAGCCTGATAAATTGTTTTTCTGTAATGCTGGAGGTGGGAAAAAGTGTTTGAAAGGAGTTCTGCCTGCTGGTACCGCAGCTCTGGTCCATAAATACCCAACCAAAGTTTCTCCCTGAGCACCTACAGCCTCCAGGCGCACGGAAAGCAGAAGCTGTCCTACAGACACGAGTCCGTATTTGCACTTCCAGTGTTGTCTCTGCACAGCTCTGCTCTCCCAAATACCTGCTTTGTTAGAGTATCCTCGTTTTGGGAAATCTCCCTTTACTCCCTAGAGTCCTACAGCCTCCTGCAGGCTTTAGAAATGCGGTTCCTGGGCATGGACTGTTTCAGGGGATATGCCCAGACAAACTTTGTGCTCCCCGTGCAGACCAGTGGGTGAAGTTGAAAGGCTTTGATGACACTTTGGAAGGGTGAGAGACAAGCCATTGCCACCCTAGATAAGGTTTTATCTTACGAAAACTTCTAAAACGCCGTTTTGTAACTAATTATTCCTTCTACTTTTGTTTATTGTAGTTTCCATTTGAAGACAATCTCTTCCAGTCCCTGTACTACCCTCTGCAGTCGAAGTTTCTGGACACGGTGCACACTTTGTGTGGGAGAATTCCACAAGTATTTTTGAAACAAATTGAGAAAACTATGAAGAAAGTGTACGAAAATCGTGTCATTGTCTACTTGGGGGCCAACCACAGATACTAAATGGAGGTTTTGGGTTTTTTTACAGAGTTTTTAATTCTTGCACCCTGTCTCATGAAGTGTATAAATGAGAGTATGAACTCCTTTACTGAAACTCGGAATGAAAATATTTTCCTTATCCGGTTTCCTGATAGCCCTGAAATTACAAAACCAGAGGAAATCCTAGAAGTCTGCCTGAACTGTCCTTTCCTAGGCCGCCTGCTCTTTCCCTACCTTTACTCGTGGTTGCAACAGGGGGAGTTGATGATCCTCTCTTTCATTTGGCAAGTTTAGTTGGGTTGTTTAAGTACAGCTGGATTCGCTGTGGCTTTTTCTGAAGTTGTACAAAAACAACTGGGACTGGTCTCGGGCTTTAAACAAAGGAGTGACAATTTGAGCTGTGTAACTTAGGGGGCAGGTAAGCCCTGAAAGATGACAAGGCAAATATTCTTGACTGTCGTGAGAACGCTCAGGTACAGAAACGATGGCTTTTGTGACAGGAGGAGCTCAAATTTACTACAGTAAAGGGAAAGTATTTGCTTAAAACTGCACTTCTGTCTGAAGGTGTATTACCTGCTATTCTTCACGTGTACGACCTAAGGTTTCTCTTACTTAGAAAGATGAAGGGAACAGATGTGCCCATTTGCTTTCTATTTTACAGCACTTTTGGTTTAGTGACTGCCATTTTTTTCCCCTCTGCTCTTCAGTAGGTTTGTGAGGGCTTCTCAGGAAGGAAATTATAAGGAAAATATTTACAACATAAATAGGAAACCAGCGCATGAGAAATGAGAGGGGGGAAACAGTGGAAGCTGTGGCACCTGCACAGCGAATGGAGAACGGGTGGAGACAGTCGTGGTCTTCCCCTCCAGCCTCTTACAGTTTTAAGAATGTATTCTCTAATTTGGTGACACGAATTCCACGAGACACGGTCCAAGACGATTGTGAATGAAAAGTACAAAAGCAGGTACTATCCATCTGTTTTCCTCTTTAATTAATCCTCTTTAATTGCTCATTACCACGCAGTAACAGTGGTTTGCCACCGAGGATGCTGCCTCTGACACCTCCTTTTCTGCACCACGAGAAGCCCAGGGCGTAGAAGTGTGTTTCTGCCTGGCACTGCCCTTGCTGGAAGTAGACGTTTTTATGCTGGGATCCTAACGAATAGCCTCAAAGTGAGAGAGGATACAAGACGGCTGTGATGTTTATTTAAAAGACTTCATTTAGTTCAGATATCAAAAATAGGATGTATATGTGCACAGACAAGAGCTTGATAAAACTGGGCAGTAGCTGAAAGGTGGTCGGGACAAGTCCCTGGGGAGCTGGAAGGGAGGGCACTTGTAAAGAGCAGGCTCCCAGAGAGCATTTGCTAAGTGTAAGCCCCGAGGAGCGCGTGTAGGCGAGTGCTTAAAGAAAAGAGCAGAGAAAATGATGTTACTTTTCAAGTCTGTTCAGCAAAAAATTAAATGAGCCACTACTTGGAACTACTGCCCTTTGTATCTAATAGGCGAAGTAGGAGAGGGGTGAGGAGGGGGAGATACACAAAGCTTTTCTCTAATGAATGGAAAAACTGATAGAGGTTGTGTATCTTGTACATGTAACATTTATTAGAGATGAGTATTTGGGGTGTGTGGGTGAGGGAAAGGATGTTTCTTAAGTTAATAAGCAGGATTTCTGAAGGATTACCGTTTGGGGGGTTTCTACCCCATCAAGTCAAGACCGATGCACAGTCTCGTAAGAAAACAGTTTCCCAGAGATGCACGTTCCTCTCTCCTTGTGTAGCAGCTCGGGAGAGGAAGGCAAACGCAGGCCTTGCCGGCATCTCGGGCTGCTGCGCGCGGGGATGAGGTGCCGGAGACCTTCTTCCAAAGGCTGGCGCGTGAAAGTGCCTGCGTCGCCTCGGTGAGCGCGCTGCCGGGGGAGTGACACGGCCTGGCAAACAGCAGGGTCCTCTCTGGGAGAGGGAGGTGTCAGGACAGAGGCTTGGGGTAAGGGGCGTATCGTCCACGGCCGTTGTTTGCGCCTCTGCGAGCTGCAAATTGGAACCACACACAAGTGGAAACGGCACCGCAAGGGACGCCTGTTCTGATTGAGAGCCTGGGACCCAGAAGGGCATTTAAAGCATAGACCTTACTGTCTCTCGCAACTTGCCTTAGTATTTTCTCTTTTAGCTGAAGTTTTAGTTGCTACTTAGAAAAAGCAGTACATTTCTAGCTGGAGGGAAAAGTTTGGAAACTTAACATAAACAAACTTGGAGGACTTCAGAGCCAGAAGACAATGAAAGAGACCATTCAGCAGGCTGCCTAAAAGTTTACTGTGATGTAAGCCTGACGTGCAACAGGTAAAACTTCGGCTAGCAACAGTGAGAACTTGTAAAAAACGTATTAGCTTGCTTTTTGGTCCTTATTTTCAAGTATCAGGGGAAAACTGACTGTGGGTCAAACAGGGGAGACGAGCCGCACGCTGAGCTCTCTCAGTTCCTCGTTTCTCCGGTATCTCCAAGCCACAGAAGGTGGCGGAGGAAAAGCCTCGTGTCCCAACCCGTTGCGACTCTGGTGCTGAAGCTGCGGTTCAGCAGAACCCCCCGCGACTGGGGGCACAGCCACGTGAAGGGATGGAATTCAGTCCAAAAACCAAAGGCGGTACTGCAGCCGAAATGATCAGAGACTAAACCAGGGCTTTTTATGTTTACAGGAGGTGCTACGTTGTGTTCAGAGAGAACTGCGTTCTGCTCTCAACAGCTATTAAACTATGAAGTACGTGCTTTAGCATGAAGCCTTTTGTTAATGTAACATCAGCTGGCAGGAGAGTGGGGGAGGTTCCCCCCTGCTGGGCTTTTTCTGAGAGGGAAAAAAAAAAAAAAAGCTATCATTTGAGCTCTCCAAAGTGTTTTAAAACAATTATGTAGCTTTGATTTTTGTTGTTGTTGTTGTTGTTGTTAGAACTATTAATTTATATTTTATTACAGCTTCCCAAACCATGTTATATTTTGGTTTTAGCAGTAGTTGATTGTAATATTAATCTTGTTTAGAAAACGGTTTTCATTCATTTCGTATTTCATACCTGTGGCTAATGCCTTGGTTATCAGCCTGCATTTATTTCAATAATGGGGTGTGTAAATACTTATATAGACTTTACATCCTCATTTCCCCTTCCTCTCGTGTATTTTAGTTATTTCCAATGGTATAATGTAACCAAAACGCCTTTGCTCACGTAACGCCTCGAGCAGCGTCACCGTAACAGAAGCCTAGAAACGAGGAGTTTTCCTCAAATGAAGGGAAACTCCAGCACAAGGAATGTGTTGATAACGAAGGAAAAGAGCGACGGAAACAGCCCGGAGACCTGGGTTATTGGACCGTAAGCCCTAACCCAGCAAATGTGCGCTACTCCCAATTCTGCCTGCGCGCTCAGGAGCCTCAGACGCGACGCAGAAAGTTACGCACGTAACCGAGTCGTCGGTGTGTCGGCGCCAAAGCTTCAGGTTTTCAGTTTGCAGTGTCTTACTTGAACTTGCCGAAGAGATGGATGGATGGATGGATGGATGGATGGATGGATGGATGGATGGATAGATGGATGGATGGATAGATGGATG
>VZRU01009625.1:37471-51281 GCA_013398155.1 Pedionomus torquatus | reverse complement strand
GGGCAACCTGTTCCAGTGCCTCACCACCCTCACACTAAAGAATTCTTCCTAATATCTAATCTAAATCTCCCCTCTTCCAATTTTAAACCATTACCCCTTGTCCTAACACTCCACTCCCTGACAAAGAGTCTCTCTCCTGCTCTCCTGGAGCACCCTTCAGATGCTGGAAAGCTGCTCAAAGGTCCCCCCAGAGCCTTCTCTTCTCCAGGCTGAACAGCCCCAGCTCTCTCAGCCTGACTTCATAAGAGAGGTGTTCCATCCCTCTAATCATCATTGTGGCCTTCTGCTGGATCCGTTCCGCCAGTTCCATATCCTTTCTCTGTTGAGAACTCCAGAGCTGGACACAGGACTCCAGGTGGGGTCTCGATTGGCTAGCTGTTACTTTACTAGATGCTTAAAGTTAGATGAGATGAATCCTGTCCCTTAGATTTGTTTTGTTTTAAGACTTAATCACATTATTTATTTTTTTTTTTGTTGTGTGTATTTCTACAAGAGAAGCTTATGCTGCAAGAAAAATCCCGTCTGTTTTCAGAACATCAAAGCACTGAAATGTCCTCTGGCCAAACACTTCTTACTAATCAAATAAAAATAAAAAAATAACCTGATTAGGAAAGGTCAGAAAATCTATAGAAACTCTGCTTTAGCACTTGCCAAAAAAAAAATGTTTTTTGAAAATGGAATATGCTGAAGAATAAGAAATTTTCTGCAGGAGAAAGATTTTGTGTAAAGTCCCTTACTAAGTACATTCATCAGTTTCTCGTTTATAACTCCAGGGCCTCTACTGCAAGAGCATTTCTAATTCATTCTCATTTGTGGATCCCTTGTTTTTTCTGCTTCCTCAGAATGCAATGTTATCTAATGTTATTTCATGCTGAGATGAAACATTGACTGTATCAGTAAGGATAACTGCTGAGAAAGAAGAACAAAAGAATTGTATACATCTAATAGTGCAACATCTTCACCGGGGATATGCTGAGCTTGTGAATTTGCATCATCTGTCCCTAATGAATTATCTCATACAGTATTGGTTCCAGCAAATTGGGGTATGTGGAAAGGTGCTAAGGCTGTGCAAAAAGTTTTATCAATAAAGTGAACCTCAAAAATTTATTACTGACAAAGAAATAAACAGATGAACCCAAGCTTTTTGTCAATTTATTTCTTTTTTTATTATTCACCACAAATTTTTGAATTTGAAACATATTCTTAGGTTTGGCTATGGGGAAATCAGTATTCTGATTGGACTGAAAATTGTTTAATATTTTATATGTTTTCCTGGTTTAGGCCAGGACAAAGCTAAGTTACACTGAAGATGCAGATGAGGTTTTTGCCCATCACAGATTATGCCTGAACCCATTCAATGTAGGCTTTAACCCTGTGACAGTGAAGCTGGCGTGGGATAACATTTGAACTGTGAATGGATGTCCTAGGTTATAGGTGGAAATGAGTCTGCAGAACCAACATCTCATGCCTGATTTTCCATCCAGCTCACACATAGGAAACTGTACTAAAAGAATCTGTTGCTTCATTGGACCCTTGCAAAGGATGAGACAAAGTGAAGACAAGTTTCCATAAGCTTCTGATATCTCACAAGTGTCATAAAAATATTGTGAACAGGACACCAGAATTGTCAACGTTCTATCACAATGAAACATTTTGCCACATTATTTCCATGTCCTCACTGGCTGATATTTATTTCCTTTCATATATACTTGGAAACGTATAATTTCCATTTAGACACACCATTTCCCTTCCTCCCCCACAGTCTCTCTTATAAAGGTGTTGGTTAAGAGGTGAGTGCCAGTTTGTCCTTCGGTCTATGTGAGTGCTTGCATAACCACTATGTCAAGAACTGAACTTTCAAAGAACAAAGCTACAGACAGTAGTTAACAAAGTCTGACTATTATTGAAGGCTCTAAAAGGCAGTGAATTACTGCTTTTATAAAATAATAATAAAATAATTTTACTTTAACGTTAATCTTTTATCTCTACCATACAAAGAGCTCAGTGATTTCATGGTGATTCACTCGAGAAGCATTTTTTTTTCCCATGTTACAAATTTGTTTTATATAGCTTAAGAACTTCTGATTATTAGATCATTGACATGGCATTTTTTCCTGCTTGTTTGTTTGATTTCTGATTACTAAATTGTTAACTGAAATCGGAGTGGCCTGAGCAAAGATGAGTATCAGCTTTTTTATTCTGCATAATTCCCAGAACTGTACTTGGTGGATGACAGAATAGTTAATTATATGAACATTGAGAGAACAAGTACGGTGATGGTATGGTATGCAATTAAAAATTACTTGGTTCAAGGAAAGAAGATGATTTATGTATTATTTCCTTTTAAATGTAACAGTATTTTTTCCCTCAGTATAGTATTTCCCATAAAACATATGATTTCTTAAAATATTTCCATTTGTACTTACATCTCTAGCCTAACATACTCAACATTTTTGGCTTGACTGTGAACCTAAAAAATATCACTAGAAAAGATTCACTGCTCAAGGGCTAGGATAATTTAGAAAATCATAATTCGTATTCTACCTTCTCATACCTAGTTATTCTGAGCTTTGTTTGAAGTAATATACACACCTTTAAATCAAGGCATTATTTGGTTGCGAGTATATATATATATATATGTGATACTTAAATATAAAGGAATATGTTCACCAAATAAAGCAATGCAAAAAGCTGCTTTTCTTCGTGAAATATCAGATTGTAATTATGTACAACTATTTTGACTGAATGATACTCACTCATAACAAAACTATATGTGGACAATCCTACACATTTAAAATAAGGTGATTTTGGTTCAGGAATACAACTTTCCCCTTTTGCATGAAGCAAATAGCTTTAGTATCACTAACACTGTTCCACTTGGTTACTCAAGCCGTTTGCAAAGAGCAAAGATAAAACAAAAGAAATGGCAACATATTTTAAACCCTGGAGATTAACCAACCTTTTTTATCTGAAAGACGCTCTTTAATTCTGGAGATCTTCTATTATCTCTCGGCCTGAAAGGTCCCACGTGAATGGCACAAGAGACTTGCTCATTCTCCAGGCAATGAACATATTACGTGTCTTTTTTTTTTCACTTCTGCACAGCAGAGAACAGATTATTAAACTACTTTAAAGAGAAATATTTTTCTTGATCTACTTCTTGATTATTTTAGTCATTCATTGTAATTAATCCTAGAGACTTTTTTTAATCTGTTAATCACCTGCATTTTCCAGATGGGTGCATCATACAACTCAATCAATTGTAGGATGAACAGAACAATGCATTAACTTCTTAGCTCTAGCTTGGAGGGAGATTAAGTTCTAAAGAAGATCTCCGGGGATGCCTTATAGCAGCCTTACAGTATCTGAAGGAGCCCTACAAGTGAGCTGCAGAAGGACTTTTTGCAAGGACATGTAGTGATAGGATAAGGTGTAATGGCTTCAAACTGGAAGAGGGTTGATTTAGACTAGATATTAGGAAGAATGTAGTGGGTGAGGGTGGTGAGACACTGGAACAGGTTGCCCAGAGAAGTTGTGGCTGCCCCATCCCTGGAGATGTTCAAGACCAGGCTGGATGGGGCTTTGAACAACCTGGTCTAGTGGGAGGTGTCCCTGCCTAGGGCAGGGGTGTGTGGAAAGTCTTTAAAAGCTCCATCCAACCCAAATCATTTTATGATTCTGTAAGATATTCATAATCTTTTCAGTGCATTGAATCTATAATGTAACCCTCTGCCATACCATGCAGCATCATGGCTAAAGCACTGCCAAAATGCAAATCAACAGCATGAGATGTTGTGCAGCTGGCTGTATGATATTGTATATGACATTCCCAGAAGCCGAGTCCTAGTTCATGTCACAGAGCACTGGAAACAAACATTTTTTCACTGTTCCTACATTATGTATTCAAGTAGAATTGTCACAGCCATGTATTAATAGTTGACAGTAATTACAATAGGGCAAATAGTTAAATATATCACTGTTACACATTGATAGACAATTGAATTCAATTTGCCACTAAATGCACTGCATACATAAGCGGATCTTAGTCTTGTAACTTTAAAGATATTTTAATAAACATTGCTATAAAACTAAGTCTTCTCATTATATTTAAGTAATCTGTAGTTGCATAAGAACCCATTTTTAATGGTTTAAATTAATTTGTGGTAAAGATATATTGCAAGCATATAAGTTATTTTTAAAAGTTGAAACTGTCTCAATAATGTATGTAAAATGCTAATAGAAACCAGATTCCATGTATGGTTAGAGTCAGTTACGTTTTCATGCAATGTACGAGGCAGTTTTTTTCTTTCATTTTCCCATCTCTTGCAGAGAGTTTTAATAACAATCCTTTGGGATAAGATGCAATGCAGCATTTAAGTATAGTTAGCAGTATGCCATGTTGTCAAAAAGAAAGAGATGAAAGTTTTCTTTCATATAAATATCTATTCATAGGTCGCTGCTTGTAAAAGATTTATGTATATGCGCCCTATTAAGCCATGAGAGGTAAGTTTTATTTGGCAAGAAGTAATAGTGCATACTTTATTGTGGGTTATAAATGTGTAACTGTTATTAATTTTTCAGTAAATTTTCTAGGCAGTGATATACTCATAATCTTTTAAAAACTGTATTTTTGACCGTGGAGATAATATTTTCTTTTTTTTAGGTTCATTCATGCAAACTGTTCTCAGTTCAGGGTTCAGTGAATGTATAAAAGAGACTTTAGGCCCGAAATTACCTAAAAATTACAGTCTATCTGTCTTAGAAAACTGCTTTCCATGAGAAATTGCCTGCTCACAAAACTGATTCCTATCATCCATCTATCATTTGCTTCAATCTTCCAACAGAATAGGTTAATTCATCACTGTTAGTTTGATGACATTCAGCTGTGTCTGTCTTTAGCCTTCTGATTCTATTGGGGCCAATGGACTTCCTGAGGAGGATTTGGATTCACAAAATGCCTCAAAACTAATATCATCTGGACGGAGCTCCTGTTGATTGATTCTATTAGTTCCTTGTATGATTTAGAGTCACCTCTTAGGTGTCGTTAAACACTTCGTTACAAATACTGATCATGAGACCTTATTCAAAGTTTGATGCAATCAACTAACAAGTATATTTCGGGAGGGAACTTCTTATTTTTATCGACTTGATTTCATACCTCTAAACGAGGTGCAACTTTGTTTGAATCTAAAGCATAACATGTACATTTCAAAATGTTCATGTTCTCAAAAAAACCACTCGTTTGACTTCTGAAAATGGTGTCATACATTTATAGTAGAAGGTTCATATGAAATCTCCAATCCTGTCTTTGTCTAAATCTGTGCACAAAATTAGTGTGAAATTTATCTGAGAAACAGGAATTTTGGCAACTTGAATTTTCTCTGGTTTCTGTTTAGCTTCACCCAATGCATTTTTAATGTCCATTGCTATTATTGTTGTTGTTGTCATGTTACTGTTGCAAATCTGACAGCAATAACTTATTTGTAAACATTTATTTATGGCCTATCTATGCTAAGCCTTTTAATGCTTAGGCTAGATAAGCTAAAAATCGACAGAAAATTTTAACTTAATTTCAGTAGCATCATGCAACTTTTGTGCTTATGTTTTTTTCTTTCTATTTTACTTTTGTGTTCACCTTATCTTGCTTAAAAGTACTCAACATCAGCATCTGCCACCACAGAACCCCAAAACAAAAATCTCCAAAGGAAGAAAGTTTTGCAGATCCTGGATGAGAATTCATGTGTAGCTACATTTAGAAAACATATTTTTGTCAGCATCTTCTCCTTCCTACATGTTTATCAGTATACATTCTTCTTTAAACATTACCCTCCATTAAAAAACAAAACAAAACAAAACGCTTGAAATACAATTACTCATAATCTACCTAACTTGAACTCAAGACAGTATGTGCAAAACCAAAATATTTTCAGTTCAAATATGAGAAAAAAAAATCTTTATCATGATGGTGCCAGAGCCCTGGCAGAGCCTGCCCAGGGAGGGTGTGGAGTCCCGTTCTCTGGAGACCTTCAAACCCCACCTGGATGCAGTCCTGAGGGATGTGCTCTGGGCAATCCTGTTTTGGCAGGGGAGTTGGACTAGATCATCTCTAGAGGTCCCTTCCAACTCTGACAAGTCCATGACAATTCCATGATATCACTCCTTTTTTTTTCTACAGCTGTAAAACAAAATTGCTATACATTTTATACAGTGGGCATTTTACACACTGTATTCTTTCTTATACTTACCTCCCCACACACCAGTTTTAAGCTTCTTAGTCCTGATAGCTCATTACGTATTCCCCTCAATGACACCTTGTTTGGAAATAAGCTGGGCAATACCAAATGAATCTCTAGAGTTCTAAATCTCATTCTAATAATTAATAGCAGCTCTTTCCAAAATAACTCAAGGAAACTAAACATGTTGAATTACTCTAGAACTGAGTGCAATGTTCAAATATAATCTACTAGATGTATGAGGCAGAACTAGTCTGTGTACATATTGCAAATCCAGTGCAGTAAGTTCACAAATGATGTACCTGTAATACTGGTCTGGAACAGCTGGCTGATTATTTCTTCATTGTTATCATAATTTTCAATGGCAATTCCACCTACTGTTATTCCTCATAAGAAAACAAACAAACAAACAAACCAAAGCCCCATAATTTTATTAATTTAGAAAAAAATAAACAAAAAGAATGCAGTGACAATGAACACAACCTTTTTACTACTAAAAATGCATAGTTACTGCTTTTTTATGAAATAATAATTTGTCTAGAGTGAAATTTATTTATTTTACTATAAAGTAACTTAGGATAAATTCACAGGTATAATTCCGGCAATTCTCCGTAGTTCATATAGTGAACAAGTTAAAAAAAGATGATTTTGAGTACTGGCACATTTTATCTTTCCTGTTAAACTTTCTATTCAGACTTGAAACCAAGAGATGAATTCATGCCTCTGATTGTGCCTATGACTTTCTTACATGAGCTGGCAGCATCCGTGTGAGTGAAAGTCTTCTGAAAACAATGAGTCTATTGATATACACCGACTACAGAGTTACATCAGAATAATCTAGACCCTACACAGCTTAAGGGTAGCAGTGTACACTAATAAGACAGCAGTTATCGGGTTAGAGTACATTTCTTCAGCTGAAATGTCCTCAGGTTGAAGCAGAAAAAGTAAGTTAAACCACCCATATTTTAGATATGCAAAGCTGGTGTAATTGTTCCCATTTAATAAGTAATTTGAGTTTGCCTTCTACTTGTATAAAATCAGTAGTTCTTATTCTGTGAACATTTTCTTTCAGAAAGATAATTTGACATACGCTGTTATTAGACACCTTTCAGGAGAATATGCTCTTATGGAAAAACTATGAGTAGAAACCTGATGTTTTCTGTTTATCTAAGTTTAGCTGTCAGATAGGCAGCTATGACAAACACCCCCAGACTGACCTCAGCATTGCCTTTGATCATGGAAAGTAGTATCTTTAAAAAAGAAAGGAGGCTAGAAACTGGGAAGAGAGATGGGCATATTTGCTGGTCAAGTTCTTATTCTAAATTTGGTATTCATAAAGCAGAAGAAACTCTGATCAACTAAAAAGCAACCATGTGTTCACAGATCTCAGGCAATATGGCACCATTCTCTCTGCTGTTGATCTGTGGAGTCTGAGTTTTGTAGAAAACTCCAGCTTTATTTTACTGCTAATGAAAGAATTACAATGAAAGCAAGAAAGATTGAAGGCTGACACTTGACTCTCAGCATAATATATCTTCTATGGACTACTGAGGTCAGATGTATATTGCATGTTTTTTTGCTCTTGCACCATATAATCTCATCTTTTCCCATCATACCGCATATTTGGTTCCGTCTCAGTAACCTATGGAAGAATGACTATGTGAGACTTATGCTCACACCCCCACTCCTTTAGTTTTTCTTCTGATAGAACAGAGAACAAAACCAGAAGATGTAGTAGATGGTTGCTTTTAGGTTAGCTTCTTCTGGAGAAAATATTTCAGTAATATTAATATCTTTCAAGTTGCTCAGACATTTAAGAAAAAATATTGATTTAGAATTCCAGGTAAAGAGGATATAGTAAGCTGAAACTTGTAAAGAAAAAACAATGTCAACACTAGTTTAAAAAAAATTTAATTTTAGAGAAATTCATTTAGTATAAAACATATTTGGTGACTGCTATGTGTCTTGCAAAGAATGAGATTTGTGTTGGTTCTTAAAGACTTTTATGCTACTGATCTATTCTGATATCTCCTTTAAATATCCTTTTATTTTTTTTAATTATTCGATATATTTAATTTGTTGGAATAGTTTTTATTTAAAAATTATTTTTAGAGTTACCTCATGCAGTTACCTATACTTACAGTAGTTACTGCATTGATAATTGTCCTATTAGAAATATAACTTCAGACTAGATCATTAGTGAGAAATGTTGCTGAATATGTAATATTTGTATTCAAAACATAAATAAAAGATTTGTTTCGTATCTTGTAAAGAAATATTAAGATGGAAGCTCTAATACCCTATCACTCCTTCCTCTACAATAATGATGAATTAAAATGTAATACCTACCTATGCCTGAAAGCTTATTCTTCTTTTCTGTTTTTTTTTTTTTTTTTTTTTTTTTTTTTTTATCTGCCTATCATGAAATAAGTTAACTACTGTCACCTGAGCATCGTATGGGTTTAGAACTTCCAATTGCTCTTATTGACCTCAGGAGCCTATATGGCTGTAGTACACAGTATGCAAAGTTTTACATATGCAAGAAGTTGAAGGACTAGAATTCAAACCTGAAAAATTGCATGAAGACTAAAGCTTTTAATCTCAGAATAAAACAAAATAAATTTGTAAGCTGTCTCTACTACATTATTTAATATAATATTCAGAATGTTAATTTATTTCTTGAATTCTTCCATGTCACACAACAATACCAGTGAATTAGAAAGACGGATATTGATAGTAACACTTACAGATGCCAAAAACTCTATTTCACTCAGTCTTCTTAAGGAGCTTGTCAAAAAACTTATATTCTTTTTTCTTTGAAGTAATCGCCTGTAGTCATTTTAACTACGTTGTTTTTATTCATTCCACCTAGTAGTTTAATCATTGTTCAATTACTTACAATTCTATAAGCTTTGTTGTCATATTCTTAAAATTTTCATTATATTGTTATTGTTGTATAATACAAAGGAATCTTATGTTATATTATAATTAAAAAAAAAAAAAAATCGCAATTCTTTTAACCAGGGACAACGTTCTCACAACTTTTAAAATAAAGGAATAGTAACGTAGCAATAGATACAGATCTTAGAATGTAGACACTGAAATATACTAAAATTGTCACATCTTATTCTTTCAATCATTTATTTAGAAGGAAAAATACAATGAAAAAATTAAACAACTAAAATATGTTTTAACTGATGGCAAGATGAATACCAGTTATTCGACAAAGAAGATATGCTTCCTTTTAATTGATACTGAACTGATTCTGAGAAACACTTTTTTTTTTTTAAGTGGAAGATATAAAAACCCCACAAATAGAGAGAGATGATAAAAGAAAAATAGCCTCCAGTTTTCATAGTAAACTGAGCAGCCTTGTGCTGAATGAGGTTGCTCAACCTCTCAGCTGAGTAACTCTGGTAATTTCTTTACTTAAACCCCAGTTGTAAAAGTAGAAAATGTGTTTTGCATCCCTCTTATCAGAGTGTAATTTTAATCTTAAATATCAGTATATGATATGATCAGTATTATGAGAAGTAGTAGACTGAATAATTTACAGTAGATACTATGGAAAGATTAAGATATATTTATAAAATTCTATTTCTCTTGCTCCGGAGACTTTCAGAAATATATAGAATTATCTCTTATTTTTCTCTCTGACAAGTTTTTTGCAAATAGATTTTCTGACATAAAAAGTGCTTCTTGAATGTTGCACAGTAAGATTAGAGAAATTGTACATAGCTGCCATGATGTAGAAGTAAAGAAAAATGTGTTTTCAATTTATTTTATACATAAACTACAGATTCTACATTTCAGAAAATAAAATACAGATAATGATGTAAAGTTAAATTCTACTTTAGCTGCAATTGATTTGTATACCTTTAAGAATGAGAGATTTTTAGCAATCTCTTAAGAGTCTGACAGGACAGAAGGGAATTTTATCTCTCTAGTTGCAACTAGACAAGCAAAACCTTAAAATTTTTCAAAATATGAAGATTCACCTCTGGCTCTAGGATTAAATTCCTGGTATCCCATCATATGACTTTTTGCACTTTCACATAATTGTTTTATCCTTTCTTGCCTTCTTAACCCTAACAAAGTGAAAGAGTATGAATCTTCTACAAATCATAGAATTTCAGAACCACAAAATAGTTTGGGTTGGAGGGGATTTTAAAGATCACACCTCTCACCAGACCAGGTTGCTCCAAGCCCCATCCAGCCTGGCCTTAAACATCTCCAGGGATGGGGCAGCCACAGCTTCTCTGGGCAACCTGTTCCAGTGCCTCACCACCCTCACAACAAAGAAGTTCTTCCTAATATCTAACCTAAATCTCCCATCTTTCAGCTTAAAACTCTTACCCTTCATCCTATCACTGCACTCCCTGATAAAGAGCCCCTCTCCAGCTCTCTTGTAGCTCCCTTCAGATACTGGAAGGCTGCTCGAAGGTCTCTCTGGGGCCTTCTGTTCTCCAGGTTGAACAATCCCAACTCTCAGCCTGTTGATGAAAGGCAAAGAAGTAGAGATTAATTATTCCTTGTATGAGGAGTGGAAAACTAATGTACCAAGAGAGCTGAAAAGAATCCTGAATTGTCCATTTATATCCAGTGAGAGTTTTTAGGGCTGACATTATTAAATATACAACTTTACAAATTATTAGTTATATTTGTCTTCTGAAGTGGTAGCTGAAAATATGTATTTGGTTCATTTTCATCTAAGGCTGAGAAGAGGCTTTGGATTCAGAATCAACTCTAGCTTTGGAGAAAAAAAAATAGGAAAAAAAAAGAAAAAAACCTCACCAAAACATGTCTTGAAGTGATTAAAGTTTTCATTTCGATTAATTTTCCTTCAGTATTCTTATCTCTATTGGTTACCTTTGGACGACGCCACATTGTTTGAAGGTGGCTCAGATGTGACTCTTATGATCCTATTTCTGAAGCTTCTAAATCTCTTCATGAATTACATATGGAATCTTAGCACAGTACTTTGCTTTAAGAACCAGACAAGTAAAAGTAAGGATTCACAATTCCCCCTTCCTAAGCTATTTTTCGGGTTCATCTTCAAGTGTTTATTAGGAGATACAGCTGGACAGATAAAGCAGTCATGACACCACAGTGCTGTTCTCTGCATAATAAATAGGTGTTCAAACAAGGTCTTTTTGCCTCACTCCCACTGAATTATCATCTTTGAAACATTTTGATTGAACTTAAGAGGGCAATAATAAGCCTTACTGTCCTTAAGTGAACAAAAGAACGACAGTACTCAAAGCATCTAGTAGAAACACCCACATATTCTTGAGTCTGCTGTATTACAATCACTTGCAAGCCTTGGTTGTCTACTTTGTTCTTTTATAAGGAGAAATTCTGTGATCTGAGGGCAAAGGTTCTCTGCTTTCAGAATATGACTGGGTAAAACTGGATATTAAATAGCTGCATCATATAAGCTTCTTACTGTTGGGAGGGGAAAAAAAAGGCATCAGGAAATGTATATATGCACATTCATTATTAGTTACACCAGTCCTCAAACTCTAGTTCTGATGGTCTTTTGGACAAGTTATTGAAAAAAAAATAATAATTTAACAGGTTGTTGGGCAGAGATGTTCCTCTTTTCTCTTACTAAATTATTATGTGCTTGTTTTCATTCAGTATTTTTTTTCTCAAATTCCTTCTTTAGTCATTTCAGCCCCGTTGATTAAAGTACAGGGGATTCAAAGAAGTGTTCCAAAAGCAAGGAGGGTGCCTCTGACTTTTTCTCTACTTTAAATTCAATTAAAAAACTGTTCAATCTAAACACCTTACTGAAAGTTGTTTGGATAATGCAAGAAACAAATTTGTTCCCTTGTGGCACTCAGGAGCTGAAAGTCTAATTTTCATTCCTGACATATGATCATGTTAAAAAAAGAAGCTATAAATCAGGAATTGCACTGTTTGAGCAGAGAATGTGAGGAGTGTGAGCTGAGGGGGCAAAAAGATCAAGAGAGATAACAGAGAAGAGGGCATGGGCTAAGCAAGAATAGCATAAAAGTGATATAAACACCTAAAAATGGAGAAGAAATCACTTACCTCCTTGATAAGAAATGAAAAGCATTAACATGCGTTATGAATCTCTCAACCATATGTGCAAGCTACAGATTTTCTCAGGATGCCATTGACAATGTAAAGCTGTTTGATGAGTGGATGCACCTGTTGAGAGGACTGAGAGCACAGAACAAAATTGCCATGGGCAGTGAGGATAGGCTGCTCCACAGAAGAAGGTAAGATGGGACCTGGGTACAGTATTGGGACAAGAGAGAAGTTTAAATGCAGCTCCCAGCAAAGGAGGAGCTGGCTCTGGCTTCCAGCTCCCCTCACAACAGCTCTTCTCAATGAAGGAGCTGATCTCAGTTTCAGCCAAGAGAACCCGGCTTCTTACCTCAACTAACTTCCTGTAGTGAGGATGTCCTTGAATCCTTCTAGAGAAAAATTCCCAGGAAATAGTCGTCTTAGTTTAAATAATCATTTGCACACTTTGGTAACAGCTTAAATAAGCAAGGAGTTGACTATGGCTTTTTCTATAAATTATTTAAATAAACTGAAAAAAATCCCCAAACCTCAAAATGAGTACAGAAACAGACTCATCTCTTACTAAATGATAAATTGGTTTTCAGGCACTGTTTATGTTATGCATTTCTGATATATATTTGATATTATTTGGGAGGTCAGACTAGATGACCCTTGGAGGTCCCTTCTGGCCTGGAGGATTCTATGACTCATAGCAAATGTGTACTTACTTCAAATATAGGCTCATTTTTTGATTATTATTTCTCCTGCAAGAGACCAAAAATTGATGCTTTTCTTACACAGAAAATTTCAAAATTGGGAATGAGTTAATCTTCCATCCAGAAGGGTCAAATAGTTGCCATTGACTCCCTGTGTTGATGGTTGTGCATATTATGTCTCTAAGAGGGCAGGATGAAGGAGAGAAGAAAGCTGTGTGGACTCTAAAGGGTGATTTTACATAAGCAGGGATGTTACAGGAGTGCTTTGCTTCCCATTTTCCTTCACCCAAAGGATGTCATAATCCAAGGTACCTGTGCCAGTGTGGGTCCTCTGTTGGAGCGTCAGCCAATTCCAGTTGGTTGAAATAAGAAGATGGGGGTAACATCTCTATTCTTTCTGGATCAATCTCTTTTCACTAACATAGGTCTCGGAACACACGTAGCATCACTTAATCAGGACACCTTGTTGGTCACTAACTCAATTGCATTTATGATCGGTTAAACATTTAAATAACCTTTATCTAAATATTAATTAATGTCTGAAATATTGTTACCACATGTGTCTGCCTTACTCCACTTTATGAAAGCATTTGTGACCCTAAAGCATTGTGTTAACTCCTTAATTGTAATTAAGAAGAGTGTTTCTTGGTTGGCATCATGTAAAACAGAGAGATCTCCAGCCATGAACTTTTTACTGCCATGTTAATTTTCCTAATTGCAAGTGGCAGAATAATTCGCTAGAGTATTGCCCCACAAGCGTGCCTTGTATTATACCATAGCACGATACATATATTTCCACAGTAAAGGTTGGGGGTTTTGTTGTTG
>VZRU01009625.1:0-34189 GCA_013398155.1 Pedionomus torquatus | reverse complement strand
CTTGTTAAAGGGCTACTTTTCTATGGCTTGCAAGACTCCTTTTTGATCATAACCAGGGTTGAGGTCAGCCAGATTTTCTACTTAAGAGATTTTTCTCTGCTTCTTGATGGAAGTTGTGAACCAGGTTTATTATCAAAGGTGGTAGCATCTACAGTTCTACTACAACTATTTGGTATTTTACAGAAAAATCATGCTCAAAATTACTTTATTATTATATTAAGTTATTCATATGGAATGGCTTCTAAAATGTTTCAAGAAATAAACTGTTCAGTGTTCAATATTTACTTACGCTTTCTGTTTCTGGCAGTTCAAACTCCAACACATTAATACTTGAAAAACTAAACATAGATGGTCCTTTTTACATTTGGAAGTTGTTTTTTTTTTTTCCCTGCGCTGTAAGAAAAAACATTATTCAGGCTTTCAAAGGTCTTACTATCTAGAATATTTTAAAATAGTCTACAGGAAGTTTTACATGGCTAATTTGAAAAAAAGTCTCCATTTAAAAAATTTAGAGAATGTATCCATGTAGAAAATTTATTTTTGTGAATGTAATTCTGCTATTTGTTTCACTAAATGCTTTGTACTAATTTTTTTAGCTTGCAGACTAAAGCTGGAACTTCAAAGGTAATCTAATTTGTCATGCTTCTGACTAATTATCAGTAATAAGGACTAGTTGGTTCATCCTTTGTCCTCACAACAACCTGTTCTGGCACATGTATTCTGCTTCCTGGCATCATTTACTGGTAGTTAATAAGGAAATCACTTAAGAATGGACTTTGAATTTTCCATAATTGTTTGTTTAAGCAATACTGTAAGGATTCCAGTAATTCATTCAAACAGTACAAGTAATCTGAAGAAGAACCACAGTGGAAAAAGAAGATTACAGAATACATTTATTTGATTTCCTGGCAGTTAGTAATTTGTTTTCACTGAAAATTAAGTTCAATATATAAACTTAGCAGGTAAATTGCCAAATGACTTCATGTCTCAGGTAGAAAACATGTATGAGAACAAAATTCAATTAGATTATCAAAACCACTTTATTTTAATATTTATAGTAATAAAGATGAGTCTTAATTCTTTGTGTTTCACTTAGGTTATTTGCAGTCAAAATATTTGGGAAAGAATTACTTGGGTGTGATTTTAAGGTAGCTGGTTACATTCACTTTTCTCGTGTTCTTTTCTTTGCTAGCACTTACAAGTAGAAAAGAAATAAAAGTGTTTGAGATAATTTGAGGATGATAACACCAAATATATTTTTGTGAATCGGGAGGAATTAGCAAGGTGTAGAATGCTAAAAGAAGACCTGACAGTAGAGAGGATGTACAGCTAGAGCTATTTCTGTGGAAGATGTTGAGTTTCCAAATGTTCATCAAATTGTGATAAATGTACTTTGGAAGATAATGAAGAACTCTATTTAAGTAAGGATATCTGCATTTTATTTTCTCTCTTTTTTTTTTTTTTTTTTTTTTTTTTAGTGTTTAATGGATTCCTGTATTCCACATGAACTTTTACTTAAATGGATATAATAGCAATTACTTCTTCGAAAGGTGGTCTAAAAATTCCTACGTAACTTTGCCTAAAGAATAGCAATTATTCCTCTGGGTACTGATATTTTATGTATGTGCACACAGATACAATCATGTGAAGTTGACTTCATGTGGGAGAAATAATTATCTAATGGTGAGGACCCTGCACTATAGAAAAATAAAAGACCATATTAAAAAGATAATTGTATTAGTGGAGAGTGCATGCTGCACATTCATTATTCTGCTACAGGTCAGCTTGCTTTGGATATCTATACCTGGCTAGACCTGCAAACACTATAAAAATGATCTTACTGACCCACTCATGGCAGTAGGTCAAGCATCTAAAGGCTTAAAGGGCACAAAGGCTGATTTCGATCCTCACACTCAATATTGTTGCATATACACATGCTCTAAAAGACAATATGGCAAATGGAGAAGTCTTATGTCATGCCAGCGTACAAATTGCTAGTACAACATTATACACTAAGAGCCCCCCTTGTTCACATGCAGTTCTATAGATTACTTCTTTCATAAGTATATTTAATCAACTAATTTTTTTATCCCATGGATTCTGACAGGTAGAAATCCTTTCTAATGGTTCACATCCCTGTAAAAATAACCCATGGAAGTGTCAATAGAAATACATCTTGTAAAACAAATGGATCAAGTTTGTGAAGTAATTGCAGAGGACCAGGTGGCATGAATGTTACTTCCATTGACGACCCAAATATTCCATGAACTGTAGTTGAAGGCATTCTGATAAGTATATGACTTTGCTATAAAGATTAAGATTCTCATGTGGAATGGCAATTTATTCCAAGAGTAATTACATGAATATCAGTAGAAGTTGGAAATATTTTTATCAAAATAATTACATCAGAAACTGACCTCTGCAATCCATCATTGAGCATGTTTTCTTGTTACCCATGACTCAGACTTGGGTAAGCATTACAGAATCACATCATAAGATGTTTTCACTATGGAAATTAACTACTTGAATATGTTATTTTGAGAGGGAAATTACTCTAATTGTTTACACAAACACAGTAATTACATTTTATTTCCATCAAATCTTTCTCAGTGTTTGTCAATCATTCCTCAAACCCATTTTGATTCTCCCACTCCAGCTCTGGAACATGGTGTAATTTTTTCCATCTGTACTTTCTCTGCGACTCCTTCTCTGTCTCTTGCTTTATTGTTTCTTCTGGCTCTGTTGATTCTATTTTGAGAAAATAATATATCAGACTTAGTGTGTATTCCTATGTGTTAGGGAAGATGCGAGCTGTGTACTGCCTAGGGCCTGTGCAGCTAGCAATAAATAAATAAATAAATAAATAAATAAAACTCAACTGATAAGTGAGATAAGTGTGAAGGTATTGTGACTTTTGAAGTTGTAGTAGCTATTTTTGATGTTGATATCAGCATTCTTTCAGATTTGGGAGCACAAGAGAGAAGTTTTCTATGTTCCTTGTAAGTTATTTTTCTCCATTATAGCCATTAATAAAGGGAAATTGTCTTTCCTTCCACATGTTAAAACATAGTCTCTCCACACAAACACTCAGCTAAGCTGTGTGCACATCCATGTGAGTTGGTAAGTAATCTTGAGATCATTTAGGCTGGAAAAGGTTTGGTTCCATCACCTGGGCAGACTCAACATTGGTTGCTGGAACTCTGAGTGCGACTCTTCCAGACAGCCACAGTTCCCTGGCCGTGCGACAGTCAGTTCTGCCCACAGCAGTCACTGCTGCCTGTGATATTTGATGTTCTTCTGGTGGAGCTGGCATTTCTGTTGCCATTGATATATTTACTTTCCTGAAAGAAAAAAATAAAGCATAGTTATTATAGTTGAGCAGATTTTTCATGTAGGCTACAGAATTCTTAAATATGTTAAATTTATTAATTTTTGGGTTATTAAATGGATTACAACAAAAAATAAATGTACAGATTGTTCTAAATTCCGTGGGAAAGAAAGTTATGTGAAAACTGATCAAATACCCATATTTTGTACTTTAGCGCTAATATCCATCCACAAAATAGTGATTACTATTATTATTATTATTATTATTATTATTATTATTATTTTTATTATAGAAATTCCAGATTTGGAAACTAACAAGGTAAAATCACTTCTGTATGGTAGGGCTATAAGATGTAGAACAAGATCTGTTCCAAGGGAATCTTATTCCCTTGAATACAAAGTAATAAATTATTGGGGGGAAAAAAATCTCCTTATATTAGTCTACTGCAACTATTAGTAAAATGTAAGTGACTTTGGATACTGATGGATTAATCTCTAAATAGTTTCTTTGTTAACATTTTAATCTAGTATTTTAATGGGTTATTTATGCGGGAATAACTTATTGCAGTAACTATTTAGTTCTGCCCTTATTTTGTTTATGTTAAACTAAGAAGCACTTTATAAGTAATAATCCCCAGTGTAAATTATCTGCTATAATTTATGTAATAGTATAAACATATGTGAACAACTTAAATAATAAGTAGTATTTACAGAAAAAGAAAAAACTGTTTTATTTGTACAATATGCCTGACTTTCTGTCCTACTGTTAATAATTAGATATGAAAAGGTACGGTGTACAGCTCTGGAGTCCTCACCAAAGGATGGACATAGAGCTGTCGTAATGGGTTCAGCAGAGGGCCACAAAGATGATCAGAGGGCTGGAGCACCTCTGCTGTGAAGACAGGCTGAGAGAGCTGGGGCTGTTCAGCCTGGAGAAGAAAAGGCTCTGGGGAGACCTTAGAGCAGCCTTCCAGTATCTGGAGAGAGCCTACGGAAGAGCTGGAGAGGGACTTTGTCAGGGAGTGAAGTGTTAGGATGAGGGGCAAGATTTTTAAATTGATAGAGGGGAGATTTAGAGTAGATATTAGGAAGAAATTCTTTATTGTGAAGGTGGTGAGACACCAGAACAGGTTGCCCAGAGAAGCTGTGGCTGCCCCATCCCTGGAGGGGTTCAAGGCCAGGCTGGACGGGGTTTTGAGCAACCAGGTCTGGTGGGAGGTGTCCCTGCCCATGGCAGGGGGGGGTTGGAACTTGATGATCCTTTCCAACTCTAACTATTCTATGATTCTGTGAAAACAGTTTATTCCATGACCATAGCCTTCAGTCCCAGCTAATTCAGGCTTGGATTTGTCTCAATACCCGTGATGCATTAAGTGGTATTTCTTGAGAATACGCAGAGTTCTCTTTACTAGCTTGCATCTTAAATAAAATAATAGTTTGAATTTGAAATCAGTATGCCTGAACAGAGTGAGGTACAGTTTAAACCCAGAAAAGGAGCATAGAATTAATCCATAAAATAGTACAACTATACCCAAAATGATTTAATGGAAGGCAAGACCTTGCAAAAGCAGGAAAAGAGAATGGACACATAGGTTGTATGCCTATATTACCTTCTCTGCTGGTACTGTAGCTCTGCACTTTTTCTGGTAGTTACCTCAGGGGCTGGCCTTTGTTCTTGCTTCAGCTCATATGGGATTGACTCTTGTTTATATTCCTAAAGTCTATTCTTTGGAAGATTTTGGAAACAACAATTTTATGCCTAAACCATCAATCCAACTGGAATAAACAATGGACTTCTCCAATGCAGCCATCTCACTCCAATTGTTCTGTTTCAAATTTAAATTGTGACCACACTGGAAGGCTCTGGAGAAGTTCCCAGAGTTGGCACAATTCACACGCTCCTTTTTTCTCTTCATACAATGAAAATATCTTTTTGCATTCACTGGGCACTGCTGGTAATTCTGACAACGATCAAACCATCGAGACATTTAATTCATTTGGTAAGGCAATGAGGTCTGCAAAAATCTTTGTAGAGCTTGGTTTCATTGAATCTTTTTTCATCCTAGACAGTAGAGGAAGCAGAGAGGTCCATCCAATGACCCATCCGACATAGTAGCAGTTACCTATCCCATTTCTCCCGTGTTAGCTGGTCCAGAGCTAGGACTGTTTCAGCTTTCTACTCTTTGGAGAACTGATTTGACAGGAGGAGATGACCAGCTGCTGGTGGGATTTTATCACTCCTGTAGGCTCTGACCTTGGCCTACTTGGCATAAATAGTTGTGTTTCAGACTCACTTTGAAAAAGTTTGCAGAACTCTACATATGAATATGAGGAAGAAAGTGATATTAAGAGTATGATATATTTGCTTTTTCTTTTCTCTAATATGAATTTAGTAGTTAGAAAGCTACAATTTATGTTTAATAATTTATTTAGTGAAATTCAGCTTCAGTAAATTATATTGCAAAGGGGGTTCAATGCACATGCTCAGCTTTGTAATAATTCATTGAAGAAGCGAAAGGTAGAACCTCTGCCTTCATCTAAGTTCTGTAAAAAGAATTTTCAGTAAAGGAATCCTATGACCTATGAGAATGGTCATGGACAATCACTGGTCATAATGGTTGTACACACATAATAACTGGGTAATTTTATCATTCTTTAGATCTCATATTTATTTTGTAAATATCCGTAAACCCTGAAACATGGTTTGAACTAGTCTTCTTAAACACTGAAATTCCTAATTGAATGAACATTGCTAGGCGTCTACTGAACACCTGAAAACTCAGGGAATTAAGGATAAGTAGGGTTGCATTTGAAGGCCTGTGTGAAGAACTGGTGCTTACTCTCTTGGGTGAGCAAATGACCTTCAGAATCTTTGTTGTGGCATTGGAGATGTGGAGTTCACAAACTATCACTTGATGTAAAAAGGTGTTTGGGAAAAGCATTTACCTTTCAGGTCTGTTTATCTTTGAGGTAAGCAATACCACAGAACCATAGAATCATAGAATGGTTAGAGTTGGAAGGGACCTTCAAGATCATCAAGTTCCGACGCCCCCTGCCCTGGGCAGGGACACCTTCCACCAGACCAGGTTGCTCAAAGCCCCATCCAGCCTGGCCTTGAATGCTCCCAGGGATGGGGCAGCCACAACTTTTCTGGGCAACCTGTTCCTGTGCCTCATCACCCTCACAGGAAAGAATTTATTCCATCCTCTAAGCCTTCTAGTCCTCCAAGACCTACACCAATGGTATTCCTTCTAAGCAGCCTAGTATGGTTTTACCAGTTGTGTGGAGTAGGAGAGAATACTAAACAAGGCCATTAATTGGAGATTATATTACTCTCTGATTTTGTAATTATTTCACAAGCACTGTGATTTCTGCTGAAATCAATAAAAATCAAAACAGCTAAACAATATAAAAAAGCACATGATGCTCCTCTGGAGTTTCCCTTTCTTTGTGGGGAACATGGAGAAGGAAGGACTCTGTACAGGCATAATGCCTTCATTTCAGTATGTTCTAATGATGCTCATCTCTTGATCGTCAGAAGCTGCTTTCTGCAGCAGTCAACACATGCCACATGCTCAAACTTTTTCTCTTTTTTCTCTCCCAGATTGCTGCCAACCACATAAGCTGTGTTCTTACCCCATGCTGGAGGTAGGCTCTGATGTTGAGTCCTTTTGGATTTTTCTCTGTGAGCTTTCCAGCATCTGATGATTTGTGCTTGTAAGTATTTGCCTGAGTAGCCAAAGAATACTTATACACAAGGTCACCTCTGATCTCACAGGGAGAAAGTCCTCTCAAAGGTTTTGTGCAGCTTGACCTAGAACACAGAGTCATATCTAATTGTAGCTGTGAGCTAGCTTCTCTCTCCTGACTTTGTCTCAAATACATGCTTCTGACCTTTTTTTTTTTTCCTGCTTAGAAACAATACACCGTGCTGTTTTGTTTGAAGTCTGCCTCCACCGCACCACTTGCTATCTCACCTGCTGCTTCCTAGAAATATTCAAAGCTTATCAGTGAGGCACACGTTTTGCATCAGTATTTACCAGATCCAGGGTTTCTTCCACTCATAGATCCTTGCAAATCCTGAGGGAAATGGCAAATGAATTTGCCAAGCCACTATCCATCATATTTGAGTAGTTGTGGCAGTCCAGAGAAGTTCCTGCTGGCTGGAAAAAGGGAAACATAAACCCCATTTTTAAAAAGGGAAAAAAGAATGCCCAGGGAAATATACTCAACTAAGGGCAACTTGTGCCTGACAAAGTTGCTGGCTTTCTGTGATGGTGTTACAGAGTTGGTGGATAAGGGAAGAGCAACGGACATCTACCTAGACTCCTGCAAAGCATTTGATGCTTTCCCACACAACATCCTTGTTTCTAAACAGGAAACACACGAAATCAACTGATGGACCACACAGTGGATAAAGAATGAGTTGGATAGTTGCACTCAAAGACCTGTAGTCAACAGCTCAATGTATAACTGGCGAGGAGCAGTGCTCCTCAAGGATTAGTACTGGGACGGGTGCTGTTTGACTCATTTGTTGACAATGGGGACACTGGGATTGAGTGCACCTTCAGAAAGTTTGCTGACAACACTTAGCTGTGTGGAGCAATTAACATTCTGGAGGGAAGGGATGCCATCTAGAGGGACCTTGACAGGCTTGAGAGTGCCTTGAGACCATGCAAACCTTAGGAAGCTCAGCCAGGCCAAGTGTAAGGTCCTGCACCTGGGTCAGGGCAATCCCAAGCACAAATATAGGCCACAGAAGGCTAGAGAGCAGCCCTGAGAAGAAGGACTTGGGGATGTTGGTGCATGAGAAGCTCAACATGATCCAACAATGTGTACTGGCAGCCCAGAAAGCCATCTGCATCCTGGGTTGTATCAAAGCTAGCATATCTAGCAGGTTGAGGGAGATGATTCTCCCCCTCTACTCTGCTCTGGTGAGACCCCACATGGAGTACTGCAGCCAGCGCTGGGTCTGCCATCATAAGAAGTACACGGACCTGTTGAAGTGAGCCCAGAGGAGAGCCATGAAGATGATGAGAAGACCTGAGAACTTCTATGAAAACAGGCGGAGAGAGATGGAGTTCAGCCTGGAGAAGAGAAAGCTCCAGAGAGACCTTAGAGGCCCTTTCAGTACCTAAATGGGCTACAGGAGAAATGGGGAGGGACTCTTTATCAGGGAATCGAGTGATAAGGATGAGGGGGAATGACTTCAAATTGAAAGAGGGAAGATTTAGATCAGATATCAGGATGAAACTCTTTATTCCAAGGGTGGTGAGATGCTGGAACAGGTTTCCCAGGGAAGCTGTGGATGCCCCATCCCTGGAAGTGTTCAAGGCAAGGTAGGGCTGGGCTTTGAGCAGCCTGGTCTAGTGGGAGGTGTCCCTCCCCATGGCAGGGGAGTTGGAACTCGGTCATCCTTAAGGTCCCTTCCAACCCAGACCATTCTATGATTCTATGATAAGGAGAGATCTGACACAGATTTTGTCCTCATTCAATTTACAGGTAAAACTCACCCTAGTTTTTTGTTTCTTAGTGAGCAAAATATTCAGTTTACCCTTGAGTGAAGTCCACAGATTAATTAATATGGTGAAAAACTGGTACTCGAGGATACTGGTCCAAAGTATGAGTAGTTAGCCATCTTCTCTGATTTTCTTCCTAAATGAATGACTGAGTAGCTGCCCCTTCATTTCTGCAAAGTATTCTGTAGAGTCATAACAGCATGTTAAATGTCTTCAAAACAACTGGATCATAACTGATTCTGTTGGAACAAGGTAATACAGACATTTTCAGGGGCAACTCAAGTCAATCAGGCTCAGCTGATCAGCTGGTGATATTTATAAGGGAAAAATCAACAACCTGGATAAGTATTTCACTATCTGTGAAAGAGTGGTTGCAACAATGGCTGAGGATGCTGAAAACTGAATTAATCTCTGCAGATATGTAGAAGTACAGTACAGAAAATACTGAATACACATTTCCAAGGTGCCTAATGTGTCATTATCCCAACATTCTGAATGACAAGGTGTTCAGTCTTTATAATCTCCTAGTTTGTATTTACTGAAGCTGCAAATGAATTGATTGTCATTTATCATTACAGTCTTTATAGACTGTATTTCAGGTAGACCAGTGAAGAATAACATTGGATAGCTTTGATCTAGAGAAGCTTGGATTTGTTAGCGTTCTGAACACACTGAAGCCTCCCTCCCCACTTTATTTCCCTCTTTTCTTAAAATTGTTGATGATTTGACTAAAGTCTAGCATATTTATAGGCACACAATTATTTCTGTCTTGGACTTTGTTTCTTAATCTATGGGGGAAATTGCCCAAGGCACTAGATCAACAGCTACAGTTCCCAGCTTTGAAGAAATAAGTGTAAATAAATATTAAAGCTGGAATAAGACCAAACTCAGTTCTAGACTGCCAAATAGATATCAGAAGGTAATAATCTGCAGCCAATTAAAACTGTAAATCATCTTTACAGTAAGCTACATAAACATGAAAGGTTAAGATGCCTCTTGCAACTTGCATTCTTATACATTATTACAGTATTAAATTTCAATATTACACATTATTAAAGATTGTCTTGTCTTAGTGCACAAAATTCTTTCTCATAAAACACAATGGATATAAGAAAGCAGAAGTCATTATACAAAGATAAGTAAAACGCTTCCACTTATTAGTGAAGCCAGGAGCAAAAAACAGAAAAAAACAAAAAACAGCAGCATTCAGAGCCCTCAGTCTTGACCATCTTGTAAGTCTCTTTTCTAACTTTAAACTAAATTGCAGGTCCTTCAAAAGATCTTGTCCAAAAATGTTTGTGACTTATTTTACCAGAAGACTGATGACAACAGTGAATAAAGTAACTGACGTGGAATTTGAGGATGGATGCATCAATAAATCAAGCCATGGTCATATCAACTTTTGTAAGAAACACGAAAACTATTCATTGAACTTTGCTTAAAATACTTAAAATACCTCCAAATTTTATTGGAATGGATAATGAATTGATGAAGTTCTTTACACTGAATTACAGTATTACTCCTGTGTTGGTTTTGGCTGAAATAGAGTTAATTTTCTTCATAGAATCATTATGATTGGAAGACACTTTTTAGATCTTCAAGTCCAACCGTTAACCTAACACTGTCAAAATACTACTAAACCATGCCCCTCAGCACCACATCTACAAATATTTTAAACACCTCCAGAGATGGTGCCTCAACCACTTCCTTGGGCAGCCTGTTACACTGCTTAATAACCCTTTCAGTGAAGAAATTTTTCCTGATATCTAATTGAACCCTCACTTGATGCAACTTGGGATCATTTCCTCTTGTCCTATTGCCTATTACTTGGGAAAAGAGACCAATGGCCCCCCTTGCTACAACTTCTTTTCAGGTAGTTGTAGAGAATGATAAGGTTTTCCCTCAGCTTCCTTTTCTCCAGGCTGTACACACCTGGCTCCCTCAGCTGCTCCTTGTGAAGATTGTTCTCCAGACCCATCGTCATCTTTGCTGTTCTCTCAACAGGCTNAATTGAAAGAGGGGAGATTTAGATCAGATATCAGGATGAAACTCTTTATTCCAAGGGTGGTGAGATGCTGGAACAGGTTTCCCAGGGAAGCTGTGGATGCCCCATCCCTGGAAGTGTTCAAGGCAAGGTAGGGCTGGGCTTTGAGCAGCCTGGTCTAGTGGGAGGTGTCCCTCCCCATGGCAGGGGAGTTGGAACTCGGTCATCCTTAAGGTCCCTTCCAACCCAGACCATTCTATGATTCTATGATAAGGAGAGATCTGACACAGATTTTGTCCTCATTCAATTTACAGGTAAAACTCACCCTAGTTTTTTGTTTCTTAGTGAGCAAAATATTCAGTTTACCCTTGAGTGAAGTCCACAGATTAATTAATATGGTGAAAAACTGGTACTCGAGGATACTGGTCCAAAGTATGAGTAGTTAGCCATCTTCTCTGATTTTCTTCCTAAATGAATGACTGAGTAGCTGCCCCTTCATTTCTGCAAAGTATTCTGTAGAGTCATAACAGCATGTTAAATGTCTTCAAAACAACTGGATCATAACTGATTCTGTTGGAACAAGGTAATACAGACATTTTCAGGGGCAACTCAAGTCAATCAGGCTCAGCTGATCAGCTGGTGATATTTATAAGGGAAAAATCAACAACCTGGATAAGTATTTCACTATCTGTGAAAGAGTGGTTGCAACAATGGCTGAGGATGCTGAAAACTGAATTAATCTCTGCAGATATGTAGAAGTACAGTACAGAAAATACTGAATACACATTTCCAAGGTGCCTAATGTGTCATTATCCCAACATTCTGAATGACAAGGTGTTCAGTCTTTATAATCTCCTAGTTTGTATTTACTGAAGCTGCAAATGAATTGATTGTCATTTATCATTACAGTCTTTATAGACTGTATTTCAGGTAGACCAGTGAAGAATAACATTGGATAGCTTTGATCTAGAGAAGCTTGGATTTGTTAGCGTTCTGAACACACTGAAGCCTCCCTCCCCACTTTATTTCCCTCTTTTCTTAAAATTGTTGATGATTTGAGTAAAGTCTAGCATATTTATAGGCACACAATTATTTCTGTCTTGGACTTTGTTTCTTAATCTATGGGGGAAATTGCCCAAGGCACTAGATCAACAGCTACAGTTCCCAGCTTTGAAGAAATAAGTGTAAATAAATATTAAAGCTGGAATAAGACCAAACTCAGTTCTAGACTGCCAAATAGATATCAGAAGGTAATAATCTGCAGCCAATTAAAACTGTAAATCATCTTTACAGTAAGCTACATAAACATGAAAGGTTAAGATGCCTCTTGCAACTTGCATTCTTATACATTATTACAGTATTAAATTTCAATATTACACATTATTAAAGATTGTCTTGTCTTAGTGCACAAAATTCTTTCTCATAAAACACAATGGATATAAGAAAGCAGAAGTCATTATACAAAGATAAGTAAAACGCTTCCACTTATTAGTGAAGCCAGGAGCAAAAAACAGAAAAAAACAAAAAACAGCAGCATTCAGAGCCCTCAGTCTTGACCATCTTGTAAGTCTCTTTTCTAACTTTAAACTAAATTGCAGGTCCTTCAAAAGATCTTGTCCAAAAATGTTTGTCACTTATTTTACCAGAAGACTGATGACAACAGTGAATAAAGTAACTGACGTGGAATTTGAGGATGGATGCATCAATAAATCAAGCCATGGTCATATCAACTTTTGTAAGAAACACGAAAACTATTCATTGAACTTTGCTTAAAATACTTAAAATACCTCCAAATTTTATTGGAATGGATAATGAATTGATGAAGTTCTTTACACTGAATTACAGTATTACTCGTGTGTTGGTTTTGGCTGAAATAGAGTTAATTTTCTTCATAGAATCATTATGATTGGAAGACACTTTTTAGATCTTCAAGTCCAACCGTTAACCTAACACTGTCAAATTACTACTAAACCATGCCCCTCAGCACCACAACTACAAATATTTTAAACACCTCCAGAGATGGTGCCTCAACCACTTCCTTGGGCAGCCTGTTACACTGCTTAATAACCCTTTCAGTGAAGAAATTTTTCCTGATATCTAATTGAACCCTCACTTGATGCAACTTGGGATCATTTCCTCTTGTCCTATTGCCTATTACTTGGGAAAAGAGACCAATGGCCCCCCTTGCTACAACTTCTTTTCAGGTAGTTGTAGAGAATGATAAGGTTTTCCCTCAGCTTCCTTTTCTCCAGGCTGTACACACCTGGCTCCCTCAGCTGCTCCTTGTGAAGATTGTTCTCCAGACCCATCGTCATCTTTGCTGTTCTCTCAACAGGCTGCAACACCTCAATGTCTTTCCTGTAGCAAGGGGCCCAAAACTGGACACAGCACTCAAGACAGGGCCTCACCACTGCCCAATACAGGGGGATGATCGCTGCCCCAACCCTGCTGACCACCCAATTTCTGATACAGGCCAGGATGTTGTTGGCCACTTTGGCTACCTGGACACATTGCTGGCTTATATTCAGCCAGCTACTGACCAACAACCCAAGGTCCTTTTCTGCCAGGCAGCTTTCCAGACACTCTTCCACAAGCCTTAGTGCTGCATGGAGTTGTTCACTGTAGCTAGTTCACAGAGCTAGGGCTCTGTTTTGGATTTGTTTTAATAATCCAGGGGTGTTTTAATTTGGGATGTTTTAATTACAGGAATTACAGAGAGAAGGCCTTTTCTGTTTCTCACACCATCCCATTGGTGAGCAGGCTGAGGGTGCACACGAAATTAGAAGGGGACATTCCTGTCCTGGACATTCCACTTCCTGGAAGTGGTAAATGAATGGTTTGCTTTGCTTGCACATATGGCTTTTGCTTCATCTATTAAACTGTTTGTCTCTCTACCCCTTTTTCTCAGTCTTATCCTTCATAGAATCACAGAATGGTTTAGGTTGGAAGGAACTCTAAAGATCATTGAGTTTCAACATCCCTGCCATGGGCAGGAACACCTCCCACCACACCAGGTTGCTCCAAGCCCCATCCAGCCTGGCCTTGAACCCCTCCAGGGATGGGGCAGCCACAGCTTCTCTGGGCAGCCTGTTCCAGTGCCTCACCACCCTCACAGCAAAGAATTTCTTCCTAATATCTCATTTCTTCTTAAATCTCCCCTCTTCCAATTTAAAACTCTTATCCCTTCTTCTGTCACTACACTTCCTAACAAAGAATCCCTCTCCCGCTCTCCTGTAGCCCCTTCAGGTACTGGAAGTCTTCTAGAAGGTCTCCCCAGATCCTTCTCTTCTCCATTCTTCTGATTCTCTCCCCCATCCCACCATGGGAAAGTAAGTGAAGGGCTGTGTGAAAACTCTTAGTTGCCACTTAGTTGCCAGCAGTGGTTAAACCACAACAGTTTCTTTTAGTGGAATGTAGACTTTCATGGAAAGTAAGACTAATTTTGATGCCTTAACTGTTTTAAAATTACTGTGAAAGCCTTCTATGTGGTATGGTCAAGTTTACTCTGTAGCAACAACTAGAGATTTAATTCTGCATGAGGTTTCATTGAAATAAATAAGGAAAAATGTCATTCAAGCTATATTAATTTTGCTAGTCGGCCAGCACTGTGCATTCTGGCTCAGCTCAAAAAGAGGCTTCGGTTTTACAAATCACTACAGATTATAAAAGGCACAGTAAGTGAATGGTCAGTCTAGCAACATTACCTCTTACATGAAAAATACTCACAAAGTCAAATATTATTAGAGAGCAAAGCAGGTTCTAAATGTGAATTTTGCCTGTGAGGAACAATAGAGGGATTTTCAGGGAGCTTAACTAATCTACTGCTTCTATAAATATTCAGTACATTACTGTTGTTAGTAATGTATTGGTGGTGTTAAACTTAACATTTGCTCAATTCTTTCTTCTCCCATTCTTTAGGTTTCTCACTTCTCATTAAATACTATTTGAATACCTCTCTTTTAGCATTTTCTTTTGCAAATAGCATGACACAATGTGGAACTTTCTTGGCATTCTAATCAATGAGATGCAGGGTATTTCACCAGCACAAAGAAAACCTACTTTAAATTGAGAATTATTGTTAGCCTCTTCATCCTTACTGTTGAACTATGCAGGCCCTTATCACATTAGTAGTGCAGAGCCTAGAAGAAGGGTAATTGCATCATCAGTCTCTCTTGGTCTCTGCCTCAGCCCTTTTAACATGCTCATCCTTTCCATTACTTCATGATTTCATTTAATATTCTCCTGGGTTAGAATCATATCAGCAGCAAGAACATGCTGAATTAACAGTTGCTTTATGCTCCACTCTAGAATTTCTTTCCTGTGGATTAAAGGGCAATTGACATTTTTTTTTTAATAAACAGGGTGGTTTTGAACTTTTATGTCCAAATAGATGGATATTGATTTTTTTTTTTATTTTAGAGTTTGAATTTGATATAAAAACACGTAACATAATCCTTTCTTTAATACAATTACAAAGCATGACTATATAGCATATAGTATAATCCTATATAGTGTAATCCTTTAGGTACACTAGGTACTTGTATTCCCTCCAGTGAGTTAAATCTATTTAAACGTCTCAGTGTGGCAGTTGCATGCATGTGTGTTATATCTTTTTTATTTCCTTCTATTACATTTTTTTTGAGTGGACAGATAATGCAGTTCCCGAAAATGAGAAATGCTGATTCTTACTTCCAAATTTACATTGGCAACAGATGGGATCCCTGCTTTTCATAATTTCAAGGGACAGACTGCATGAAAATGCAGGGAAGCTTATCATTAATTGATGCAAATCTTCCCTTTTTAATTATATCATCTATTTTCAGGTGTCTGTGCCTATGATAATAGTCAAAAAATAGATACATAAATTAAAAAAAAAAAGATAAAATTAATTACAAAAAGACATATGAGAGTTGACAGAGATAGCAAGTGATCTGCCATTTTTATCTCAAATGTCTCTTGCTCCCTAATGTGTCTCTGTATAGACACAGAGATTATATAAAATAGAAAAGTTCTGTGTCTATACATACAAAGCCTTACACAGACACAGCCCTCTGGCAATTATAGGCAAGAAAACGAATATCCAGATTTCAATGATAAAAATAATACTTCCATTCAAGCCCTCTCAAAGGTCAAGATTCTGTCACTAGTATTTATAAAAATGTGTTTGAATGCTCTTATTTCAATAAAGACACTACTTATAGAACCAAATACTGTCTGCAAGAAGGGAAGGGAACAAAATCTAACTGAAAAACCTTTAAAAATGCTTAGTGTTGTAATAGTGCTGTTCTTCAGTTTAATGACTTATGTCTGGACTTGGTACTCAGATGAGGTGAAACTGATTCCTAAAAAAGACCAAACAATGCTTTAGGAGCCAGTTCAGGTTCCTATTTTGCTTGCAATGCTCTATATTTCTTTCAGCACTCTGATGCTGTCCTTCCATGTTAGAAGTGGTAGTTGCAGCATTATTTCTTCAAAGAGTGAAGGAGGGAGAGGGATGGAGGTAGGAACCAGACATTGTCTGCTGCGTGAATCTTATGGGAGCACATTACTTCAGGGAGGAATCCCCAAAGACCTAATGCTTCTCCAACCAGCCTGACTTTTTTTTTTTTTTTTTTTTTTTTTTTTTTTTTTTTTTTTATTTAATTTTAGCTTCACAATTCATCTTTGGGGAGAAAGAGGGAGGATGTGGCAGGAAGTAGCAGGACAATACTCTTGGGAGTCATGTCACCAAGGAGAAAGCCAAGGAAAGCATAAATATGTTGTTAAGACTGCTGGCAGCTAGTACCGATGATGTTCAGATCCATTTACTGACAAGCTGCATTACTTTAAAGAGGAACGTGCATTGCAGTGGGGAGGAAAAATGTATAGAAGAAAACTCCATATTCATATTCACAGAGAAGTAATTTTTGTTTTCAGAGAGCGACTACAAAATAGGGAATTTAATGCCATGGAAACTACTTTAAGTAAACATAAACATAACAAAGAATATAACAGACTCAGAAATTTTAAAGTGCATTTTCATTATTTTCCTCAAATGTCTTTCATTTTTCTCTATATTACTTTGATACATTACTTTTAACCTAATTGTTTATTAATTGTGCAATGTTAAAATAGCTTGAAGATGATACAGAAAGATCTCTCCCAAACATTAAATTTATGTCATATATGGAACACATCAATTTGAAGATTGCACTTAAACATTTCAGTTTAATACTAAATCAAACCAACTTAGATATCACAAAACTTCCTCCCAACTCTGTTACCAAGAAACGTAATTAAGCAATCAATTTTGTATCAAAGAAATATGAAGGTAAATAATGAAAGAAACTGTACTAACTATAAGCTCATGTGATGACTTGAGATTTTATGATTGCTTTAACTAGATTAAGTATTTAGACACAGCAATGTGCACTTGCAGCCCAGAAAGCCAACCACATTCTGGGTTGCACCAAAAATAATCATGGCCAGCAGGTCGAGGGAGGTGATTTTGCCCCTCTACTCCACTCCCCCTGGAGTACTGTGTCCAGCTCTGGACTCCTCAGCACAGGAAGAACATAGACCTGTTGGAGGGGGTCCAGAGGAGACCATGAAGATTGTCAGAGGGCTGGAATGCTTATCGTATGAAAACAGGCTGAGGAAGCTGGGTTTGTTCAGCTTGGAGAAGAGAAGGCTCTGGGGAGATCTTATTGGTGATAAGAAAGATAGAATTTCACATAGGCCTGTTTTCTATATGGGAAAATCATTAATGGANCAGGCTGAGGAAGCTGGGTTTGTTCAGCTTGGAGAAGAGAAGGCTCTGGGGAGATCTTATTGGTGATAAGAAAGATAGAATATTTCACATAGGCCTGTTTTCTATATGGGAAAATCATTAATGGATTTAAACTAAGAGTGTAAATTGTTATTTTATCTAAGAAATTCTTTACTTTTAAAGTGATGAGGCACTGGTGATGGAACAGGTTGCCCAGAGAAGCTGTGGCTGCCCCATCCCTGGAAGTGTTCAAGGCCAGGCTGGATGGGGCTTGGAGCAACCTGATGTGGTGGGAGGTGTCCCTGCCCATGGCGGGGAATTTGGAACTTGATTATCTTTAAGGCTTCTTCCATCTATGATTCTATGATTACAGAATTACGTTCAAATTCCTGACCTGAGATGATAAAATTTGACCTTTAAAGATCTTCCACTGTATTGCTTTGTTGTCTTGTGAGAACAGTAGCAATTAGTGGGGTAATTTACAAAACAAAACACAACAAAACAAAAAAAACCAAATTGATGAATACAACATCTTTGACTTAAGCTCCAAGTGTTTAGACAAAGATGTAAAGTTCTATCTTTTGGTTAAACTACAAGACAGAAAAAGATCAAACCGCAGAAACAGCAGAAACAAATACTGTGATTGAGGCAATGTTAAAAACTCCAGGAATTGTTAATGCTGTCCACTTTAAGTTTTCTATTACATTTTATTCCTCTCCATTGTGACCATTATACATCTGAAGTGTGATGTAAATTACTATCAATTCATCTCACATGCCAAGGGAGTAATAAGAAACTCATTTTCTACATACAGAAAAATAAATCCAATAAACCACCTAAACAGCAGAAGTAAGTTTTATTTTTATTATACCTTTCCGAAGCAGAATTGCACTGAATAAATCATGGATGCACTGCAGGTGTGAAATCCATTGCTTTCTGCCTGCATTTTTGTGCACTCTCTAATTCCCTTAAGTTATTAATAATAATTTCTAACCAATAACCTGCCTGTGGTTGTAGGAAACCAAAAATGCAGTGCCATTTTTTTCTTTCCCCCTTGTATAAACATCTGCCTACACTATATTAGGAACTGTTGTTTTTATCATAGGGTGAGTATTCCAGTACTGAACTTAAAAATCGCTCAATTTAATAACAATGATTGATTTAGTTTATTAAAATGACAAGTTTTTGATATGTCTCAAATAAAATAGTTGACAGCAATATTGCAATTCTCAGTGGCATGGCCAAAACTTAAAAAATATTCTGAATGTTGTAGGTTTTGAGTTTATTAATATAATCAGTGATATTAATCTAAATTATAGTTACTTTGAAAAGTGTAGCTTCTCAGAGGCTGTACCAAACAGTTACCACACATGTACAAGGTATAGGATCTATTTATCATCTCTTATGCAAGAAAATCCTGTTTAATAAATTTTTTAGGTAAATAGTAGAAAATCTACGGCAATATTAAAAAGCCCACTGAGAATTTAAGTGTTTTATCAGCAATCTGTTGGTTTGCCAAGGGCACAGGGCTGCCAGCAGAAGTCTATACTTTGAAACAAATCGCTCATGTGCAGAGATTTAAATATCAGAAAAACAGCTTTAAAAATCTGGGGATCAGATCTCTGCAGTCAAGTAATAAATGCATGTCAGGGCTTGAGGTGGAGATAAGCAGATCTAGGTGGAACACATTTAGCTTAATTTGCAGTGTGAGTGGGTATTAAAAATAACGGGAAAAAAAAGAAAATTAACAAGCATTTTTGCTCAGCAGAGAGTATGTATAAGGAACCCAAAATTCAAATCTAAGGTAACAATTTAGATAGAAAAATCTTAACACCATCATTGGGACTAAAAACCATGCATTTTATAAGTACATAGTTTAACATATCCTGCACAGGGAAACCTGTGTCATTTCCAATGGCATGGCACCAACACCTCCAGTATCACGTACTGAAATGTGACGTTGGGACTCTGAGTTAAGATGAGGGCACTGCAGGAAAAGTACTTTCCTTGTTTTCCAAGATACGTGCTTTCAGAATTGCATTTACCCTTTCCTTTTATAGCAGTTCTGACATGCTGCTAAGTGCTGGGTTATCACTGTGTGACATAACCCCCAGCCTCTACTTCTGCACAACTGGCTTTGAGAAAGCCTTGATGTAGACAATCTAAAAACATTCTTACTATATTGCTCAGATATTTTGAAATTTCTCTCACATATTTCCAGTCTCAGAAATTCTCATTTTGTACTGTGCTCAATCTTGAGCCCTCGGTGCAAAGAGGGCATGTATTTTTATCCTTTAGTAACAATATCTTCGCTCTGCACCCATTTACTCTGTTCTCTCATTTCAATAATCAACCAAAAAAAAACCAAACAACCCAAGGCTGGGTGTTAATTAAATTATATTAATAGAGGTATTGGACCAAGTTTAGCATTGCAGAATTTTCAGAGTTTATGTAATCTTATTTATCATAATGATATTTGTATAACATAGCCGAGATTTACTTTGCCTTACTTTAGGAAGAATTGAGACTGGATTGGAGAAATAGGCCACGTGAAATGCTAAAGAAAATGTCCAACTTACGAATGATTTGAATTTGTCTCAGAACTACCCATTTGATAGTACGTTTTGGATCAGACAGGGTAAGCTAGGAAGGTCTGAATCAAAGTTAGCTTGATGTAGCAGAATTAAAAAATATTTTAAGCATAGTAAAAATGATGAAACTGTAGGTCACAGCTTATGAATTTAGACATTGGTTACACCATGTTGAATAAGAGAGCTCTTATTTGTCAACTTCTCTGTCCTTCCTGTTCTAACTGCAACTCAAACAAGCACCTTGAAAACTTGCAAATCTACCAGTTCTCTTACGCAGAAGAAAAAAATAAAATAATCCTGAGACATTGAGGAACCATGAATTCTGACTACTGGAATTAGGCAATGTAAGACAAAGCATGAGCACCATCACGATGGCTAAGGTGAAGAAGAGGGAAAAAAAGATCTGAAAAAGAAGATAAAAAGCATGAAGAAAGAAAATGGAAGATGTGAAGGAAGAATTATAACAAATGGAAAATATACAGAAAGAAAATAAACTTGATATGCATTTCTTCAACTGATTGTAGAAGAATATATTAAAATATATTCAAATTTATGCAAATATGTATTCAAATATATTAAATTTGTGTATCGGAAATAAAATGTAATTTTGGTATTTTCCCCTTATGCTTTTATTGAAATGATCACAAATGCAATACTCCAAATGTGAGCTCACAGGTACCATAGAACCCAGAAGACTTTGGTGAAGGCTGAGGCAGAAAAAGCATCAAGTACCTCAGCCTTGCGTTCCTCCACTGTCACTAAATTGCTCATCCTGTTCGAAAACTGCCTTGAAGCATTATTTGCTTAGACTTTTACTACCAATGTGGCATCTTGTTGCCCTTGACATCCTCTGCATACTTCAAATTACTACACATGACGTAGAGCAATAAAGCAATAGATCAATAAGGTAAACTATTGTCGGATTTGATTCTGAGCATTTCAAAACTAGTTCAACGAAAGATTAAGTTAATAAAATTAGTTTGCACAAGTACTGAACTCCATGTTCACCACTGAAGTCAGTGAACATTTTAATAGTCATTTAAAAGGGTATTAGTTCCATTATTACGGTGAGAAAAAAATCCCTATATTAGTTTATCGTCCTATTAGCTTGCTATTCCAGAAAGATAATGTCCAAACCAAAGAATAGAACAGTAGTAGAAAATCTTCTGCTTATAGGATTCTTCTCACCAATCTTAACCCCTTAAATTTAGGCACCAAGACTAAGATAAGCATCCTGCGTGGTGCAGGGAGAGAAAAAAATCACTTTTAGAGGAAGTTTTATCAAAACAATAAGATGAACTGTTGCTCTTGTTCTTTCCCATAATGACAGAGGGAGCCTGAACAACTAATTTACACTCAACAATAAAGTTTAGATAGGGCAAGTTAGGTGGGATGTATCTACCCTCAATGTATGATCTAACCTTGTAAAATTTAATTACACTGCTGTTCTATTCATAGGTAAGCAGCTGTTTGTTTTCCATTCTCTTGCATTTTATGTTGCTTGAAATCCTAATATTATTATCTCTAATATTGGTATGACACAAGAGGCAAAGCCTCAGAAAAACAGAAAGTTTCTTTCTGATTCTCCAACACAAAACATTTGAGCTGTTCAAAACCTGACAAATGTTGTGATCATCTAATTCCTCCTTTCTGCTTTAAAACGAACAAAAGAGACTCATTTCATAGAAGTCTGAAACTATTGCAAAAAGCAGAGTGGCTTAATGGGAGTATTAGCAGTACCACGAATTGGTTTTGCTCTGTGCTTACAAGATAAAAATGTTTTCAGGAATAAAAGATTCAACGCTATCTATTTGTTGGGTGTTTTGGTTTTGTTTTAATTTTAACTTAAAGCATTTCTGGTTTTATTTCATCCTTTGGTTTTTTCCCTCTTATTTGTTAAATGTTTCCTCTTCTGATCTTTTTTAAGTGGTCCAGGAGTTACAGAAATATATCAGCTGATAAAGAATGTAAGTCTATTACTCTACGTCCATCTATGTCTGCTGGCAACAAGGTGACAAATGGACAGGAATTTAGCCTCTGAAAGTTCAATAAGCTGGTATTGTCCTGACATTGCAAACTGTTTACCACAAAAATCCTCTACATCTATCACCCAGACCCAGACTTTGCCTGCTTCTAATTCTACTGACGTTGAAACCTGAAGCCCTTTGTGAGTCATTTATCACACTTATTAAAATGTTCCATTGTGGATTAGAATAGCAATTCACTATTACTTCAGAATGCTGCCCAAGGGCTATTCTATGCAGGAAATGCTAATACTTTATTGAAACTGTGGTTTGGTCTTAATAAATGATGCTTTGCAAAGGCACCATGCTTTCAATTGTGAAAAATGATGCTGGCATTTCAAAGCTGGCATCAATGCCCAATATTATGCAAATCCCCTTACTTATTACTGCATTTAATTCTGGCCTAAATACTTCACACTTAATATTTTAACAAGTATATGTCAATTGGATTATATAGAAAACTGTAAGTAAGGCATGGCTTTCTGCTTACTGAACTATAAACAGGAGTTCGGTCCTTTGGAACATAAGATAAATGATATAATCTTAAATACTGTACAAAAGGACATCCTTTTCCCATTAAAAACTGACATAATCAGAAGCTTTTTCATTATTATTTTCTTCAAAAAGCTTAATCTTGTTCTTCCCCAAACCAAAAACTCAGTGGGAGCAAAGTAAACCTGTTAAAAGCAATTCTGAATCATGTCTTAAGTCAGCCACTGCTTTGTTTTACGAATGTGGGTCTTAAAGTAACTACAGACCTGGGTTTGACAAAAGATTAATATTGTAGATGGTGGCGTTATCTAAAATATGCTGTACATGACTGGCCTTTATACACCTGAAGCATGTCTAAAGCATGGGTATTCATTCAGCACAATGAACATACTTACACACTTAACTGCTTTGACACCCGTTCCTTTCTGCAGACTTCAAGTTCCCTGATATTTCTTACTTCTTCTTTTTATAAGAATTGTTCAAAAGAAGTTATGACCCTTTAAAGTATTATTCCTTCATATCCAATACTTCTATTTAGAAAGGTACTTCAGCATTGAGCGGTTTAGCCCCAGCTTTCAAACGCTGGAACTATTTTTTTTTTCCTCCAGTCTTTCACTGCATCCATGACTGAGTCACTTGAATATCGATTCTCAAGACCACTTAAATAACTTCCCTGTTCTACACAACAATCTCACTTTTTGTGTCTTACTCTTCTCATTTTTGGAATGAGATTAACAGCACTTTATCTCACAAGAGTGCTTCAAGAGTAAATAGTGTAAATGTTCTGAGGGTCTCAAATACTATATGTAGGGAGTCTAAAACTACCTAAGATTGACAGATTCATCATAACTTAGATGAAACTGCAATCACTTAATCCCCTTCAAAAACCCATGGAAAATCTATTCATCATTGTACTTTTAAAAAAAGTTAAGATCGTAGAATACACCACTCCAATGTGTTCACTGGGAAGAGTTCCAATGAACTTCTTTTGGAGGAATTCTCATAACCAAATGACAGCATTTCAGTGACTGAAAACCAGAAGTCATATCTTCGATCAAGGCATTCTATGTCATTAACATAGAAAGACACACAATCTAAAAATATAAATATTATGAGTCTATCTCATAGCCAATGTCTGCTGTGTGTGGATATATAGCCATAAATACCTCTATTTTGTGAGTGATTTGCTTTTCTATGTTGCCGTATTCACGGAAAACATTTTACTGAATCCGAAATAGACAACTGCAATGAAAACATGTAATTTGCTGCAATATAAAAGGTGGAATAGGACAAAGTACTCTTAATTCTTAGATGCCTGACTTTATGCCCTGGCATCTGTTAAGAATCTCAGTAAGCCAGGTTATTAATTTTACAAATAACGTTACATTTAAGTAGCACAAATGAGAAGGGAAGAAATTGTAAGACTCTCGGCTTTAATCCTTGCCTCATATTGTGGTTATGTCTTCTGGAACTTCTAAGAGAATGTGTACAATTTTAAAAAATTAACTTAAAAAAATAACAAGTTTTTCTACAGGTAAAAAAAAAAAAAAGGTCACGGTTCCCACTCGAGCATGCAGAAAGGCTCTGCTGTCCTCAGCTTGCCTCCGACCCTGGTCAGGATTCAAGAACTGACATTGTACACAAATGAACGCCGCAGGAATTCCGCAGGATGAACCAGGCAGACTGGTACCCAGGCAGTAGGTACTGAAGAAAGCTCTTTCTTTAACTGCATAGAGCCTCGGATACTGAGCAAATGTCACAAAAGAGGAGTTATGATGAATATGAGTAATAAAAACCCAATAGCTGCATCACAGCAGGAGTACTGAAGCAAATATGCACGTCTTTGGTATATCATGTACCAGCTGAGAAGGAATGCTGTCATTTTTTTTTTATGAAGACAACATTTTCCCAGCAGAGTGACTGGGCCAGCAGGAGAAATTCTGCTGCCATACATAAACTCCCATGTAAGATGTAAGCAGTTCAGAAACCACAACTTGGCCACAGAGAAAAGTGTTGTACACAGGAGACCTTGGCTTTGCTCAGGGACAGTATGAAATGGCAATCTTAGTAAAATTGCGGTTGAAAAATTGTTAAATATATTAATTTTGCATCTCTCTTTAAATGTCTGTGGTCCACACTTGATTTTCAGTACTGTTTGGAGGCACTGGAACAGGTTGCCCAGAGAAGATTTAGATTGGATATTAGGAAAGAATTCTTTCCTGTGTGGGTGGTGAGGCACTGGAACAGGTTGCCCAGAGAAGCTGTGGCTGCCCCATCCCTGGAGGTGTTTAAGGCCAGGCTTGATAGGGCTTGGAGCAACCTGGTCTGGTGGGAGGCATCCCTGCCCATGGCAGGGGGGTTGGAACTGGATGATCTTTAAGGTCCCTTCCAAGTCTAACCATTCTATGATTCTATAGTTATTGTGAAAATAGATTAGATTTCTATTAGAAAATAGATTTTTAAAAAAATTTATTTTTAGATATTTTATTCTTTCTTTAATTGTATTTTGGATTTAATTGCCAAATAGTGAGAAACGTCTATGAGCTGCTGTTGTGAGAGCTTCTACTTTCTTGTCTATGCTTTCCCACTTTTACCAATGCTTAGGAATATTGAACATTAGCTTGCCTAATTGGGTCAGATCGATGGTGTATGTCAGCTTCACTCCCTCTTGCAGACGGTAGGATATTATATCTATTCCAGACAGTGTCAAGCGGTGCTAGTTAGGAAGAGCAATTAGCAAAAGAACATTCTCCATGTGGCCCTCCAGATATTGTACCAGAGCTCTTACTGACTCATTTCCTACTCCTAGTCTTTTTACCATCAGTCGATGGACTTGGCTACCAATTGTTAAGTCTTTCTGAACCGGCTGACAAACTCGGTCTTTGCAACCTGTGGCGGAAGCAGGTTCCAAAATTCACCGCTCTGCGTGGAAATAAATATTTTGCCACTTCTGAAATGAGGAAGTCAAACATGAAGGAGGAGTCAAACAGTACTTCAGATGAGGAGTTTGGTTACAGGATAGGCAGAGAATTCCAGTCTGGGCAAGTTAGGACTGTTGTGAGCTAAACCCAAGCTCACTAGCTATGTTATAATTGTCTATTTTAGTTACCTGTCTTCATCTTTTTCATCTAACCTCACTTTTATTTGTTTGCCTCATTCAGACACTTGATTTCAAGGCCAGGAACTGATATGCCTGCGAGAAGAAGTCTTCACACTTAACCTGTAACTGCGTATTTCTGCTAGTAGTTATGCAGAAAGACAGCACTTTCTGGTTTTAATACAAGCCCAGGGAGTTGTTTTCCTCTTTAATTTAACTGTGGGTTATACCTGACCTTGTTATTGGTGTTTCATTTTATCTTTGCAGAACTTTTGTACTTTTTTCGCTGCTGACTGTTCTTAATTTGGTACGCTCCTGTGAAAAAGCTTAACTGATTACCATTTTCTCTTTTATTCATCTATTGGAAGGTGAGATTTTTTAAAGCAGGCTAGCAATGCTTCTATTGGGAAGGTTAAGTGTCAAATTATTTCTTCAAATATTTCAAAAGAGTGCTTCCAGAATACACTTTCTCACAGACTTGAATAGGAAAATGCTGGCAGACCTATTTTCCTCTGGAAAATGAAGCTCTGGTAAAATCACAGAACTGCATCGATTTTGTTATTGTTTAGGTTTTGGAAGAAAACAAACCGAATGACAGTGAAAGGCATCTAATGCTTTTGGGCTTGAAATTAAAGAGTTAAATTATCTCGCTTTGAAGTAATCATCCATATATTCTCTATAATACAATTGTTATTATATTAAACTGAAACATGCAAAAAGAACCAAAGATATTTTAGCTGGATAAGGAAAGTGATGGTCATTTAGAAACTTGCTATAAATCTGACTTAAAAGTTTCTGAAATCTTCAGTTCTTTTAATTGAATGGTGTTCATATTATCTGTACAATTACATTCCAGTCCAAATTATTTTATTCTTAAATTGCCTGCCTTTGCTTCCTCATACTTTTCTTTTGCCTGCTACCTATCATGATACAGTACGGCACTCAACTCCATGTAGGCCAAATGCTTAATTAGATCTTCTGGCTTTCTTTGTAAAACAAATAAATAATAATGAGTATAAAAGACAACTATTATTTATCATCCTCAGCATTGTCATGCCTCCATAGTGAACATTTGAAGCTTTGGAAGAAAGAACAGTAAAGAGGTTAGCAAAATGAACCAGTTTTTCCTATGCCTTATGCTTTCTCCTCTTGCAGAGCTCATTTTAAGCAATGAATCTGCCTTTTCCTTGCTCCCTCTCATTGGTCAGATGCACCATTTAACAGTTCATTTCAAAAATATATCTGTCTGCTTTCCCCACCTTATATAGTATAAGGGCTCATTAAAACTGGATTTGTCTGTGGGTTTTCTTGTAAGTATCACAATATAGGACCTCATTTAAATTGAAATGTACGCTACTTTTTTTTCCTAGACTCCCTTCCAAGACTTGATACCGTATAATGAATGATTTTTTTTTTTAAAGGGTAATCTTACCATTTTTAGCATCTAATAGGCCTACATTCTGAAACAAGGAAGAAACTGAAATAACTTGCTTCACAGCACACAAGGATGGCATATTGCAATACAAATCACTGTCTCTTCTCTTCTACCTCCTATAGAATTTTTGCTTTTTTTATTAAAAATGTCTGCAAAAAGATATCTCTCTCAGAGACAGTGTGAAGTAAATGTAGTTAAAGGATGTTCTGATGAACATTTCCCCCTCCCCACCTTGATGGGGGAGTAGAATTATTATTCAGTTTCAGATTTGCATTTTTTGATGCTTCTCCTTTTATTCAAATATTCTTTCAAGTACCTAATAATGTCACAAAGAGTCATTATATTGCAAGGTATAGATGCTAATCCCTTATGTCCCAAGCCAATATTTACTTGAGTAATCATAAGCATATTTTATCACATGAATCCAAATTCATAACTCCTTGCACCATCTCAAGGTAACTTGTGTTCTGGGTTTGTTTGGTTTGTTGTTTGTTTTTTTTTCCTCACTGATTGGGCAACTGACATTGTTATTTTCCTCTGATTCTTTGAAAATCATTGTAAGTCTCCCACCTTTAAAAAAGAAAATTGCCACTAGAAAAATCTCACTTGAAATTGCCCTCTAAGGTGTTGCTTGAGCCACCCTTTCAATGGATAGTTCACTACAAATAAGCACAAATTAAGGTCGCCCCCCACTCCTTTTGCGACATACGCATCCTTTCCAAAAAACTCTGGGCAGCTTTTACATAAGCCAGAAGAAGTGGACTATGTTGCTATTTATAGAGCTAGACAGTTTTGAAAGACTTTTTTGCAGACTTTTCTAGTATGTTCTAAACCCAACTAATCGAGCAACTTCAACTCCAATACAAGATCTGCTTCATTATTATCCCCTGGTTTTTCTACCCACAACTGTGGAAGCAAACTGGTCTGCTTTCCCTCTTTGTCGCTCCCTGAGAGACGTTTAGCAGATTATCTGTCTGAAACAGGGAATTTCTACTTCAGTACAGGAGCAAAAAAAACACATATGGATTGCTGAAGCAAATGGATTTGTGAGAGGGAAGGAAAATCTGTTAGCTCATAAGTTTAGGAAGTAAGGACTAGAAGTTAATAAGCTTAGGGGGTAAGAATATATCCTGGGAACAAACAGATTTATGAACACCTGCAACAGAAGGATTTGTGAAAGTGGATGAAAAACATTAAAAACGATGACGGGTGAGGGGTGTGGTGGAGTCAGAACAACGGGGAAGAGCCTGAGCTCTTAACATGGTATTTAAAGGTAAACCAACAGATTGCAGCAAACGCCTGAAGAAAGATGGGATGGATAAATATTACATCGGTCTATACGTATATATACCTGTAAACGTGAATATGCATACACAAAATATTATTGTGGGCAAAAGAGTACACATCATATATCCATGGAAATTGGAGCTTTCAGCTTCATGATAACTTTAAGAGTCTAAACAGAATACCTCACATTTACCTGCAGTCCAGCTAAGGCAATGCTTCCACTCAGCACCCAGACTTATCTAGAGGAGCTGCATTAACAGCAGATTTAAAGTTGTCATGCAAGAAAATTTTCTAGCATTTGTCCTTTTTTCTTGATGTTATGGTGTTTTCCTGGTGTGGGTATTGGACCAAAGGCCAGTGGTGACAGTTTTCCCACCAACTAGGAAGGAAGCTGCCTACAAGAGCTATCTGCAGAGAAGCGTGATGTTCATGCTGGGGCTGCTTTCTACCTCTCTAGGACTGGGATCCATTTGCAATGATTTTTATGTATTCTCAGATCATAGTCTGTCTCCTTTGGGTTGGTTCCCAGCTACAGTTTGGAAACTACCCAGACCTCCCAAGCCACAGCAATATAAAGAATTTTTTTTATTTCTTCAGCAACTACATTGGTGGATCATACCTTTACCGTGGGTGACATTCACAGTGTTTCCTCTAAAAGAGGTGAAGCAGCAGTCAGTTGGTCACCAGTCAACTGTTGAGCCAAATTAAAGCCAGATCAGGCCACGGAAATCCCAGAGCAGTCCTGACACCCCACACTGTCCATTTAATACGAAGTATGTGGCCTTTTCCTAATCATAGCCAAAGATCCTGTTTATTGGGACACATTATACATCATCGCATAGGAGGTGTATATTTGCATAAAAAGGACATAAGCTGAAAGTTCAAACGGATCGATGGCTTCTTAAAATATTTTATTTTGACTGTGTGAAATGGCTTGTGTAACGCTGAGTTGAGGCTGAGTCTGCCAGAAAATCAGGTAGGTAAACACAATCAGTTTTCAGCATGGTTTGAGCTCAACGCTTTCACATGCCGACTGTGTTCTCCCATACTTACTATTATTTTTCTTTACTCAAAGTCTGGGAATTTTGATTCTAATTTTATAGTCCTACGGGCACATAAAAGGGTATTGTATTTCCTCATGGCAACAGAGTTTTACGCAGAGATTGTAGGTAGAGCGTGCAGTGCTCTGTTAATTGTAGGAATCTTTTTATAGTAATAAGCTAATTGGTAAAATCTGTATGCAACCTCTTCCTTCAAGATGTTTTACATTCCAAATTAAGTTCACATTTTGAATAGATTTCATTAACTTCTTCATTTCACTCCTGATTGTGAAAAAATGAAGCCAGAATGTTATTGTAGTTAAATGGTCGAATAAAAACATTGGGGACAAAGAATTTTTTGGGAATTTGAGATAGCCCTGCTTGCTTCTGCAGTTCTGGCAATGTCATTCAAGAGGGCAAGGGAGGAAGGGGAAATTACTTGTATGATCCAAGAAATATGCAGTGGTGGGGAACAGGGGGCTTCTGAACGTGCAATGTCCATATCACGTAGAAAAATACTGGGAAAAATACAAATTCATCACTGTAGTGCAGTGAAAAAAGCTTTTCTACGTTATCATGAACAAAGATTTTTTGTATTATCATGATGCTCATGTGATGGTGAAGCTTTCAAGGCCAAAGTGAATTCTTAAGCTTAGTTCTGTCTGCTCTTGTCCATATAAACAAATTCTAGGTGTCACTGAAAGTCAGTCATATGAAGGCTTATCAGTTTGGGTGAGCGTGCAAGCAGAATGTAAGCAAGAAGAACATCTGTACAGCATGTAACTTTCTCTGGTAGTTTTGAACAATCTAGAAGGGTTGTTAGAGGCAAATTTGTTTCTGAGATAGAATGAGTCCTAAAACCTTCCAACAGCACTGCAAGGGGTGAGAGATTGTTCCAGCAATACCCAGAGGCTAACACCTCGTATAGGGAGTGTTAGCTTTTCTCTTTTGAAATTCCTGTGTAAAGGTGATGTTTCAGTCTCCAACAGATGATTGTCCAGTCATTAGAATACACATGCAAGGAGGCAGAAAGATAAGTCTGACATTGGCCTCAGCCTGTGGTGTTTCAAATATACTTTTCTTACTGGTCTGGCTATTTCTCTGCCTTAATGATCACACTTTTCAACTAGCTTATCAGAGTGTTTTTTTTTCTCCAAGACTGAAGCTACATGATTGCATAGAAAACAATGAAGATGTACTAACCAAGGAGAAAAGAAGAGAGCAAGATAAAGCCAGAGCAAGAATGCAGTGTGCTGGTTGAGACTCCAAACCTAGAGGGAGTTTTCCAATTACAGTTCCTCAAATAATGTTCCTGTATCTGTATTAAACATTTTTGAACAAAAAGGTCTGGGGCTATGACCTAGATATGGTGTCACAAAAATCACCTTATCTGGCCACTGCCTGTGTGCTGTCTTTTTTTCCAGCAATTCTCAATTTATTTTTATTCCCCAAAGCACAATTTTAACATGGATAGAGAATATCTTTCTGTTTCAGAACTGTTTGTAACACTGAGTTTGGAATAATCTCCAGGGAGGTGGAAGCTGTGGATTTGAATTCCCTTAGAAATAAGAAGGAACTGAAACTGAGTAAAATGAAAATACTATTGCTAGAAGGGCACTCCTCACTTGGCTGCTATTTCAGAGGGAAGAAAATATTGAGTTTTCATTTTGGAAGAAGTCTTAATTGGCTGGCAAAAGTCTGTTGTGTTTTTAGAAAATGTGGGAGATCGAGTCCTGGAGGACTCACCAGCAGAGGAACACTTGTCTCAAGACTATGTGCTCTGATTGGCTGAACACGACCCTCAGAGTAAAGAATTTTTTTCTAATATTCAACTTAAATCTACCCTTCTCCAACTTAAGTCCATTGCCCCTCGTCCTATTGTAGCAGGCCTTTGTGAACAGACCCTCCCCAGCCTTCCTGTAGGCCCCCAGGGGGCTTATAAGAGAGAAGGGGACAGACTTTTTAGTGGGACCTGAAGTGATTGGACAAGGGGTAATGATTTTAAACTAAAATAGGGTAGATTCAGGCTAGATGAAGGAAAGACATTTTTTATGCTGAGGGTGGTGAGACAGTAGAATAAGTTGCCCAAAGAGGTGGTAGATACCCCATCCTTGGAAACGTTCAAGGTCTGGTTGGACAGAACTCAAAGCAACTTGATCTAGTTGAAGATATCTCTGTCCGTAGCAGAGGTGTTAGACTACATGACCTTTAAAGGTCACTTCCAAACCAACCCATTCTATTATTCTATGATTCTGTGATTTTTCAGGGGAGTTCTGAATGTAAGATGAAATAGATAATTCACATAACTCAATAACATTTTTCAAGGTTACCGCTTTTGAGAACAGAAATTTATATTCTGCCTGTGTCTCTCTTAAATATCTGCTTACCTTTCTGAACTTGGGTCTATTAGTCACTTAAATTGTTAGATTTCCTTGTTAAATCTTGGTTTAATGACCATCTATGAAACTGTTAATGTTAAGTACAGCACAGAAGCAATAGCAAGCATTGGCTTGAAATAGGCTTTGAAAATTTAATCAAACTAAAGCACATAAAATTAAGCATTATTACACAGGAAAAAATAGATTTCACTTGCAGTCTAACTTTGAAGAAGAGGTGGTGAATGCAGAAAAGGACAGCAAGAAAGTCTGGGAACTTCCCCCTCAATAAGATTTCAAAGATTTAAATTTTGTAGTTGCCCAGCTCTGTCATACTACTTAGCTAAAATTTCACCAGCCATCAGAGTCATTCATGCATTTGGCAAACAAATGAAATTAAATTTAGTGTCAATTTTTTTTTATTTGCACAAAAAAATATGAGGTAGAAAAAGCTGTACAGCAATCAATTATTTTTTCTCCTTAGGATGGTCCTGAAAATTTCCCAGATGTGCCTCAAAAAAAAACCCAAACAAACCAAAATCAAAACTAAAACAGAACAAAAAAAAACCAAACCAAAACAGCCAACTTCAGCTAATTACACTGAAATGAGTAAGGCTAAGAAAAATAGAAACTTTATGCTGAATTTTATCCTTTCCAGTAAATGACAATTCTTCCACAGAGGTCAAGGTTTGCTAAAGGCTTATAAACCAAAATATTTAGTAATGAGGCATGTGCACTATTTTAAATGACTCGGGCTGAACTTGAGGCGTGGTAGGAGGTGATTATTTTTTGCTAAACTTCTTTCCCTCCTTAACAATAATTATATTTGTACTGCAGACTAAAGGCCAAAAGTCACGGGCATGGTCATGAAGAAGCTGTAGTCAGAACCCTGCAAGATACAAAGGTGCAATTTTTATTGTAGTCAAGAGGAAAGACCGAGCACCTTTAATTAATCTGCAGGTTTCATGACTGAGTTCCATGAGTCTTTTTCATAAAAAAAAAAAATAATCCAGCTGGTTCCTGTGCAAGTTCGTGGAATTCTATTTAAACTAATTAAACATACATTAATACAACCACATACTTGCTTTTCTCTCACTTTAAACGGACCGCTTCCAAACAATTTTCCCCCTATTATAAATCACCTTATAAACTAAATACCTTTTGTTGAAGGCAATTTTCCTCAGGAAACGAATTAATCTCCCTTTTTTAAGCAGACAAAACTTAAACCAATGAATCCCTGAATTTATTAAAAGTAAAAATGTTTGAAAAAAAAAATCATTTAAAAAAGCACATTCCTACATTTCAAAAGACTCACTAGGTTTTACAGCAGATTAGAACAAAATATGAGATCTGAAAAGATTCAAATTTGGGCATAGATACCTATGAGGTTAAGAATTAATTTTCACTCTTAGGTAAGAATCTCTTTTTTGAGATCAGTATCAGCAGGAGGCTCTATGTTTTTGCCACACCACTCCCCAAATTTCAATATCCTGCAGTCCTGCTCTTGTATAGTGCTGTAAAATGTTACTTTGAAAACCTAATGTTTTTTGATCCATAATGGAGGTAATCTATCTAAAGTTATGATAGAAACTTCTGGCAGCTTAATGAGCCCCAGAATGGCAACAGATGTAGCACTTCTCTTTCTTAAAAATGCCTTGAAAGTAGAATATCTCATAAATACATTTTTAATGACTCCTAGTTTTCTGTTAACATTATAGGTTACTGCTGAATACCTCCTTCTATGTATTTGAAAGAGCATGAGATTGCCAATTAGCATTCCAGTTTTCTATTAAATTTTGCTGCACTTACCTTTTTTGAGTTTACCACTAAAACATCAGTAATGGAAAAGGAAGAATACTATTTCTGTTCTCCAAGTAAATTTGGATAAGTATTGTTCAGGTTAATATACTGTGGTAATATAATGGTTTACTTGGTAGAAAAATGTATCCAAAGGAGTATGATCTTTCCTAAGGTTTAATAACTTCTTAAATATGTCTGAAGGACAAAAAACCCCTCCAAACAGAACAGTAGACTTCAGCACAAATTTGGAGGAATATGTCAAATCACTCTTTTTAGCAGAATTAATTTTGAAACATAGGAGTTCCTATACCGTGTTCACTTGGAATTGCGGTTAGGTGTGCAAAAGTTTGGGTAAAATGGAAAATGTAGTATAATTAGATGCTTGTTTGTAATAACCTCATGTCTGTTGAGTGCACAAACTTCCCGTTTTTCTAATTGATACATGGATACATCAGATATTGAAGAAATAT
>VZRU01009620.1:40547-61422 GCA_013398155.1 Pedionomus torquatus | reverse complement strand
TTTGTTTGTTTGTTTGTTTTGTTTTGTTTTCTTCAGACATGCCTGTTTTCCACAAGGCTATTTCTTGAACTGCTCACCTGGGAAATGGAATAAGTCTGTGACTTTTTGTTCCCTGACAGTTATCTGCATGTCATCCACTTAAAATACCTTGCCATATGTGGGAATCATTTAGTTTCCTTCTGTTTTTTCTTCATCTGTCCTTGTTGATGTGACTCATGGTGGCCTTTGTGAGGAGCTAGTTCTCTTACTGTTGCATTATTATGTGAACTGATAATTCCAACTAACCTCTGGAAAGGACATTCACCCTGTGATGGTATTTTGGATCCACTGCCTGTGCTTTGCTGGTAATAACGGCATTTTCTCTGAATGCATAGCCCCTTCAGTGTGTAGATACTCTTTTGTACCTTTTTCTTCCTCTCCTTTTATTTTTAAATAAATGAAAGATTTAAAGACACTGACAAGACACTGACCCTGGTCCTAACCTTTTCTTTTTCTGTGGATTGTCTGCCCTTATTAGATAGTCCTGTCTGGAGGAGTACATACAGCTGGTGCTTGCACAAGGTTTTTTTTTTAATCAGCTGGATTGTAATACTAAGGGGCATAATGTTATGATGTGATAAAAACCTTGTATGCATGCAGTCTGATATCTCTGCATACTTCAAATACTCTGTATTGAAGTTTTCCATAGAGAAAGAGCAGGCTTGCCTTTATTCTCATCTTTATTTTTATCTCTAATTCCAGTTAAGTTTTTTGCATGCACTGTCCCAGCAGCTTTTGTTAATCTCTTGCTAATCTCAGTTGCACCTTCAAGATATCTCTCTTTCTGTGTTACCATGTCCTGATGATAAACTTTCATCCCTGCTTGGATTTGCGTACTAGGCTTTGCTGGCTGTTCCATCATAAAGAGCTTTAGCCAGCGGAGTGGTATAGGGAGTTTCTAGTCCAGCTGTTCTCTTCAGTGATCTATCACACAGCAGCCCAGCTCAGCTTCCCTGGGAGCGGTGTTTAAACTGGATCACTTCAGGAGTTTACAGAATTTAGAACCACACACAATTGTACAGGTGTGGTAGGAGAAGTAGTGAACTCTGGCTTCAGGGTAGGAATAAACTGGTGGGATAGCTGAAGAAAGGAGCTCCTGAATCTGGTTACTGCTGAACTGACAGTAGGAAGCCATGACTCCCATATGGCTCCATATGACTCCCATACAGACTTGTTCCTTGTCCAAGCAAGGAGGTGAAGCCTCTGGTATGAAGTGACTAGCAGCACAAATGTGAGTGAAATGCATTTCTGATTAAAAGCAGGACTGAAATATAATTTTTGGTTCTCACAGGGGATAACGAATGTGTTAGTTGTCTTTACTACCTGTTAGTATCAAAACTACTGTGTTCTTTGCGGTTCAGCAGTGTATCCTATATCTGCTGATGTTAACCCTGCCAAAAGGCACTATTGCATCAAATCTACCCACCATTTTGTGTTAATAAAATGAACTGTTAATATATTCTGATCCAGGATGTTGTACTTGTGTACCAACATGGCTGGTGTCATTGATGGCACAGTCCACATAAACATTTTAATAGTCTGAAGACTATTTCCTTTGTCATAGAAATAATTGCATCAATTTAGATGTACTTTTATGCTTCTGAAATAGTATCTGTGCTGTACTGGAATTTTTCAAGGTGTATAACTGTGTCACAGCTCTTAACTGCTACAGAAATGCATTCTGAAGGGGAGATGGGAAGGAAAAAATTACCAATAACAGAGAAGAATTCCCCAGCATCTGAGTTTGGTACAGGATCTTATGTTGCATGGATTAATAACATTAATAAGAGAGAACGAAGATCATTGCTTTTTCTGCTAAGGTTATGATTAAGTTGACCCTACTGTGGTTCCAGGCTGTCACAGAAAGAAGTCCTTTTTCAAGCATCCAATTTTAAACTGTGTTAAAGTTTAAATAATAATGAGATGAACATTGAGAAATTAAAAAAAAATTATTAAAGGTTTTAAAGAGTAATTCCCAAAAGGAGAAGTGATAAGATCACCTAGCCCAGTACTTACTGCTGACTTTAGTCAGTTACACCAGTAGTTTAATAGAGCATTATCAAAAAACATTAACATCATCAAAGAAGCCTTCTGCAATAGTAATCAAATGTTTATGTAAGTTTTAGATAACTGCTTTTTCTGAAATACTGATTCCATTAATTATGGTTAGTTTGCACTACTATTACTATCTTTTCTTTCCTGAATATGATGTAATCTTCCCAAGGTGGCTATAATCTTTGATTTTTTCCACCAGATCTTTTTGAGTTAAAGAGCTTGCTCTGCATGGTTTCTCGCTGAGAATGGAAGCCTTTTTGTTTGGGAGGAGTGAAGCCTACTTTTTGAGGTGCAAGAGTCTTGAGAAATATTTGCCAAGTTGAGTAGAATTGTATTTTCAGTTAAAGAACCCTGTGGATATCTTTTCAGAAGTGAGAGCAAGTCTACCTTGCATTTGTAAAATATTCTGGGTTTTGGCCGTTTTCGGTTGTTTTCAGAGAAGACTTCCAGAAGGAATTGCGTGCTTTTTCTGAAAGTGAGAAAGAAAGGAAAACAGTCTCATGACTTTTCGTGCTCTGCTTGATATGATTTGGAGCAGGCTCATGAGACGTATCCTCTCCTCATCAAATGCATACCTTAAATAGCAGACTGTAGAATTCATACTTACTACAGCAGTAGCGGGCTGCATTATTTGGAATATTTGTGGAGGGATCGAGACAGAATATTTGACGTATTTTGGGGAAGAAACTAAATGTAGGTGTTCTGTCTCATTGGATGCTCAACAGGTAGAGGATTTTGAACCAGTATCTCTCATATCCTGGAAAAATCTTATAACTGTTTTTCCATGTTAGGTATGGTATGTTTTCCATTTTTATGGTATGTTTTTCCATGAGGTATGGACAGTGTTGACTAAATACCTTTTCCCAATTTCAGTAACAGTACTTGTGTTCCAAAATGTCGTGAAGAGAGTACAAAGCCAAAAAAGAAACTCTGCAGGTTAATTGGGAAACCCAAGATTTACTTCATTTTTGGTTGGTTAGAACAATTATTCAGATAACTTAAGTGTTTTGAGACTTCTTCATGCATTACCTTAGTTTTTTGTACGTTTGTGTTGGTAGGAAATGCTCTCTTTGAAGCCTAAAAGAAGCAGTGGTGTGTAGAAGTGTTCCTATTTAGCTGATTATCACCTGTTAAAGCATAAGTAGTTCTTAAGATTTTATGGGACTGATGGAAGAATTGGAAGGTTATTTCCTGGTGTGTGTTTTGTTCTTTGCTCTGACATATTTTAGTACAAGTTATTATGTGTGTTCTCCCTTCCCCAAGACAATCTTAAACTATCCTTGTTTCCTATCTTAATAGTACTTCTGTACTACTGTCTAAAAGTAATGGCAAAAGTAGTGAATCTAAGTCATCGTTTCTGTGATTTGGTAGTCTTTTGTGATCTGAGAAATAAACACTATGTTCAAGTTGTCTGTTATTCCATATTCTGTTCAAGTAAACATGTATTTTATCAAAGGCCAGTTTAATTTTTTTTTCAGTGTGTATCATTACATCTAGTGGACTGAATACATTGGAAGACATGATCAAAGAGTTCAGTAGCAGAATATTTGAATTTACATACTGACCATAAGTTTTGTACATATGTCTAAATTAATGTAAGTTCTTTCAAAATATTTTTTTCTACAAAAGCCATTAATGAAGAATTTAAATGTTAAAGACTCCATCTTTCAATATGTGAATCTGAAGTTAGCTTTTAAAAATAGCCTCGAGTTGAAGAAGGGAAAGCATTCACTGTGTAAGGCTTTTCACAGACAGTGAAAGACCAGCGTTGGGAAGTACTTGACTATGTATGTTTAAGTCAGCAGAGCTGTATGCATAGTTTTGCGTATGCTTAATTGGCTTGCATAACTGTGGCTCTTCTCTGTGACTTCTGGATGTGTTACTTTTCCAGAAGAGTTAACAAATAAATACTTTTTTTACATTGTTCTTTCTTCAGGGTTTGCCTCAGTGCATTCCGCATGTTGGGTGCAGTTCTGTAAAGTTAATTTCAGAAAGCCATTTAAGTGTCAGTAAGCAGGCTAAGTTGAGGTATTCACATGATCAGTTCCCACAGGTTTGTTGCTGTAAGACAGCCGCATAAGGTAAAGTTCTTCACAGCAAGCATGATGGAGGAATTCTTTGTGGTCATTGCCAAGACACCATAATAGTTCTGGTTGTACACTGTGTGTGGAGAGATGATTCAGTCAAACCTGTATAATGCTGTCTGTATCTGTCTCATCTCATTTTCTTGAGTTTCATTTTCTCACTATTGCTCAGCAAAACTGAGCGATGCCTTCATATCTGCCTGCACTTCTGTACATTGGTAGGAACTGCAGCTAATGCTTTATTGAGTGTATAGGAATGAGTTTCTAGAAACTAATGACAGAAAAAAAAAAAGTGTTTCTTGACTGGCAGCCTTCCTAGCTGGCATTCTGATGGATGCACTGCTTAGTTTTTGCTGCTTTTTCTTGTAGTGTTCTTGCTATTTTTTTTTCTGCTAGATACAGCTGTTTATTCTCACAGGGAAAATGTATGTCCTGGAGGCTGTCTTCTATTCATAGTTCATTGTGTCCTACAGACTTTTCCAGTAACCTGCCTCTCTTTACAAAACCGCTAAGTGAAGGTGATGGCCCTACTTCCTGTTGCCAGAGAGGACTGAGACCACCAGTCAAATTCCGTCAATGCTGCTGACCATAAAGAAGCAGATTATTGCAGTTGCTAGGCATTTTGTTACTAGGTTGGGTTGTTTTTGCATATTTAGAGGGTAATGTTTTATCATGCCAAAAGTTTGGTAAGATCAGATTTGTGTTTAGGCTGAGTTTTGGAAAGTAGTGAAGGGTTCATTGTTAGGGGTGCTTATTTTTAATAAAAGTAGAATTTGTGAAGTTAACGAGTATGTTAACCAACCAGTTCTTTTGGTTGTCCCAGAGTTTCTAGAAATGAATCTTCAGTCCTTTTTATGACAACTTCGAATTATATTTTGAAAATTCAGATGCCGTATTTGGTAGAATTCATACAGAAAATTAACTTAGAAGTTTTCTTAATCTTGAAAGCAGACAAAATGTTTGTTTGTTTGTTTGTTTCAGGTGGTTAAAACTTTGCAAGGCTGTTTAATTGAAAGTACATATTTAGGCTGTCAAGAGATAGGGAATAAATTGAATAATTTTCCAGAAAAGCTGTTCATCCTAATACTTTAATTCAAAATACTTCTTATATGTGTTAGACTAACACCTCTTTAATTTGGCTTTAGGATGTCTGAGATACTGATACTGTAGAGTGTCAAGATAATTTCATTAAATGGGACAGCATGAATACATGAGATAGAATAACTTCTCCAATAATCTGATCTGCTGAAAAGCTGAGGGGCAGGAAGACCAGCAAAAGAAAAAGTATTCTTTCATTTTGTTGTAGGAAAAGGACATACAAAACAGAAGTTTTTCCTTTGTAAAATTTCAGATTACGCAGTGTAGTTATCCAAAATACATATTCTTGATCAAAGTTTACATTTGTTTCTAATTAGAATTTTTTTTTGGTACTTAAGCAGTTCAAGTAAGTGGATTTCCCGCCCCTCCGTTTTTTTTTTTCCTCAAAAGGCGAGCAGCTTCATCCATGCAGGAAGAGTTTAGGAGCAAACTGGTCCTTATTGTAGAGGTTGTTTGGTACCAATTCTGATCATTGAGGGGGAACCATAAGAAATAGCAAGAGTAGACAGATGGTGCACTGTTTGAAGACAAGGAGGTAATCCTCCTTTTGCAGCTCCAGCAAATCCAGGTAGCTTTAAGAGTGGCTGCGATGAGGTATTGCCCTAAATAATTTTGCATATGTGATGAAGACTGTTGGGCTTCTATTTTTTCAGCTGAATGTTCTTTCACGTTTCTCTAAGAGAAAATGCTTATCCTTTACATGTGTGAACCTGCTATTTCTCAGGTTTACTCAGGAAAATGAAGTAACCTCTTGTAGGTAAAAATCTCCAAAGTTGGTGGTTGATAGTCTGTTGAAGCTCTGGATGGAGAATGTGAATCTAAAAAATTGTGTTTTATTAAAGGAGATGGTGGTCTTAGAGGTAAGAGTGTGAAACCAGCTGGGTGGGATGGTTAGTGGGTTGGATTCTTTTGTTTGTAACTTCCAAAACTGATACAGAAAATGCACGATAATGTATATACTTGGGAACAGTTAAATTAATGTGGGTTTTTTCAATTTTAATGTATGTACCTAGAAATGGAGTAGGCCTGTATTCGAATATGTCTATATATGTGTGTATTCATAGTAGACATCATCATTAAATATATATGAATAATATGTCTCTAAAAACCTCATGAGGCTGCTTCTAGGAAAAGCTTTGTTTTCTTTCTGATATTTGTACAGTGGTATTAGTGAAATTTATTTAATAAAGATTTTACAAAGTTAGTGAAAATACAGCTCAGTTAAATATTCTCCCTCTCCCTTCTCCAACATCCTCCATTCCATCCCCTCCACAATCCATTTCCCCGCTTTTCTCTGTTCTTCTTCCTCCCCTTTCTCCGTTCACTGTCAGGAAGGGGCGCCTCAGAAGAGTCATTTCAGCTCAGCACGTCACCGTCAGAGACTAGTGGAACCAGCAGCTACAAAAGTGAGTGTCTTTATTGAAGGACCATTTTTAAAATGGAATGTTATGTCAGCAGAGTATTTGTTACTAAAGAGAAGCTCTTCTGTGTGCTTGGTGGGAGATACAGTTATTTTTAGACATCTGCAAGTGATATAGTCACTCTGTCTCTAAAGGTGAACTTCAGTTATTGGAGAGATTCAAATCAGATGCAGCTATTGTACTTTCTTGAAAAAGTTGGGGTGAGATTTGTTTTTTTTTTTTTTTTTTTTTTGACCTGCAAAGGGAAATAGAAGCTGTGTTCTGCTTTGGTTTGATTCCTTTGAATGATGTCTGCTTTCTTAAGCATATATGCAATTAATTTGCCTCATTCTTAAATAAAGGGTTTCATTGAATAAAAAAGTTGCCAAGGATATGAAAAATAATCACATAGTCTATTATCAAGCTGTGATATGAAGTTTCAAATTAAAAAAATAAAAAAAAGACTATGACACCAAGAAACAGTATTTAGCAAATGCAATAGCTGGACCAGCTAGTTTGTAATACTGTTCCACCTTTTTAGAAACACACTTTTTGTGAACAGTACACAAAATAGTTTGAGATGTTCAATAAGCATGGTGTTATTATGGCACTTTTATTCTCTAGGGTAATAAAATGTACTGTAATGCAAATTGTAGAGCATCAGTAACTGTTCAGCTGTGTCTATTTTTGCTACTTTGGGAGTCCAGCAAAAAGGAAACTGTGTATCCATTACTACCATCTAGCCGAAATCCCATTCTCCACTGTTTAGATGCAACCTTTGATACAGGTTGAAGTAGATTGATGGTAGTAGTCTTGGTCTTGAAAGGAAAGCCTTGATTTTAGGAAATAAAAAAAGAAATGGGCACATGGTGTCTTGTCCTGAATTCTAAATTATGACTCCAGTCACTGTTGTCAGACTGATTATTTCTGTTACTGAATGTGTTGACTAATTAAATATTAGTTGTGTTGACTTTTAGTGTTGCCAGCTCATATTATTTAGCTCTTTTGGCCTGTAACAGCATTGTCAATACTAAGCTATCCTTTTGGGGGACTGTAAAAGGGTATTTTGGGTTTTACAGATGGAAAATTGAGTGAAGTATATTTTGGTTGTTGTTTTTTTTGCTTCTTTGTTTTCTGTATTTTTAGAAGGAATAGTTAAGTAAGAACAGAAATTAATATTGATTTAGTCTGTCTCTTAAGGAGCCCATCCTTTTTCTGTGTGTATTTATGTACACTAGAATCACTCCCGTCAATTCCCTCAATGTGGAAAGCCAAAGGAAAAAATGTGTTCTGTGGATATAAGCGGTGCTAGCTTCTGCTTCTTCCTCTTACCTAGTTTCCCACTGTACTCCAATGTCCAGATGTACCCTTGGATGCACCTTCCTGAATGTAGATGTGCTGTCAAAACCTCAACCTGATAGCTGCAAAACAGCCTTTGCAGTGGTTGCACTTGTATCTTTCTTTGGGCCAGGAGGACCATAAAGGGTCTTGACTGGTGTTTCCAGAGCCTTTAGGCACTGTCCTTTTCGTCAGTCTCTTTGCTATCAGGAGGACATCCTGATGCACTGGGGACAAGTCAGTTGGCAGCTCTGCATCTGGAGGGGGGATTATTATCACAGACCACAGCAGAGCCCACCTCTCCCCGACTGCCATTGGCAGCTACTTCAGAATGACTATCTGCCTGGAAAAGACTCTTCAGCCCAAAGTAGAAACATAGATCTGAGTGTTTTGTTTCGATTGTAACATGCCTGTAGGAAAGAGAAAGGAGGCAAAGAAGCAGCCCTGCTGCATTGCCAATACTTTGTGACAGAAGAGAAAGACTGCAAGTTCAGAGTTTCCAGGGGCATAGATCAGTCTGCAGACACCTACCTGATCTCATTCCTTGCTGCCCATGCAAAAGAGTGGTGAAATCCTGGAACAGTTGTCTTTTGAGTCCTGGTCTTCAAGAGCCTTCCACCAATTGGGTAGTATTTCCATGTAGCAACCCAGTAAAACTTATTCTGAAAAGCAGCTGCCTCTGTCTGTGTTCACAGCGACCCCTTCCCTTCTTTCTCTCCTGTACATGCTTCTCAGTGAAGAATAGCTGACAAACTTTATTTCCTATCTATATATGCTTTTTCTTGATTGCTCACCATGCTTGCTTTATGTTGCTGCTACAGCTGATAGAGCTACTTTCCTAGTCTGATAGATGTAACACTCCTTCCTGTGTACCTTTACTTTCTTTTGTGACTGGATCAAACTCAGGGTCTTGGATTATGTGCTTTTTGCCTCATACTTCTCTAGGGCTTGAGTCTGGGAAATGTCATGTTTACCCATGATCAGACTACACTGAGGCTGATCCAGCTGATTATCTTAAAATTGGAAAGTCATGGATTTGAAAGATGGACTACTTGGTGGATAAGGAACTGGCTGGGTGGCTGCACTTGAAGGGTTGTGTTCAATGGCTCAATGTCCAAGTGGAAGCCAGTGATGAATGGCGATTCTCCAGGGTCAGTACTGGAACCAGTGCTGTTTAACATCTTTGTCAGAGATGTGGGCAGTGGCATAGAGTGCACACTCAGCAAGTTTGCTGGTGACACTGAACTATGTGATGCAGTCACTATGAAGACAGACTGAGAAAGTTGGGATTTTTCGGCCTGGAGAAGGTGCCAGGGAGACCTTGCAACAGCCTAGTACCTGAAGGGGGCCTACAGGCATTCAGATCACTATGAAAGCAGGGAAGGAAAGTGCTGTTAGCACAGAGCCCCTGAGACAAACTGTCTTTCCCTTGTACTCCTGCTTGCACTTTCTGAACTGCTGTTTTCTGGCAAACTCAACCTGCAGACTAAGTATCATTTCCTGTTTTGTGGCATTAGGGACCCTTAACACTGGTTGCTGTGACAACCTGACCAGCCACTCTGCTTGAAAGAATCCATTCGCAATGCAGCTGATGAGGAAAGCCCACGACTTTCTCTTACATAATTGTGAACTCAGCTGGGAAAGACTCAAAAGACAGAGGCAATGCAGCCTGTCTCCAAGACCTACCAAACCCTTAACTTGCTTATTCTGTGTATTTCTGCAGAAACACTTGCTGCAGTGCTCTCTTGACAGCCTGTCCCCTCCACCACTTGGCCCTGTAAGGTGTTACTGAGCCATTCTTGGGGCTTTGGGGCTAGGGAATGTCTCCTGATGGATACTAGGACAGGGCTGAGAGCCAGCTGTACAGGTAATTCCAGAAGTAGGAAGCTGTAGAAAGGCAGTAGAACTGGCAGAGTGTCCCCAGCAGTTTATTCTGTCACCCTGCTTGGTCTGAATTTGTTGCTCCATGAAGCTGTCTGTTCCTCCTGGTATCAGGGGTAGGTGCACAGAAGGCAGAAGTCTCGTGGTCTTTTTGCCATCCTAAAGCAAGAGCTACCTTGCCTGCTGCTTTTACACTGAAGATGGCAAATTGCCATCAACAAAGCTGACATACCTTCCTCTTAGCTTGTTGATTCAGCTCTTTCTAGTTTTAGAAAACACAACAACAAAAAACCAAACCAAACAANACTGTATGTCCTTAAAAAAAAAAAAAAAAAAAAAAAAAAGGAAAAACCCAAACCAAACAAACTTGACAAACTTGTTAGTCTGAAATGGTATGGTGTCTCTTGGCTTTGTAAAGACTGGTGGGATCCCTTTTATTCCTTTTGCCTTCCTGTGTAGCAGCTGTTTGCCCAGGTGGCAGGATGTTATGAAAGACCAAACTGCACAGCTTGCAGTGACCGTTGCCTGTATAAAGGACATTGTTTGGGGATGGGGGAAGACCACCAAAGACTGGTAAAGGAATACTGGTTTTGTGCTTAGGAAAGCATCTTGGTGGGCTTGTGTGGGTGTTCTGTTCTTCACCTGCATCTTGGCACGCGTTCTGCAGATTGTCCTGGACCTGGATGAAGTTAATTTGCATGTTAGTGATTTGGGTGACCTAAAGCAGCAAGGGACATGCAGTGTTTGTGGAAACTGTTTCCAAAGGGGTAAGGATCTTGTCTTGTCCTGGTGAAAGATAGTAGAGTTGTAAAAATATGGAGCTGTGAACTCGATCAATTGTTTTTGCTCGTGTCTAATCACATGATTGGCTGGTTGATTTGATGCAAGTCAGGGAAGTCTGGTCTTCAAACAATGGTGAGCCTCTCCACTATAGATTTCTATTTGGATCTCAATTTTAGGGCTTACACCTGGTGGTGATTCTAGGTTTCCAGGTTAGTCTCATCTGTGAAACCTCTTATCTTTAGTCTTTTTTGGATCAAGCTTGAAAGTGATTGAGACTGATACCTGCCTCTGACAGCGGAAGTAATAAAATGTTTTGAGGGAGAGGACTCTGTTTTCGCTGGGTCTTGGAGGAAGTACTTCCTTCATACATTCAGTATTGACTTGCCTTGTGTCATGTCATGGGCATGAAAGTGGACAATTTGACAGCAGAGTAAGTAGCAACAGGCAGTGAGTGGCAGGAGTATTTGGAATGCTTACCTAACTAGAGCTAAACAGCTAATAAAGGTGTGAATAGGACCTTTATAGATCTGTTGGTGTAATCACAGGGTGTGCAGAAAATGGATACAATCAAAGACCATAGCCAGTAGTTTTGGGGAGGTGATTATTCCCCTCTAATTGACACTTCATAGATGTGTCCGACTTAACTGCATCCAGATTTGAGGCCCTGGAAAGATGCTGGAGTTCATGATGTAGTAGGAGGAGCTGAGGATCTAGGTTTGTTGAGTATTGCGAAGGTTGAAATGGGATTTAATGGCTGTCTTTCACTACCTAATCGGTGGTTGCCCTACTTTGAGTGGAGGGTTGGACCTGGTTGCCTCTAGAAGTCCGTTCCAGCGTGAGTTATTATGTGGTTGAAGAGTGTGGTAATTGCTGCATGCTCGCCTCTGCCCGCTCTGTATTGATGCAAAGCTCTCAAGTGGCCTTTCAGCACAGCATGGCCTAGCCAGATAAGCAGTATAGATGGTACAGAAGATGCTGAAATGTTGTGGATTCCAACTAGTCCACTTAGACCCACAGAGCTGAGTTTGTTTTCAGACATACATAAGAACAGTATAGATGTAAGATGTAGTGTATACATATCTTTTATTGTATATATTGCATTACTTGGTGATACCTTGAAAGAGAAGCTTAATTAAAAGAGTTAGTAGGTAATTTGTTTGCTAGAACTTCTTTGTAGGTAACAAATATGAATACATGTAGACAACTTTAACTGCAGGAGTAATGAACTGAAGGACAAAATAAAATACTCATTTATCAAGCTGGGAAAGGTAACAGGCAAAAATCAATTTGTTAGGGAAACGTGGAGGTTGAGATGGAGTTATAAGGGAAAGCATTCTGACTATTTTCAAACTCTCGTTGTGTTTCAATACATAATAAGAATAAAAATGTATTCTAAATAGGTTGCCAGTATCAGCTGGGAACACTTGTAGGTAACAGTTATGAAGATTATTTTGAACTTTGTTAGGTTGGAAAAATACTGATGCTAGAATGAATCAAATGAAAAAACTCCAAGCTGGTTTTGAAGAGAGGGGACATTTCAGCAGAGGTAGAGTTTGCTTTTAAGTTATTTTGGTATGAGTACCTGATTAATTAGTTACAGAACACAGTATTCTTTCCTCAACTTACACTGAATAATTTCTTCAGCATCTGTAAATAAAAAATTAAAAAACCAGACTTTATTGCTTTTGAATTTGCTTCTGAAGTTACAATAGTCACTATTACACATATTCTGCTTTCTAAGCTGAATTTTTTAGAACTGTTTTCTTCTCTGCCTGCCTCAGTGACTCATGAATTGTAACTAAATAGTTTGCTGTTGAGAACCATATATCTACATGCTAAACCTAGATTGAAAGTCTAAATAGATGAAAAATTTCAATAAAAATAATTATTTATGACTGTCAATAATAGATGGCTAGATGGATCAGATGTTACTGTGTATCTTGCTAGGCTACATGTTAATATGTTTTAAACCCACATGCATTCTTAGAATTTTCCTATTTTTTGCTGTAAACACAAATTGAAGTGTCTACTTCAAGAACAAAAAAAAGAAATGCAGTAGGGAAAAAAATCATGCAGTAGGGAGCAGAGTGCAGAGAAAGAAGTATTATTCCCTAGCAATCCTCTCTGGCACCAGCTGGTAGATCTTTGATTTGGTGGCCAATTGATTGCTAGGAAGTTATGTTTATCAAAGGTTAGAGAGCCTGGCAGACATAAATAGAAGCAAAAGATAGTCTACCATCAGGTATTACAAATGGATCCTCTCCTGGCAAGTTAAAGTTGTCTTCCTTACAAAATTAATCTGAAAATGTCAGTCTGTGGGTAATATTCATTGTATTAGGTAAGTTTTATAACCTTCTGCCCCCAAATGGAAACAAAATAAGTCCACAGTACTCCTTTTCTCCTTACTAAAACTTTAGTTTTGTAGAAGGTAATACCAAGTTATAATTAGATGTTTGCAGCTGTTACTTTTAATGTGTGGCCACCATCCCAATGGTGCTTGCATGCCTCCCAATTGATTAAAAATAGAAATAGCTGTGGTAGAAACAGTATTAGAAATTGTTTGGCTAGCCTGTATGTTAGTATTTATGCAAAAGAATATTACAGAAATGTTAGTCTTAAGATATGATGAAATTAGTAGATGTACAACCTCATTTAGGTGGGGGATGTCTGCATAGTGTGAACATAAAAGAGGGGTGAATTGGGGACCAAATTGTGGGCTAGAATTTGAAATATTTACCCAGAACTGGGACAAGGGGACAATGACTAGTTCTGGGAGGTATTTCAACCATACTGAAGTAAGATTTATGTCATCAAAAGGACAGATGGTTTTCTTTTCCCCTAGAGAACTATTTTACTTTGCATGTACTTATCTTTTCTAATGAAATTACTATGGAAAATACACCAGTCCTTTCCTTTACTCAGATGTCTTGGTGGCGTGACTGCAGGGAAGGTGAAAGCTGCTGGACCGGCCTGCCAGATGGCTCATATAAATCATTATAGGAACCAGGATGATTTTTTTACACTGTTCCCTATTGCGGACTCTCTTTAGGATTGGGTTGTCTCCTGCTGGCTTAAAAAAAGCTAGAATGTGTAGAGAAGAAACTATGGTTGGCTACTCTTTAATTTTTGTTTCATGTTGAACAGTTGTATAAGTGAAGGTGTTTGTCTTAATCCTTTTTTATACCTTTTTTGAATTTATTTTATTTTACTTTATTAGGGTCTTTGAGACTAGTCACACAAGAAACCTCTCGGCCTTTGAAATATATTCCCATTAATTAGTAGGTGTTTCCTGACAGAAATCAGCAGACAAACATACTACTTAGAGGTATAAATTTGAATAACCTTCACATATCCTGTTAGACCTTATTAAGACAGTATAAATAGGATTATCAGTCAAAAGCGAATTTAAAAAATGTATTGCTTGCACAAACTTAATACAGTTGCTGATGTGATTTACTGTAGTTTGGTTTGGAACAATCCATCTGCCATATTGATGGCAGGAGGGGGGGTGAAATTGGCTATAAAATGGCAATAAACCAGAAGATTATCTCAGCCCTAATCTCAATTTACCTAGAATGTTAGTGGTCCAAATAGAAACTATAAAATATACCTTGCTTTATTGCTAGCAGATACAAAGAGACCACATAATGTTATAAATTGTGGAAAAGGATTTATCACTCTTACATTTTTGCTTGCAGTAGGTGAGAAGGTTTGTCTGTCCTCTTCAGTTTTTAGCTGAAAACCTCGCCTAGGCTGAAACAGTGATTTATTTCTTGTCAGGAGTTCACAAATTCTTATACACAGGCGTCCAGCACTGGTCTGGTAATTTGCATTGGTTTGTCAAAGATTTTTCCAGGGCAGTTGTCAGCAGTAACAAGCTGGGGTTGTGTCTCAAGGTCGTCTTTGCTAGACATCAGTTTACTGCTTACATCAGAGTTCTTAGACCAGCGATTGGTGCAGCAGATACATCTGTTGTTGCATACATTTTGAGACTTTCAGATGGAAGTAAAAATATCTGACTGATGATGTTTGTGTTATGATCCCTTTTTCATAAGGAAAGGAACACTTCAAAAGAGCATTCAAATCCCCAAAGAAAAATTACCTTTTTCCTTCTTGTCTTCCCTGCAGTGGGTACACGAGAATGCAGTTAATTGGAGAAGCTGGATAACATCAGCAGGGTGATCAGTGTAGTATCAATAAAGGTCACGGGATTTTTGACACATTGCCTGTGAGAATTTAGAGTCAATTTTTCTTGCTTTGGAGTGTTGGCTAGTAGTTGAAAATTTGTGCCAACAGCTGGTGGTGGCTGGTGGCAATGTCCTCATGTCCCTACCCTGTAGAAAGAGGAGTAGCCTTTTGCAATTCAGCAGCAAGTATGGCAGACAATTAGGAAACATTGAGCAGGCTCATGAAGAGCAACATTTACATTTAAAGTAGTGGCAAAGACAAAAGATAAGGAGACTCTGACTCCATAAGCTAGAATGGGCTCTCCCATGGAAGTGGCAAACAGTAGGGTAGATCTTTAAAATTTTTCAGGATGTTTAAAGTTGTGTAGGAAATAAGCAAATTTCAGCTTGAGAGAAACATGCGACTGCAGTTTTGAAGTGAAAAAATAAAGCATTCATTTTGACTAAGCTTTTTTCACAAATAGGGTTAATATTCACCTTGCTGGACTCCAGACAATCTCAATTTTTCCAGTGTGACCATTAGCCTAGAACTCAAACCTTTCTTCTACATCAGTGGAGTGCATTACCAGTAAGCTGTGGGGTCAGCTGAACCAATCAAATTCAAATTTTTAAACGCTGATTAAAATATAAATGTTAAGCAAAATCTCTAATTTTGAGACTTCTAATTGTCCATGCAATTAAAGCAGCAGAAGATCTGTAGTTATTAACAGAGCAAGTATAAATTAGTCTTTCTGCAAAAGAAATATTTCTGTTGTTTGCTGAAAGCAATAAAAATTAGTGTTTCACTAATGCTGTTCCATGTGATCTTTTGGGGGGAGAAGAGTGAGTTACTTGTGCCTTTTGTACTTGGCCTACCCAAAATCTTCTCTTCATCCTTGTATGTGAAGAGCAGCTGCAGAGCTTAGCTCTGTGGATCTTAGAGTGGGTGCTGTGAGCATAGGAGTGCCCAGGCAGGACTCTTGTGACTCAATTCCTCTGGTGTACGTGGCTTAAAACTTACTGTAGTGTACTTTTCCTTTCCTGCATACATGGTCTCTTCCTCCTCATGCATGTGAACGTGTCAAGGTACAGCAAGGCGTGTGTTTTGCTGGTGCAGGTCAAGTAGTCATCCTGTGCAAGATGACTAACAAAAACTGTTGTAATCAAAACGTAAATGCAGGCAAGTCTCTTTCATGCTGAAGGCAGGCTTAATCATTTTATCTTCTGGTTACTGATTTTAGCAGCAAGTTTAGCAGCAGCTGAGCATAGGCATTGTGTAACACAAAACATATTATAATACAAAATGTGATTTGCAACCGGGAAAAGGAAGGCAACTAGATTCCTGTGGGTATAATGGTCTCCAGCAGTGGTATTGTCAAGAGGTGCCAAAGCTGGTCCCTGTGTGCTGTGGTGTTGGTTTCTTTGATTTTACTTTTCTAATGGTAGGCAAAGTCCTGTGTAGGCTTGCCTATATGAAAACACTGCTTCCCATTTGATAAAAAACCCTAGAGAATCAAAGAGAACCTAGGGAAGTCCTTGGCATTAGTCAAAGTGGATTTATATTTTTCCAGTTCTGGTAAACTGTACTGTTGTTTATATTTGTTCAGCTCAACAGTTGTACCAGCAGCTGGCGTTCATGTCTTGTGTGTCTGTTTTTTTTTCCTCCCCTTCTCCTTTTCCCTTATTATATAATAGCATTCTTAAACTCTTTATATGGCAATATTCCTCTGAACTTCATAGTTGGAATCTGTAGTGGTGGTGTTTCTAACACTTGCAGTCCATGCTATTTTCTCCATTAGTCGTGGTGGTGTGGTACTTTGCCAAGGTGAAATAGGCTGTACAGCAGCAGGTCAGAATGTGGCATGGATTTGCTAACCATTATTAGGTATAATACTGACACCAGTATTAGGTGAAATGATTTTATATACTTTGTGGTGGAAAGTTCATTCAGAATCTTAGTGCTTTTTAATTGAAGAAACATAGTTATTTATTTTTAAATAGTTGGGAGAAGAATACAAGATAGTAGGCAACAAACAAAACCATAAGTAGTACTTTTCTATTAAGTTTTACTAAGAAGTGTTTGAGAGAACTAAAGGTCACACCACTGTGTGCAATGAGTATGCAGATTTACTGAGTTCATGTTGGCACCAGTCAAATTGCTCTCTTTAGAAAGGGTTTGTGCTTCACATTAAAGGGAGTTTTCACCTTTTACTAATTACGGTAGCTACTCTCAAAATAAGCTACACTGCATTATTGTTGTAAAGAATTCGAATCGATGTGTTCTGCCAGGGCTGCTTTTGGCTGAAAGCTTGAGATAATAGCAGAGATAATGTAATTAAGCATAGACTGAATAATCCTTAACCGCATTACTTTTTCTCGTTTGACCAGTAGATTACTGATACAGTGTTTGGCAGGTCTGAGGGGTTGATTTGTTATATCTCTAAAGTGTACAACATTTATAGATTCAGTTGGTATAAACTGGGCATACCAATAAGCATTTGTGGTAATTTTTTTCTGTTTATTCCCATAATGGGTATGTTTGTTTTGATTTTTTTTTTCTTTTTTTTTCTGGCCCAGCAAATTTGATTATGATTTTTTCTCTCTCCAAGACAAATAAAGAGATTATACTCAAAGCTTCTTCCAGTGACTGACTCCTGTAGTGTTCTCACTTTTCAGAGAATATATTCGACTACCATGCATTACTTTAGATTTTTGCAACTGTCTCTGAAGAAAACATTGTTAAAAAAATAGAAATAGAACAAAAATGCAGAAAGGCTGGTGAAAGCCTATGCATTCTGGTGCAGGAGTTGTTTTTTGATTTCTGCTAATTTATTTTAAAATTTAACAGAAATTTAGTGTCATTTGTATTGTAACTTTTAATGTAACTTTATGTAACTTTAACTCTTAATGTAACTTTTTCTGAGCAAGATAACTTGGCTGCTAAATGTTATTACTGATCCCATGATTGGAAAGATTATAGGCTACAGTATACTTTGTAGGAAAATCCTGTTCATGCGTGGAGTCATTCCAAAATGTTTTACCTTCTTCCTGAAAGATTTGTCACTGTTTATTAATGCTGTAAGAGAGTTTGTAGAAGAATACTAGGCAAAGCAAAACACATTTAACTGCTGTTTAATTCAGTCCAGCCTATAATAAATCTTAATGTTGCATCAGGTTCATCTATACAAAAATAAAAATAGTTTGCTTAAATTGCTTCTGTGTTTTACATAATAAAGAATTGATATATTTTTATTGTCTTTTTTTTTTTTTTTCCTATGTAGCCTGCTTGACATGCTTTTTGATCCAGTTAATTTGTGTTCAAATTTATGATGCCTAGCTTTAAGTGGGCACCTGACTATTCTTTTGCGTCATATCTCAGAAACCATCTGCCCTGGACAGATATGTTCCTACTTTGAAAGTTACTGTGAGCAGTGCCTATAGTAAAAGCAGGGAAATTAACTGAAGAGATAAAAATGAACTGTATAGAACACAGAATATAGAAATAAACAAAATGTATACCTTTTTGGGTTAAGTCTCTGCTTAAGTACCTTTTTCCTTTTGCAGTACATCCCCTGTTAAAATCTGTATTGTTGCTGATTTGTGACAATAAGTTCTTTATTTACAATTTATTTTTTCAGTGTGTGGAGATGTATGGGGGCTGAGTTACCATGCAAAATTACATCTTTGTATGTGGACATGCAATTAAAAATATTTAAAAGAAGCATTGTGTTCTGTGCCAAAGAGCATTATGGAAGTGACACAGCAGAACTGTGAATGGAGTCTTCCCTGAGCAGCAGTAACTACCTTCCAGAGCTTCCCAAAAAGTGTTGAAAGTGGCAATTTTTGTTCACAATACTAGTGAAGAGATGGCTTTTTATTTAACTGGTACACACTGAGCAAAACCCCTGGTAAACTGCTGTCTGCATCTGTATGACTAGAAAGAATATCAAAGCCTTCAGCTAAAAGGTAGAACACCAGACTTTACCGTAAGCCCTTAGTAGTGCCTAACTCCTTGGCAGCCATTGTGGAAAGACAGTCGTCTTGACTGGGACTCTCGTTACAAGTGAAGAAGATGTCGGTACAGTTTTCCTGAGAAAAGTGAATATAGAATTGCATCTTGGATAAGATGGTTCAGACTAGGACTGCTGAGAAAGAGGTGATCCAAACATGAACTCACTTTGGGTAGTCTGGAAGTGAGAACAATTTTATAGTTTATTTCTCTTTCATAAGAAATCATATCCAAGTGAGAATGCCTTGACTGACGATGAAAGAGCTGAACACCTTTCTGCACCTTTTGAAAATCAGTTTATGCTGTCTTGAATTGGAAATTTTAAAGTCAATAGTCACTTCTAAAATTCAACACTAGTGTTAATAGAAAACCGTTTCTGAGGCAGAGGCTTACTATTCTTGGAAGCAGGAAACAGGATAAGTTGTCACAAGAACAAAGGAAGGTTTTCGGAAATAAAATTGCAGCAGGAGACTGCTGTGGGACACTAACGCTTGGGGCATTTGAGGTGGTTGATCTGTCTCTGCACTGAGCCCCTTGGTAATGTGCTCTGTGAATCTGAAAAACTGAAGGTTGGCAAAGTAGGAAGCAATCAAATTAAAAGCATAACCTGCTGCTGCCTCACTTAGAAGGTATTTAGAATGGATTAATACAGTGGTCTGATACATTAATCTTATAAAGAGGTCAAGATTATCTTCTAAAAGGCTCTTGCACAGTGTAGCTCCTTTCCCTGACATGAAAAGAATCCTATACTGTGCTATTTGCCCTGATGTTTTTTCTTTATTCACACATCCAACTGCAAGATCTGCTGTCAGCCCCCAACTTTTCTTCAGCAAAAACATGGCAATTGCATAAGAGGAAAATCCTTCAAATTCACCCCTCAAAGCAATAACTCTTGCTGTCTGTGATAATGATAAGAAGGTGAATTGTGTGCCTTTGCTTATTTTTTTTTTTCTTGCCTATTGTTACTAATGCAGTGTTAATTTTACAAAGACACAAAGAGACACAAAGGGACTCAAGGGCAAGAGTCCAGTAGATCTGCTTTGTGCTACTGCAGTGCAACAAATCAGCCCTAAAACCAGCCCAGCTTGAAGTGGCTGGAGGAGGCTTCCATGTAGTGCAAGGGCAAAAGAGCATAGTGTTGTCCTCTGGGGCAGAGCTGGTGCCCAAGAACTATGCAGAGTGGTAGCTAAGGCATCTTTTTATCTTTTCAATACTCCAGGGGCTTGCCTGCTAACTACATGATCTGAAGGTCTTGACAGGACACAGTTTTTACCTTCAGCAGTCTGTGTTGGATGCTGTGCAGTGGAACTAAAACAGCTGATCTTTGGAGTCTGTTTTATGGCGACTTTCAGACAGGGAACAGTGTAATGACAGAAAGCTGTGAAGTCTTTACAGATCAGTGTCAGTGTAACTGAAATGTTGAGCGTGTCAAGCCTGAATGACCGAATCATTTCTGGTATTGTACCATTCAGAGCTTCCCTGTTTTCGCAGGCTGTGCATAGAAGAGCTGGGAGAAGTGGAGTAAAAATGACATCCTTAGCATTTGAATGGTACGGATGGTTTTTGTTTGCCTAGGAAATGAATGACTTTTCTAATCTAAGCTATGGGCTGTCCCTAGCATCTGGCTGGTGAGACTTGTGTGGGGTAAAAAAGTCTCTACTGACACAGCTGATAACCTGGTAATTTTTTCAGGCTGTGCAAAAATCATTGGGGAAGGTGAGTCCTATGTGACACAAAAAATCATGTAGGAGCTGTAAAAATTCAGCCTGATCTGAGACAGAAACCTTTTTGTTACGTTTTGTTTTGTTTTCTTTGTCTTGGAGAGACTCAAGCAGGAGAAGCATGAGACCACCAGTGCTGTGATACATAGGGAAAATGAGTATATAGGTATTATCCAGAAAGGATATTTTTTTTATCTTGTTCCTTATTTTGTTTATGTGTATACCATTTTAAAAAACAACCTTACAAATGCTTTATCTGTAAATGTTTTGTAAATCTTCTGGTAGGCTTTAATTTTTACTT
>VZRU01009620.1:18434-40508 GCA_013398155.1 Pedionomus torquatus | reverse complement strand
TTTTTTTTTTTTTTTTTTTTTTTTACTATGTCTGGGGATATGTTGGCAGATCTAAACATCTTTACAAGGAAGTTGTGACATTGAATCATCTCTTATTGAATCTTACTCTGTAGTCAAAAGTGGTGCTTCAGGATGGCATGCATGAGAATGGGCCAAGAGATTAATGTGACTCCTGCAGAAGCACTGTCTGTCATTTTCTGTTACAATGATAAACTGTAATCAAACCGCTGATTTTTAAAAAGAAGAATCATGAAAAACCAAATTTTAAACACACGTTACAACTCTGTAAAAATGGGATGCAAGACCAATTCTTTCTCTCATACTTTTTGGCAATTTTTCCACAATCATTGCCTGTTACAGTGTGACAGTGCCTAGAATTACAAGTAAAGTTTTATGTTAGAAATAGAACACAATGGCATTGTAAATATCAAAGAGAAAAAAACCCACAACAAAACAAAGGGAAGTACGTGGGTTCTAAATTGTAGTTACATTATGTTCACAATGAATGTGACATTTTAAATTTAGGGGAATTACTCAGCTTCATAATGCAAAATTGTATGCAGGTGTAACTGTTCTTTTGTATGTAAGCACATGTTATGCTAAAAGATGTTGTTTTAAATTGCAAATTCTGAACAGTTGCTGGAACTTCCTAGGAAGTGTTAGAATTTGTAACCAAGCCCCCTAATTCTGTGCTGCTATGCCTTTGCGTTATGATCTCTTATTATATTGTTTCACACTATTTTTTCCTGCCTCATTCAGTGAACAGGATGGGTGGTGCTCAAGAACTGAGCAGCTACTTGATATTTTAATCCTTATCATTCATTCAGCAGCCCCAGCTTTATTTACTGCACACCATTTAAAAGTCTCTAAAGAATACATAATTTTTCATTCCCTTATGGCCTTTTCAAGGTTCTTGGCTGTACTATTTTTATCCATTCAATTGTACTTTAATGTGCATTTGTTTGGTCGATACCTATAACTATGTGCTATGCGAAATACATGTGTGAACACATTTAGAATGTGCATATATATATATATATATATTTTCAAGGAGAATTTTGCCATTCCCTTTGATAACTTCTAGAATGGAAACCATTACATACTTTAAAATAGCCTTTTATTATGCACTGGAGTGGCTAATGATATACATCCACATGGTCTTCAACTTTAATATATCCTGTATATATGTATCTTCAGTATATCTTCAATTTTAAATGTATCCTGTAGTTCTGACAGATCATCCCTTTGTTTAAACACAGGTGTTACTCCTGCTTGACATGATTGCAAAGAACACTTACTTAAGGTAGCATTTAGAATATAAGTTCATGTGAGAAATGGAAAAAAGTGAGGGTAGATGAAGACTGAAGCAGGTTGTGGAGACTTCATCTTTGCAGATGTTCAGAACCCAACTGGATGTGGACTTGTGTAACCTGCTGCGATTGGCCCTCCTTTGATCAGGTTGGACCAGAGGTTCTCCAGAGGTCCCTTCCAGCCTCAGCTATTCTGTGATTTATAGAATACAAGCTAATGTACTTATTTCTGATGACAACAACATCATGAATCTTGTGGCTTTCTTCTACACTAAAGTACTAGTAAAATGCTCGTTAGCAATTTCCTTTTGTCTAGCAGGCTATCCTGTCATTCTATAAACAGTGGTTTAACTTTTAACAGCAAAAGTTGTAGAAATGTTTGTACAACAGCGATTCTGTTGTTATGTTAGTACTTTGCAGAACATTGGAGTAAATTATTATGATTTGTAATTGACCACACTGTTGTCTACTTCATCTTTTTGGAGTTAAAGAACATAGTGTAGAAACCTTGCTGCTGATGGTGTCATATTGAGGTCTTCATCCTGTTAACTTCTGCAAATGATGGATGCTGGAAAGAACTCGATAGTTCTCTGTCACTGACTCTTGCGAATTTTAATACTGTTACCAGTAACTCTGTCAATAAGGCTTTTCTGTAACATCCATCTATTGTTTGAAATATTTTAATACTGCTGCTACAAAAAGACCTAGACTTTTTCTATTGCTAATATTAATATTTCAAAGAAGAATGGAAGACAAGTAAAAGTATGTTTAAAATCTGTATCATCTTTTATTGTAGTCTAAGGATGCCACTGCTCTGTGTCTGCTGCTGGTGGGATGAGAGGATCACAGTACTTGTCTTAAAAAGACCCATTCTTTTAAAATCCTAACACAGTGTTATCTTTTTTCTGTTGCAGAAGGAGTTGAGCCTTCCAAGAAGAGGAAGTTTGTAAGTATATGAAGTTCATTCTGTTTTGCTCACAGTAAAGTATGTACTTCTGACAGTCTTTGGATAGGTTAGTCTTCTTTTCAGGGCAGTTAAAATGCAGGTTAATTATGGCAGTTGATCTGCCTTAAAATACATACAAAGAAAATAAGACTGTAGATAAAAACCTATGAGTTTTTTTGACCTTTTTTATGCCTGCCCCTCTCTTCTAGAGGAGCTCTTGTGAGGGATTTCCAAAATGATAAAAAATTCTTGTGTTGAAGCTTTTCTTTTGCATTGAAGTTTTCTCTTGTTAAAAACCAAGAAAGAAATTTGGTTTCTTCGTGAATGATGTATATGAAACTTGACACGTAAGTAAAACTGTTTCCTAATAAAATTCTGTAATTTGACCTATGGATGAAAAGTTAGGAACAAAGAATAGATGAATTCTACTAAATGTATAGATTTGTTGAGCAACTATTTTTGATTAGTTGAAGAAAAGACCATAGTCTTTTATAAAATGTCACTGAGAATAATATGAACTCAGATACAGTGATTTAGTTGTGCTTTGCTCAGATTTCTGTACCTTTGTTTTTCTAGTGTTTTTCAGCTGTTTAAGGCTTGGATTTTTATTTGTATCTGTTTTATTTATTAGCAATTTATTGTGAAAGAATTGGGATAAGAACGTAGCAAAATATCTTCAGGAATGAGCTCTATTTACTATCTTTTTTACTTCAGTTATAAGGTTATCACTGTACTTGAGTAAATTTGTGTTAATGTAGCAATGCATAGTGACTAAAACCATAAGCCCTTGCATAGAAGGCCATTTAATTGGTTTTATTTTTCTACACTTGTTTTCAACTTGATAGTGCTGTGTAGCTTTTGGTCATAGTAAGGTTAGGATTGTGAATATCTCAGACAGTACAGTTACATGCTTTGTTGCTCTGATGTAAGCAGTATACCAGAAGTCTGTACTTCGTAGGACATCTGCTGATTTGGGAAAGACTTGATTTAGGTTCTGACACATAAAAAATCTTATAATAAATAGTAAGCGAACCTATTATTTGAGAAAATTCAAGAAAATATAAAACTAATTCCACATCAAGTATTTGATTATTGCAGTGAGAGAGAGAAAAAACAGTTAAACAAAATTATTTTTGGTGCTTTCTTTTAGTGCCCTTGGTGCATTACGTAAACCTGAAGCTGTTATGTAGGCAAAAGATTGCCTCTCTTTAAGTTAATGACTAAACTCCTGTTGAATTCAGTCAGAACAGAAAGTTGCTCTTTTTTAACCTGTAGCTATGACCTTACTTACTTTTGCTGTGATGTATGACATTGAATGTTAGTAGATATTTTTCTCCAAATTTGAAAAATGGTTGTAAAGCAATCACCTCTATTGCGCTCATATGCCTATTTTTATAGCTGATCATTGAGATCACATTTATAAAGTTGCTGAGCCTTTAATAAAGTATAGTAAAATAATAGCCCCGTGTCAGCATAATCCTATCAAGTTATTTAAGCACTCAGGATTCTGCAGATGGTTTTTTAAAATATTTTTAATACTGCCATCTTAGCTAATAGAGCTTATGATGCTGAGGGTAGCAAGGGCTGTAACATCTGGGTGGTGTGTTTGTGTTGGCTGCTCTGTTTGCTTGTTACATCATATTGACAAGAAGCCTGAATTTCACAATGTGAGAGATCCTGTGCTTTTATTGCCATAAACATCTAGAGGTCCTGAAGGGCTCCAGGGAGGCATGTCAGGCATTTCTTCGTGAGCTCCAGAGCCAATGACATGCCTACAAGCTTTAAGCAAGTCAGATAAGCCTGGTTCAGGGGTGCTTGGAGAGCAAGGTTTGGATTAATAAATGACTGATACTGATTTCCAGCCGACCCCTCCTTCTTCGAAATGATCTCTGATTGTCTTATATGGTAGAATCAGAGGAGGAAAGAAAAGAGGGATGTGTGAGGAAAGGTTAAACACTTATGTTTCACTGTGTGTGTGTTTCAAAGAGCTAGTATGCAAAATAGTTAAGCTTTCTTTTATATCTGTTGCATTTTTATTTTTTTTTATACTTACTTTAGACTGGCGACTGGGAGGACCATACAGAGTTGTTTTCCATATTTATGCAGATAGTTTTAAGATATGTCTTCTATGACAACTTAAAGGAGGCTGTTAATTTTAAGTCTCAATGGGATGGGATGTGTTATTATATAGCAGCATTATATGGAAAGATGAGTATTTGGCAGGAAGCATACAGAATAACATTGTTTGAAGAGAAGTGGTATTTGACTGATGTTGAGCCTTTCCCTACCAGCCTTTCTGATGAACCAGCCAAAGCTCTTGGTTTTATTTATCTGTGCATTCAACTTGTGGTAGTTGGGTTTCTTCAGTGAAAGAGGTCAATCAAAACCATAAGCAGAGGAATCCCTCGTTGTGCCATTGGGCACATATGCTCTTGCTGTATGAGGAGTTGTTCCACTTAGTAGCTGACCAGTTGATCTAGTTCCTTCACTGTCAACCTACAAGCCCAGCTGGCTTCAGTTAAAAAACATGGCCCTCTGTTTTCATTGATCTATTTATATTACCTCTCAGTGTATGCTATTTGTTAACCAGATGAGTTTCCATCGCTGAGTTTAAGACATCAATGTCCTAACCCTCTTGTTGTTTCCTTTGCATGATCACAGAGGACAGCAAAATAAGAACTACAGAGAGACAGGGCATAACTCAAAGGTTATCGACAGACATTACCCTCAGCTTTAAGGAGATATGTTCTGGTTTTAAATACCTTCCTGCTAAAAATGAATTAACAACAGGCTTCTATGTGGTGGGGATAAGCCTTCAGAAACAGTACTACTTAAATAAGTGGTTAGGTAGAAGAGGTTCCTGCTTTCTTTAGAGATTCAGTGGTTTAAAGCATCTACCTTAGAAGTAAAATACCTGACTTTCCAGACTAAATCAGTTCTTTTTTTCCTTTTAATTTTGTTTAATCTGTCAATTTCAGTTTAATTCAGAGCTAGGTAACTTTTATGTATTTATTTTTGCTGCACCTGTTCTTTTCTTGACATAAGTGGCACTAATTTCAGTAATTATAAAATATGGAGATTAGTTCAGTAGCCCCAATTATATAATCTACTTGCACCCATGGAAATGTCTTAAGTTGGTCATGTAATTTTCATAAAATTAATTTATGCATTATAGTAAAGCAGCTGATATTGTTGGATAACAGCAACATGTGTGTCACCAGACAAGAATTCAAGAGAAATACTAGTTAAAACCACTGCTTGCTTAGGGGCTTAATTAAATAAGTTTCAAGAAAGTTAGTAACAGTTTTGTAAGAAAGTTTTTATCAATGACAAATACTGAGCATCAGCTAACCTCAGTGTCATGTAGGTGGACAAAATTAGGCTTTTGATTGAGTTTCTGCATGCTTACAGATAGATATATTTATTGTAAAATTGCCCATGTATATAAATGTATGTATATGACCTGTGATAAGGAAAAATGTTTAGATAAGATGCCAGCGCACACAGAAGAAACCTTAAAAGTGAAAGACGTTGATTGCACAAGCCTAACTTTCTCCCAATAGCTGCCTCTGACTTTTATCTCCCTAGTGGCATAGGTTTTGTTGTGGCTTGAAGGATAGAACTGTCAAAGACAGTTAAAGAAATTAATTTCAAGTAACTGTGAAGAATTGTAAAATAACACAAACAAAAGCCTCCAAGTACCCCAAAACATATCAGAAAGTTTGCTGCTTCCTTTTTCTTATGTATGTATGTTTCAGGACCTTTGTGTATGCTTACACGTGCAGCTTTGCAACTTTTTTCAATGAATAGATTTTTGCAGAAGGGTTATGCTGTTATGCTGAAAGTGCTCCTGGTACTTTCATTTGCAAAGTGCACAAATTCAAATTTGATTAATTGTATCTGAAGACAGAAACTTCATTTAAGTTCCAGAAAATAAGTGTTAGTTTTGGAAAATTTTATCTTAAAAATTTTAGATTACTGTAAATAATAGCAGATTTTGGAGAAATATTTTCCTTGTTAATTATAAAAGCTATTCAAAATGCAGTCTTGAGATACTCAAGTTACTAGAAATTTGTATTCCTGATTCCAATAAAAACTATTTCTCTGTTTATCACGTTTTTAGGGGTTGTTTGGATTTTCTTCCCTCTGAAAGCATACATCCTCTGCAACCTGTTCATTAAGAGAAATTAAATGCCTTAAGTAACAATATTGTACAATATCCTATTGAAATTGCTACAGGAGAAAAGCTAATACTTTGAGAGAACTTTCTGCAAAGCACTTATTGATAGTTACACCTAAATCTGAGCAATGAGTTCCTCATGCTGTGAAACAGTCGAGGCTGTTGTTGAACTGGAAATTTGTATTGCTGTAGCTCTCTCTTGTATACAGTTTACTGCTGCTGCTGTTTATTATTTGTGTAGAGACAAAGTAAGCAAGTTGACCTGAGGTGTTTTGATAAGTACTATCGTTACACTGAAAGTATAGAGGTTTAGATTAATTTGTTTTTTACAGTGTCTGCATCTGAAGCTGAGGCTCACATATCTTCTGTTGGCAGGGATTTTATCTGCAAATTAATGTGTGCTGATAGATGCTGTATAATGGCAGCTTAAGGAATTTGTTGTGTCTGGACTAGGGATGTCGGGCAAGGTTACCCACAGGAAAGTCCTTGTTGCATGTCTGTGTAGTGTGTTGACCTTTGGCAGGAAGTGGAGGGGCAAAATAGTTAAGGAAAAAGGCTTATGAACCGTGACTGTCAGGACCTAGCCCTTTTTGTCTCTAGACATGGATAGCTTGGGCGGTGCAGCCTGTATATGGGGTGCAACTTATGCTTAGCTATGAACCCACCTATTTATAAAGTTCCACTTCCGTTGCGTATGCATCAGATGTTTTTATCACGGTTTGCCTGTGTGTTAGAGCGATAGACTGTTTGCTGATCTAAATTCTGTCTAAAATAGAGTAACTGTCTTCTGTTGGGTTAGTTGCATCCATGTTTAAGGTTTTTCAGACACTCAGTTTCATTTGAGTTTAAAGTAAGCTGAACTCTGCTTTGGACTTCCAAGTGATTGTGTCCAATACATTAATCTTTTACCTTTATTATAAACAAATACTTGTTAATCATGAAAAGAAAACCCGTCACTTTTTGGTCTTAAATTATTTGGGAGATTACCATTATCTTAAATTTGAAAGTGGAGTAGATTAATTACTGTTGACAGGTAATGAATCACGCAATTCTAATATGGGTGGTTTGTGCTCACATGGATACTCTTCCGTGGCCTGTGTATGCTTTAGTGTTAAGTGTTACTAGCACTATTTCTATATGTGCTTTGTGTTAAATGAAAGCATGCTCATTTAGCAGTTTTTCTCTTTGGTGGCAGTATGCTATCATTGGTATACTTTATGGTGCTCAATAACTGAATTTCTTTCTTTCTGACAATTGAAGTAGATTCAAGGACATAACTTTCAGCATTGTTCTATTGCTGTCAATGAGGAAATTTTTATTTTATTTCTTTCAAGTCTAATTTTCTGATGCTTTGCTCATGCTATGGGTAGATATAAAAATCCTCTCTTTTATAGCTCTGTGTTACTGTTTCTGTTGGCACCTTTTGTCATGATAACATACTGGGAGAACACAGCAGATGCTCTTTAAGGTCCTATATGCTTGTCATTAAAATGCCTTTTTTTTTTTTAAAAAAAGGATAACAAATTACTAAGAGATCCAGATTGCTTTGTATGTGACAGACTTGTCGTCCTCACCATTTTTTCAATGTGACATCTTTGGACTTTAAGCAGTGCCTTTAAATGTGGTTTCTTAGCGCTGATGAAAGTACTGAATAGCATAAATCCGGATAGTAAAATTTTATGAACCTGTAAAAAAAATTCTCCTTTGTACAAAGGAAATTCCTCCATTGACAACTTTTTTGAGATCTGTTAATGAACTAAATCTTTCTATGATAGGTTTAAATTGCAACAGATTTTGCATCTTTTAATACAAATTCTGAATGAGGATTTAAAGTACTCACAAAGTCTACATGTCTGGGCAGGTCATTTGTGTATGGCATGGGGGACAAGGGCCACCAGCTGTTAAATCCTTATCGCATCTTTTGGGTTCCTTGTGACTGACAATGAAAAACTCATTTTTGGACATGTGTTTTGTATACTTTAGGAGCAACGGTTACCGTAGTGTGATCCTTTGCCCTCACAATCTTGCTTACTTCAGCCTCCATAAATTTTATGCAAGTCTGCTGCCCATTGTCTGTGTTTCCTGGTTTTAAAGTTGTGTTGGGCTAACGGGAAGAGTAATGGCACATGGAGTGTGCTGTGTAGCCTTGTTGCCATCCTGTTGTCAGCATGTGGTCTTCTGCAGACAAGTCCTTTCTGCTGTGGAGAGCCGAGACCTGATGTTGATGTAAACAACACATCCCTTGGTATTTTATTACTATTAACTGTATCAGTATAGACCATTCTGTAATTTTGTTCCATCGATCTCTTCATGCTTTCATACACACGTTTGCATCCCTGCTTCATTTATACCAATATTATTATTATTATTATATATCTCTGCATGTTTTCTCTTGACTCATGTTTACTAAGATATGTGTGGGGTTTACACAGTGGTGTCATCTCTTCATGATTTATCACATCAGGAACAATCTGGCTTGATGTAGTTCATCATATCCTTTTTCAGTGAAAAATGTATATACTGCTTCAGGATGTTTTAAAGCTTTGTGAAACCTTATTACTGGTAAATTCACGCTCATCTGTTCGTATGTATACATACAAAAAAAAGTCAGGTAGTAATGACATTTTTGTGTATTTTAAACATATTCTTTGTTGTATCAATGGGACATAAGCTCATACAGCGTTGTCCGTTGTATTCTTTAATCACATAGGTATGTTTATAAGGCCCAGAACATCACAAAGTTTGTTGAAACCTTAGAGGATTGATGTCCAGAAAATAAGGTGCTTAAATTTTAAAGCTCAATTGTGTAATGTGATATTTGTCTTCTGTGACTGCTGTGGTGACTAAGTAATGTGAATTACCATCTGACCCATGTACCATGCTTCTCCTTGGTGCTCTGGATGTGCTGTGCCTTGTTGGAATTTTGTTTTGACTACTTAGGCAAGGAGAGGACAGGGTCAAGAATGAAAAAATAATCTTAAGCAATTCTTTATCAAAATTGGATTAAGCCCCAAGGAAAAGGCAAAATTAGATCAGCCTCTAAGGTCAAATTGTGGTCCTGGAAGAATGTTCCAGAGTTTCAGGATGATTCTTTGAGAGAGCAAAGAAAATCAAGTAGCTGGGTGCCTAAATTAAAAAATGATTTTGCAATAGCATACTGTATGTGACATTTAAATATTAAAAATATTGGTATACATACAAATAAATCTTTTATAGTGCATGAGGTTCAGCCTGGATGTTTGACAACCAGATCTCAGGGCTCATGGATTGCTGGTGCTGTGAAGGCAGGTGATGAGATGCTAAAATAATTGAATATCTACAAAGAAATAGCACTAGAAAAGGCCTCACCAGTACACTACTAAAACCTGACAAAATGAGGCAAAAAGAGAGTAATGAGATGGAGGTCTGACAAATTGGCTAATGTACCAATCTGGCTCTTCCCATGTGACAGTCTGTTCCCTTGAGCGATCTTTTCAGCCTGGGCCCTTTTCACTGATTTCTGTTTTCACTTTTTCATTGTTTCTGTTGGTTCTGTCCTTGTGTCTTGAATTACCTGTTGAACCAGCAGTTTGGATCTTTGCTGTGTTCCTGCGTGCATAGAGGCAGCAAAGCACATAGCAAGAGCGGATGGAAAATGCTGAGGGAATTTAATGACTGGAGCTCTGTAGTAGTGATCTCTGAGCAGGAGGTTGGGGTCTGGGGTTAACTTTGTGAATGCAATAATTAAGTGATTAAATTTTGACTTTCAGTGGCAAATGTGATAAATGCATGTTGAGTAATAATAATATTTTGTAAAAATACTTGCTATAAGTATTTTTAAATTAACATTGGTAGTGTCCTCTCGTTTGTTCTGTGAACAGAAGTTGTACTGGGAGTGAATGAAATTTTTTCTCTTTGATGTTTGTTCTAGTAAAACTTCAAATTTATATAGCATACATAAAAGAACAAATGACCCTGTAACTACTTATTTAATTCTGCTGTCTGAGAAAGTGCTTACCCGGTGAGAAAACTGGTAGAAGACTATAATGTGGGTAATCACTGCTAGTCAGCACAGCTTGAATTTCAAATAGTAAACCTCAAAAATCTGGCATACTGAAACAGCTTCTTGTTCTTAGTTTGTATTTCCCAGTAGCATTAATTTTGGAAAGTCCAGTTTTCATCAGTTAAGGAAAATTCAAAGTTTGCCAAAATGAATTTTCACATAGGAGTTGTAATGTCCTCATGAATTGCATGATCCAGGCTGCTTTGTGCTGTATTGATGAATTGATTTTTTTGGCACTGATGCTACAAAGATTTGAATAATCTCTTAATCTACAGAGAGAGCTTTCTGAGGCTGGGCATTTTCTAGCTCGCACACATTTAGCCTCTGTAGGATTGGGGTCATGGTGAGGCTCTTGGGAGATGACATGATTGTGTGATGAACCTGTGTTCTGCTTACAGAATTCCAATGATGGAAGCTTTTTTGCTTATTTTTTCTTATCCCTCCCCCCCTTCCAGTTTTCTGGAGATTAAAGGTGAGATATAACCTACAAATAAATGTTTGGTTATATTTTAAGGAAAGAAGCACTCAAGTTTTTGAACAATATATTTGTTCCCTTGTAGCAGTAATGCTACCTGTATTCTAAATGTCTTCTGTCAGGTAAAAGAGCTGAACGGCAGGGATCTGCCTGCTTTGTGCCTTCTGGAAAGCATTGTGGTATTACAGACTTTCCCCTTGAAATTTTCAGTATCACTGCCATTCTATTATGTAAAGGATAGGCTGACTTTATAGAGGTGTCAGGATCATGAAATCCAGGTTCACCAATTCTTTTTTTGTCTTAAAGGAGGAGGGAAGTAATTTTTTTCTCCTCCTCTTTCCTGTGAAATGCAAATTTGGACATTTTTTATTACTGTCAGTGTTCTAAACCAGTACGGTTGTTTATCATAAAGTATACTCATGTATTTGTTATCTGCAGTTTTTTTGTCTTTTGACTGGACTACTGCAATGTTATATGCCTTGCCATAAAGCATTTGGGAAACTCTTTGTTTATGCAGAATGCTTCATTTTTTTTCTGCAGAGCAAATAAAACCTGCTGCCATGTGCTGACTTCCCCCCAAACTCCAAGTCAAGATGTTCATCTTAGTTGCTGCATGGCTTGGGATAAAAATATTGGAAAGATGATCTGAAAAAGTGGCTGTGTAATGTATTGCTACATTTACTTATTCTGTACAGTTCTGTTACATATACCGTGGAGATTTATTTTGGATAAAGTCAGATGGGAAGATCCTGTGCAGGCTGTTATTCTGATGTGCTTCTGCCCCTACTGAGGAAATAAGGGACCGAACAATGATTGCATACAGAGCATGTGCATACTAGGAAAATGCTCGTGGACACTGAGTTCGTGTAATGTTCTCATGTGCTTTCTTTGCTATCTTGAGAGCTGGATGGCATCTGTGGCTTCCCATTGACTATCATGTGTGAGCCTGAAGTCCTTGAGTGTCACCTTCCTTTTTCACTAAACTTTCGTATCTGCTTTAAGAAGACTACTCCCCGAGTCATGGCAGCAGCTATCCTGGCATTAGCATACATTTCTGCCATCCATGTGCTGCTCTTCTCTGGCATTTCTGTCCTTGTCCTTTCTGTCAAATCCAAATGTTGTAGTGTTCCTGCTTCTCTGTCACATTTTTTTTTCCTAGCAAGACAGTCAAGCTTAGACCTGTGAGGATTACTGAGGTGTGTTGTGACAGGTCTCGCAGGCATGTGAAAAGGTCAGAAAGAGTACTGGCGATAAGTGGATCCATAATAGTGCCATGCTTGCTTGAGAGGGATGGCAGAAGACTGCCACAGGGGAGGCAAGTGGCACTCTAAAAGGCTGATGCAGGTTTTGGGAGTCTCATACTTTATATTCATTGTGTGTTGGTTGCCACAATGCAAAAGACAGTGTCATTGTACATAATGATGTTTCCTCATACCCCAGTGGCTTTGTTTGTGAGTGTTTAGTGGTCATGAGCAGTTGTGGCCCTAGGCAGTGAAGGCAAGCACAGCATTTGAGACAAAACATGCTATCCCAGGTGTCACTAACATCAGGCTGAGGATGCTACTTGAAACAAACAAGTTATTGGTGTTCCAGCCTGAATGGAAAACCTTACCTGTGCCTTGGTAAAGATTGTGCCAGGAACACGGACGTTGGGAATGCCTTTTCCCCTTCAACTACATGGTACTATTTTGCAGTCAGGTGATCACACATCCTGCTTCAACACCGCATGTGAGGCAAAGGGGATTAAACCTGGTGTGTTCTGCATCCATGTGTGGGTGTGGCCTTGAGACCCAACTTCAGCTGTTCTGTGATTCTTCTTAGTATCGAGATGCTGCTGAAGATGAGTTTTTATAGAGTGTTATCATACTTTGTGGATGTTTCTCTCCTAGATTCTGCTTGGAGACACTTCCAATGTTTTCATTTATATTTAAAAATATGGCTTGATTTATGGTTGAAATGAGTCTGTCAGAAGTACCAAGAATACATTTTTATGTATCTAAATCCAGAATGCTTTTAGATTACTATTCTATAAAAATGAACTTTGTTTTGTTTTTTTAGACAAGTTTTGCCTATAAGCCATACCAGCAAATCTGTCTTGGGTGATGGGGAAAGGTGAGACAGAATTGTTGTCACTTTTGAGAGCCTTTTGCTTTATTGCATGTAGGGTAGAAACACTAAGCAGGAAATTACACTGGGTGGCAGGTGTAAGAGACCTGAATGACTGGCTTTAGTCATTATTTTTCATTAGTGACCTACGTGATGGAATAGATGGCATTCATTAAGTTTGCAGCAGACAACAAGCTGGAAAGAGTGCAATAATATTGCAGAACAGTATTAGGTTTCAAAATTGTTCTGACAAACTTGTGGAAATACACCCAGTAAAACAGGACAAGCTGGAGATTTTTTCAGCAGAAAACGCTCAGCTTTTCTGATGCAAGGTGGTTGGAAAGGTATCCATTTGCAGAAGAGTGTCTGAGAACTGTAGTGATTCCACAATGTGATGCTGCTGAGGAGGAAAGAAGATGAGGGGAGGGGGTGCATCATGCTAGGAAGCTGGTATTTTGAGCTGCAAAGCATGCAGTGTTATTCTTCCCCACAAAGAATTTACAAGGCCTTACGCTAGTTTGCTGCATTTACATTTCACTACTGTGTGTTGAGGTGGATCATCTGGAAAACAAATGACAATTGTCAGCTGCTTTGAAACCTTGACACGATCTATGAAAAACTCTTTACTAAGTTGGTGTTACTTGCTCTAGAGAAGGGAAGGCTGAGGGGTGAACATGAAAGTCTTCAAGTGCATGGAACACTTGGCACGAGTAGGAAATAAAAGTTTTCTGTGTTATTGAGGTGTGAAGCACAACACTGTGGTTTTCATTGGAACAATGGAGAATCAGCTTAGAAATGGTTGAATCATTTACTGTCTGTATGAATAGTGAAGCAGAGGAGAGGAGTACCTGTGAGTGTTGTGGAATCGCCATCAGCTTTTAAGAACAGATGAGACAAACAGCTGGCTGTAGTGATGGGGTAATATAGATATAATGGACATCCCTTGGGGAAGGAGAAGATGATGGCTTGACTTCCTTCTAGTTCTCTTTATAAGGTATCATTACCTACCTGGGAATAATTGACAAAACTTCCTGCTGAAACTTGATGCATATTTTAAGTATCTGCTTTCATGGAAGAAAATACTGTCCCTTAACAGACATTATTAATTTGTACTTGTCTGTAATGATAGAATTCCCAGTAGAAATGTGTATAGGGCTTTATGTAAGCATAAGACAAGTAAAAGACGACAGGAAAATTCAAACCTTTGGTAGTCTTTTTGTGAAAGACTGACTGCTCTGTTTCTGCTGCTTGCCTCTGTTTAGAGTGCTTGCCTGCCTGTTTCTCTGATGAGTGTTGATAGAGAACGAGGACGTGTATTTTTAAGAATATACTAAGGAGTAAATGTGGTAGCCTTACACAACTATGAGGGAGAAACTTCTACAGGAGTGTGTGGTAGGACCTTAAGAAGGAATCAGTTACAAATTGATCAGCCAATACAGAGCTTAGTAACTCTCTAGGTGTGTATTAATTGTTGGTTAGGTGTAGGGTACTGGGAGAAGATCTGCAGGCTAGATTATAGAGTAATGAAATTTCTTATTTGTGCTTTAACTTTTTGAAGAAGATACTCAGGTACCATCATGATCTTACAGAACTATGCAATAGATATTTTTACTGTTTTCAATGTATTTATTGTGATGGAAAAATACAGGAAGTTTAAATGGCATCAGTTAGCATTGAAATATAGCTTAAATAATTAATATTTGTTTATCAAGTCTTTAAGAGCTAGGGTTTGGGTTATCCCTGAATAACAAGGCTCTTGAATTAAAAAAAAGCCCCCCCCAAAACCCTCAAACCCCCCACAAAACTTTAAAACCTTCTGTAGTATAGAACTCTTCAAGAAGTAGATCTACTTTTGGCCTCATTTTTCTAACACTTTCTTTTGTATTGAAAGGCAATGCAGATTGAGACCATCATTATTACTAGAGATTGATTTCTCAATCTTTTTACAGTTTTGATATTAGCTTGATATCCGTCGACAAGAGACTGTATTAGTTGAGCTATTTTTATTGCTTTTTAATTTCAAATTAGGGTTCTTTTAAAATTCCTATAGTATGTGAAATATGGTACAATGTTTTCTAAATCTGAAGTAGCTATTCTAGGAGTTTTCCAGAAGAAAAAATGTTGGCAAAAGATGTGCCAATGTATTTGTCAAGCTTTCAGTTTTCTATGGAATATTATTTTGGAGATTTTGCAGGCAGGTGATACCACCTAATGAAGCAAGATGGGAGACTGGTGGAATATGAGGAAAGCTACATGAATTCATTGCATTAGATGGCACGCCCTCCTGGGTTTTTTTTGCTGTCATTTATAATAATAATCCATATGATAGTTAGACAAAGACTAGAGAGTTTCTCTCACACTTTTCGGTGAGATACTTTCATTATTTTTATCTTTTATTATTTTATCCCAAGCTCTCAATGTTACAGGACCAGACAGCGTCAGTCCCACTTTAACTTATAGTCATCTCCTCCTGCATTCAAGGAAGCTATTCTGGCTGCCGGGAAGATTTCAGAACGTCTTTTGAACTCACTGTGAAGGCATGAAACTGAGGTTGTGGAGAGATTTTGCCAGATCTTGCCTGGTGGACATTATTGATTCCTTTTGTCTGCAGTGTATTAGGGTCAGTGTTTTTAGTTAAAATGTCTAATGTGACAACAAGTTGCTAGGATAACTTCCCAGAGGTCTGCTCAGCAGTTCAGTTACCTTTAATGGTTAATTATCATTACTAATAAACACACTCTTCTGATCTATTTCTTTGTTTAGTAATGTAATACCATATATCTATCATCAGAATGTGCAACTTATTTATAAAAGTTATTAAAAAATACAATTGAATTTAATAGAGTGCTTTTTAAAACTGTAATTTGAAAACAAACCTCTTGCAGCATAGTATGAATTTCAGCTATAAATAGGCTCTGGCTAAGTGTTTTGTAAGACCACCTGGGCTTTTACTGTGTACTGCAGTGAGACATGAATAAAATGTCTTACTGTAGATTACATACTGTTGCATGATTAATGGGTATGCTTGTAAATTTCAGTAGATATGTGATGTAGAGACTTAGAGAAACTAAGGCTGGAAGGGGTCATCTAGTATGTCATTCCGACCTTGAGTACCAAACAGTCATGGACCTGCCCTATGAGTTTACCTGCCCTATGAGTTTATAGTGCTGTGGGCTGGCATGTACTGAAGACAGATAATCAAGGAACATGCAGGTTCTACCAAAGTCTAAAAGCTGCCCTGCAACGGTGAGGAGTTTATTTCGACATGTCTTGCTGAGCACCATTCTACAAACTGAGCTCCTGGGTGCAGGCAAATGCAAACATCTTCCTTATATAATCTGACCAAGATTAAGAATTCCTTGCCATTGCAAATCAGGCAATTATTTTGAGTCTGACCATATGAGCAAGACATGCCAGACAGGGATATAAGAAAAAAGGATTCCTTCCATCATCTGGTATTGCTTCCTTAGCTGCGGCCTATCTCAAATAACAAAACAACCCAGAATAAACTGGCCAGTTACGGATACAGAAGAAAAATACGCCTAGACCCTTTCCAGCAGGTAGCTGAAGCCTGAGATTTGTTTGAGACATATTGTGTTGGTCAGTCTGTTGATTTCATGCAGAGGTAAAACCTCATGGATTCATATTTCAGTCTTCTTTTTTCGCTACTTAAAAATGTGCACAGACACGCTGTGTTGGAGCGAATACAAAAAATAGGTTGTGCTTGTTTTTTCCCCCCCCCCATTTGTTTGGTGCTGTGTTTTGCTTCTCAGTGATGGCAAGAAGCAGTGTTGCACTCAACAGCTTCTGTGTCGTTCCTGTTGGAACTATAGAAACAACAGTGTCACTAATGAAGTAACTGTGAGGATCTTCAGTGTTCTCAGATTTGCTTTCCACCTGCTAGAGAATTCTGCAGTGCCTCAGGTTTGAACATTCAGGTAAAATTACTTTCCTGCTCACCTGAGAGAATTTCACAAGGCGAAGTTTTGAGTATAGCAGGAAAGCAGATGGACAGTTGAACAGGCAGGGTTGTGAGAAGCCGGTCTGTTGAGAGAGCTGCTGTCGTGTGTGTCATGGTGAACTGCTGTTTATTTAACAGTAAACCCTGATATCTTCAATTTTCCCATTGACAGGAGAGGGTGCAAAGTTATCACATGCTGGAGACAGTGGTCCTAATAAGAAAGATTATATGCATACATATATATGCATGTTCATGCATATGCATATATACACATGCGTTGTTAATGTCTTCTCATCTTTACACAATGTGTGGTACAGCACTGAACTGAGGAAAAAGTTGTCCCTGCGTAACACTTCTCAGTTTGTAACTCTTGTGCAGTGACCTAGACTTAGTGTATGCAGCCGACTTTCACAGATGAATGTTGCTTGTAATAGTGACATAGATGCTTTTCTCTTAGAGATCACGTTATTGGGACTACAATTGTAGTTCAGAACTACTCATCACAGGTGCTTGTCTGATAGACCCTCATGGAGGGGTCTGGCAAATCAAAGGGATGGGAGGGATGGCAAATCAAAGTTTCAGCTTTTCTTTTTAAGCGTAAGAAAACAGCAACTGGATTTATATAGAAAACATGGACAAAAGCATTTGTTTCTGTTACTGAACTTTTTGAAGCTTAGTAAAGGCCTCTCAATCACTAGTGGAATTACAGACTGCAGTACAGCCTTTGTAACAAAATTAATTCTGTCTCTAAGGTATACTTGTATTTCTGCTAACAGGGAAGAAGGGACCAGAGACCAAGTAGTAACTATGAGTGCCAGGATGAAGAAGGCACTGATTTCCATGTTCAAAACAATGTCCTAAGAATTTTTCAATCTAAAAATGGGAAAAATAAATAAGGATAAAATGTTCTAAATTAATATGAAATTCTTCAGCCCATGATAAAATTTGAAATAGTTTTAAAAGTTATTAGTAAATTCAGGCCTTTTCACTGCTTATTATCTCCAAAATACGGTATAGAGCTAAATCTTATAACATCCCCTTAAGATGGGTGGGTGTTATCATTGACTTGCAGGTTGAGGAACCTGACCAACAGAAAATCAAGGACAAATCATAAATCGTTTTATGATGGTATTACAGTTTTGGTATTCTTTAGTCTTATATTCACTGGATTCTGATGAGTGTTTTTAAAGCAAGGCAGATTTTTTTTCGTGTTACAATTTCAAAAGAGAATTCCTGTTTGAAAGGGAAAAAATGAATGCAGTATGTCTATGTAAGCATGGGTAAACAGACTGTGTTTGCTGGAAATGCATAAATTTCTGAACTGCTGTGCTAAGCAGATTAGATGATAGAAATTCAGATTAAATTATCCTTGGTTTAAGGACCATGGCAGAAAGAAGGTGTCTGTTGTCATTGTTCTTTGAGAGCTGAGTACTAACTCTTGAGTACCTTTGGAAAATATTACCCAAGAGCACATGCAGAACCAGAGGATGCACTGATTTGCTTATTACCTCAGTGTAATTGCTGTTACATGTTAAAGACTAATGAAAGCCAAAGGCACCTGCACTGTTAATGGTATTACTGTGTGTTAGCATCATTTAAGGAAAAAAACAAGCGTAGTCAACATCTTCAGAAGAAAGGAGCCTTGAAAGCATTTAATACTAAACTACTGAACTCTGGTATAGTAGAAAAATCTTTCAGGTTTGTGTTTCAAGGAAATAAAATATTCTGCTGTGCTTGGCTAGTTTTCCTGAGTTTTAACCAGATACCTGAGATTACTAAACCAGATAGACTTCAGTAAGGATTTAAATGACTAACTTGAACTATGTATTCTTATATTTCACTTTTTGGATTTGGCTTTCATCTATAGAACTGTCTCAGAGGAGACCAGGGTTTACATTTCCAAAGAAACACAGTTCTTTGGTGTTGTTTGTGGCTTTTTGTTTGAGATTCTTTCCAGGTGAGAAATTTTCTCTACAGAAGTTGTGTCAATATACGCAAAAATTGTCAGTATTTTCAGGTTAATCTACATAAAAAGAGGAATTCACATTGCCGAATAATATGTGTGGTATTAAAGGGGGCATGAACCAGAACAGAAGATACTTGCTTGGCGCTGCTATGGTGGTTGGCCTGTCTTGAAAGTGGGTGTAAAACAGATGATGTTCAAGGGAGTTCTTCAAGAAGTTAAAGTCCTTCTTGATATAACTAGGTTTTTTTTCATGGAATAATATTTTGTTTTAATCTTCCTCAGCTGTGTATACCATTCCTTATCCTTTGCTTTGTCCAATGCTTAAATAGTTCATAGTGTTAGAAGACTGTGACGTGCAAACCTGAAATAGCTGCTGGGTTGGGGATGACGGGGGGTGTGTTGATTTGTCTGGGGATTTTTTTAGTTTGTGTAACAAAACCTCCTGTTGTATCTAGTACGAAGAGTGAATGTTTCTGGTCTCTGTCTTACTGCTAGTAGGGCTATCTTTCTGGCTAAACAAAGCTACTTTTTAACAGGAAAGACTGGAATTTCTTCCAGTAGCCGTAATACAATAGGGCCATGAGGTGAGCATGGAAGCGTTTTACCTCACTGGTGCTGCAATTTCATTTGTCTCACAAATGATGAATTAAACTCTTTATTTACCACAGATATTGCAGTATTTGTGGTAACTTTATCTTTTATGGTAATAATGATATGTTAAACTAATGGAATTGGTTTTTTCAGTAAAATAGTACTCGTGACACCTGTTTTTGTGATGAAGTCAAAGATGAGGGAAATGCTTAAATCACTACCTTTTAGACAGTGACCTTACTGTAGCCTTTACAATGTTGTTTATGCTAGGAATAAACTACAATTATTTAAGTGAATGAATGACATTTGTCTTTTGTGGTACAATTAACCTCCTTTTTAACTTATACTTGCTTCCTCAGCTATACATTGATGGGATGATATTTAAGTGGTCTGAAATTAAGAGCAAACAATTGTCTTGATCAAACTGAAGTCACCTTTCACTTGCAATGCTTTGTCTAATTGAATTGCTGGTATTTTTTCCCCCCCAAGATATATGAAGCAGTTCTTACTCCTGCAGAAACTTAAGGACTCTATTTTTCAGTAAATCATGATTCTCCAAACTTCTGTTAGTATCAGGCAAAATGCGTAGAAGAAGAATTTTCAAAGTCAACATATAGCTCAGTCTCTCATCTTGGAATAATTTAACATTAGTGTGATGTGATGCACCTGCATGAATTAGCTCAGGAAAGAGGTTGATTTATCGTGGTCTCAAAATAGCTCTTCCATGGAGCTGTTTATATTTAACTACTGTGCCCAGTTACCAGTCCAGCTCATGCTCCTTTAGACAAGGCAAGCTAGCAGTCCTGTCCTCATGTGGGTAAAATGCCACCTAATAAAGCAGTGTTTAGTAACAAGTTATTCTTCCCATGTTTTTTGGTTTTGCACTATTTCACCTTGATTGTGGACTGTCTCTTCCTTTCACCCCCAGTATTAAAACGGCCTTATGGGAGAAACATGTAAAATTTGTATTATCCTTTTGAAAGAAGCCCACCTTTTCCTTCCAAGCTAGTCCTTTTTCTGGTTTATGCATGGAAGTAATTATGGTACTGTCCTGATTAAGTGGAGGGGGCTGCCCTCCTAGGGGTCTCCAACTCTGTGCCTCCATTGAAAGTTTAACAGTTTTATACAGCAAAATTTACATTCTTTGGTCTTACGTACATAGATAATGAGATGAAGCACCTAACTAAAGGTTACTATGCACGAAGTTAAGCCCTTTGAACATTGTATAAGGCCTATGGGAAGGGGTATGTGTGGCGTGCGCACAGTCACAATTTACCTGTCTAATATGTTCTGTCTCCATCAAAACCAGAACTTTTCAGTGCCTGAAGAAGCATTATGTACAAAAGATATTTTATCAGAGGAATTCCAAGGGAACAGAGCTTGGTTTGAGAGGAGCTGAGCAATGGAAATAGGGAGCTGCCTGTTCTTGGCAGCAATGGGAGAGCTAGGAACCTGTGACTGTAGTCATACCTCACACTCTGCTTCTCTCTTGTTAAATTTCTGTTCCTGAATGGTTCTCTCCAAACTCCATCCTGAAAAAAACCTGTAGGCATGGACAGTTTTACTGATAGTATAAGTGTTGCAGCTGTTCAGCTATTAGTTGAGTCTTACCCTATTTTTTTCAAGTTTGAGGAATATCTTCAGAAAATTCATGTTTTGCTGTGTTCTGAGTAAATTTGAAGAAAATGTTTTAAATCTTGTGCACCCAACTGATCTGTCTGCACTCACAAATATGTGCTTTCACTCTCTGCAGTTTGCGATTGTGAATTTAATCCCTTAGATCCAATCCTTTCTTTCAGGAGGTAAGAGAATTTAGAACTTTCATAGAGAGATAACTTACGTGATATTTAGTTTTGGGGCCCCAGCTTAATAATCAGGATCCAGTTGTCTGTTATGTTTTAGAAATACAAATGCATAATTCTATGTATATTTCAGTTTTGTTTCCAGTATCTGTAAATGAAGGCTCAGTGTAATACATTACTTCAATTTAAAATACTTTGTAATAGAAATATGTAGGGGAAAGAATAGAGGTAATTTAATGGTTGTTCTCTGCTGAGTGGTTGAAAAAACAATTTAGTTCACTAAAACCAGTTCAGAAGTTTCCCTTATGAGAATATATCTTTCTCTTGCTGAAACCCATGGGTGTGTGCCTGTGGTTTCTTCCAAAAATGTGCCAAGGGCCCAAGAAGTAGCAGCTTCATTTGGTCCTGTGCTTTGACGAGTCTGTAGAAGTTGGCTGTACCCAGAGCGGGGCCAGAGCGCTGGCAGAAAATAAAATAATGTGGTTGGCATTATTGTATTGTGTAAGAGGTACAAATTAAGAGTTGCACAGGAAGACTATGTGGATGAGATAAAATATTCTAGCTCTTAAATTACTAAAAATAAGCCCGTGCAGAGGGCCTTTGCTTTTCATGTTTTTTTATAGAACATTAATAAAAAATGCTGGTCCTCATGGGACAATCCACAATATTTATTTATTAAAAGGATAACCTCAGAC
>VZRU01009620.1:0-15629 GCA_013398155.1 Pedionomus torquatus | reverse complement strand
GGGGAACCAATTTACTCCTTGAAGCATTCTTCACACAGTGTTTCTCATGAATTTTCTTTCAAGAAGTTTTAAATGTTGGGACTAGAAATACGTTGTCTTTCTGAGAAATTAGTACAGTCTGTCTACTTTATATTCATTACTTGCAGGAAGCTCTTTCAAAGAGTATTAGGGATCCAAAATAAAGCAGTCTAAATTTAGTAAATGTAAGAATTAAGGCTGCCTGTCAGCCTTGTGCATATGCACTGTGATAATTTGTTTTAACGGGTTTTGACATGTGATTTGTAGGCCTTAAAAAAGCAAAGCTGAAAAGCGAGTCCCTAAAAGTGGGAACTGGATTTACACTCCAGTGTCATCACTTGGAAGGAATTTATAGCTCTATAGTACAAGCCAGTCTGCTAGTGAATGCCCCGAGAGTCTGCTCCATGACTGAGCCTGGTGTGTTAGTGATGGAAGGAGTACCCAGGTGTAGGACTTGCAGCTGCTGTGTTCGTGCCATGCGCTAGAGGGAGGGCGATGGGGAGATGTGCTTTGCTGCTGGCCGCCGCTGGGACTTGCTCACAGCAAGCTCACTTCGGAATCTCGTTCTGGGGTGTGAAGTTCAATAGTGTCTTCTCATTCAGTGCCAGGCCTGTCTTTCCCACGTCCTTTTCACTGCTCTGGCTTTAGTAGGTTGCTTGCCCTGAATAGTGACTCCGTAGCAGACCCCATGTTCTCTCCCTGCCACAGCCCCATGCCTGTTGACCAGCTGGTGCCAGTTCTCCTCCTGGATTCTCTTTTGATTTGTGATAGTTCCCCTCCCTCCTCCTGGTCTTGCTGGAGGTTGGCTGCTGGCTGCACAACCTTCCTTCATCTCGTCCCTTGCTGTGCAGCCCCAGGAGCTGCAGTGTGAGCACTGGCAGTAGGACACAGGACAGTTTCTCAGCAGGGTCCACGCTAACGGACAAGCAAAAGGGAGATGCACGAGCAAAAAGTGGGAACAAACTGCTGGCTCTGCTGCAGGAGACCTGCAGTGGAGAATAATAGGCAGTCCAGATGGAGTTTAGAAGCAAAAACCCCCAACTTTCTATGAGCATGTACTGGTCGTATGCAAACACAGGCCTTTCCAGTGAACGTTGTGGTAGCTCAGGTCAGTGCAACAGAGTGCCCCAGTGAAACAGCAGAAATTGGAGCTGGTTAATCAATCCCTTTTTCCACAGGCCTGCCTGGGCTGACTGGTGTGAGCCTGGATTCAGTTTAGCCATTTTCAGCATGATATATTGAGCTGTTGGCTTTTAATGGAGCTTACTAGCTCAGGGATACTGTTGTGCTAGCACAGCTAGTGTGCAGCCGAAGAGAAGCTGGCTCATCTCCCGCTGCTGGGCTGTGCTGGCAGCCCCCTCTTATGTGCACCTAGTTCAGGGATCCCGCAGGCACAGCCAGCAGCCAGAGAAAATTACACTAACACAGTATAATTGTCAGAAAGTAACAGCAGGCTCACCTTTGACTCAGTGTACATGTCCCGGCTAAACTTCTGAGTCCTCTCCAAGGTGTCTCAGGAAGGACAGGTTGGGGTTAGAGCTGGAGGTAGTTGTGCTTAGCATATTTGGCCATCTGCATCTCCAGTGGGAACTGGACAGGAGTGCTAGTGCTGGCTGGCAGGAAGCGACTGGTGCATAGCAAAAGAAATCTTTATGATGGTGATCTGGAAAAAGTTCCCCATTAGCTTCTGCCTCAGCTTGGTTGGCATGGAAGGCGGAGCTGTGTGGTTTTTTTTGACAGCTAAATTCAGCTAATTGCAACAAGAGGCATGCTATTTNAAAAAAAAAAAAAGCTAAAAAGCTTTCTAGCAAGTTTTATGTTGATGAGCATGAGACTGCGTAAATATATTTTAAAAGAGCATCTGTGAAATCTTTTAGTGGCCTACCATTTTATTGAGAGACCTTTGAATGGAGATGCACTGTGGGCAACTGCTTGAAGGCATCTTTGAAGCCGAATGCTCAAGTATAGGGTTTTTTGGATGAGTTGTTTATACTCATATTTGATTACCTAGATAAAGGACTTGATATTCGTGAGGGAATATTTCATAGTGAAATCAATGGAAATTGATGCTACCTAGCTAGAGCATTTCCAGTTTTCAGTAAGTGCCCAAATTTTAGTCTCTCAGATTGGAAGTCTTTATTACATTTTTTTTACTGCTGATGAAAGCTCATCATCAATTTCAGTTTGCCTTTTGTTTTTAATACATCTGATTTGCTTATCAAAAACTTTAAAAAAAAATCTAGGATTTTTTAAAAGGAAAAAAAGCCTCAGGTACATATCCTGTTTCATACAGAATACTTAAGAGTATGAAAAAAGTTACCATTTTTCCTGCCCCCCCGTGGACTTTGTACACAGGTATTGTTCCTGAAGGGAGACTTACGTAATCAAGTATGTGTACCAGCACCAGATTTCATATTTGTATTTTATTTAAATCAGTTTCATCTTAATTCAAAATCTGTGTGGCTACTGTCAATCACTTCATTCAGGAGGATGGTAATGTTTCGGTTCTAACCGAAACTCCTTTCATAACTCCTACACTAAAACATGCAACTCTTGCTATACCTTCTGTTCACTAGAGATGACATTATTTTAACTTGCAGTCTCACCCCAAGGAGCCTGAGCCCAACCCCAACAAGCCCCTGCAGTCCATGCAGTCCTCTGTTCGCTTTTCATTTTTGGAGGTAAGCGAGTAAACTTCCATTGTTGATGTTTTCTTCTGCATCCAAACACTGACAATCAAACCATATTGCAAAGGGAAAATTGAAGAAAGTGAAATATGTCTCTGCAATCCGAAATATGTTTTAATTGACCAGCTGTTGTTCTGAAGTAAAGTATTATATGAAAAAGTATTAAGGTAATCGGTATTTTGAGACCTCATACCCAGATTCAAGATATTAATGCATAATTCTGCGTTTCCCCTGACTGTTTTGCTTAGAAACGTATCTTCTATTGAAATTTTATAGTTTGTTTCCTGTGGTGGTTGCTCAAGGTGTATTCTGTAACGTCAAATGTTTAAGGTGAGTTCAGAAATGAAGGTTATTCATAAAACACATGGTAAGTTTTTTTGCTTACCTGAGAGGTAGTAGTATGCTCAGGGGTGTCAGGTGTGAGGAGAGTTGAGCACCCAAGATGAACATCCATTTAGGAGAACATAACATCACTTACAGTACTGTAGGACTGTTTGGTCTTTCGGAGGGTTTTAGGCCTTATTTCTAATACAGTAGTGTTTGAGATGAGCAACCACATACAACATCCTTCTCACTGTCTTCTTTACCCACTCCCAAGTTCATTGAGAAATTTTTTGGTTTTGTACTTGTCAGAAAGGTAGTTGTTTTTATATGATCAGAAAATCGTTAGTTGATTGAAAAATACCATGTACCACTTGCTGTTATGGTAACGTTATCATAGTAAATAATAATTGAAAGATGTTTCTGGTACAGAGAAATGTTTTTTCTTTATTTTCAATGCATAAAATTAAACCACAAGCTGAGGATCTCAGCTGCAAGTTTCTGGGGCTCTGCTCCATAGGGAAGGTATTTTAAAAATAATCTACTAATGTGTTACTGATGTCTCATGGATTTAAAAAACCTTGTCGTTTTCATCAAAGTTCTCATTTGATATTGTGAGGATGAAGGACTCTTAGAGAATTACCACCTTGGTAAATGAGAAAGTAAGGTGCATTTGTGCCTACTTGGTACCACCTCTTAAATGTGGTATGGCAAAGGAAAAAAATTGCTTGGATGCATTAGTCTGCTTCAGCATCGTTTGAAGTTAAAAGCAAACTGACACTTAGGAGTCCTCCTATGATGGCTTCATGCAACACTGAAATATGGAGCAATAACTTTGTGACTTTGTTATTGAAAAAATACTGTAATTTTTTTATATATACTGTTTTGATAGGGAAGGGACAGGATGAGAATCCCTCATTTGTGCATTTTTCACTATGGTTTAAATAGCATATTTCTTTTCTTTTTTTTTTTTTTTTTTTTTTTTTTTCAGTGATAACACTTCTATGATGTTTGCTTAATGAATTATCAGCAAAATCAGTATTCTGTACAGTTCATCTTGCTGCTGGGAATGCTTGGTGAAAACTAGGATTTTCTAATTGAGTCTTTATTTTATAAAGCCAGAACAAATCACTTTCCTCTGTGAGGGATGAAGGCTCTTTTTGAAATTGTCAGTTTTGTCGAATCAAAAATCTATGTACAAAGTTTTTAATGTGCATAACCTGCTGAACTTAATCTTCAGATGTGTGGATGTCCTGCCATGCAAACTGTGATGTGGACAAATCCCTCGGTGTTTTTATTGTCTTTGGAATCAGGACCCTCAAGGCTTTTGTTTTCCCTTGCTGAGAAACAGAAATGCTGAGTTTTTTCGGTCTGTCTTATGTTGAAGGGCACTGAGACCAGACTTTTCAAATGGTTTTTGAATAAATGGAGTGGAAAGTACTGATACTGCTTAATGTAAAGCTGCCTCCTAAGATTTTGCTGAAAAATGTCAAAATTCCTAGGCGTTTTCCTTGGGTTGTTTTGTCCCTAAGTGTATTTGAATCTCTGCCAGAATGGTTGATTTTTCCCCAGAATGGAAATTTAAGAAGTTTGATTCACTCTGAATCTTTGTTCCGTATGTAGGTATAGCTGAAGAGGATTGCTGGTGTATTTTGTAACAGCAAAATAACCAGGTGTATTTTGTTGGTGAACAGCAAATGTTTTAGTTATTAGATACTGCTCAAGCGTGACTTAGGTTAACAGGGACAAACATATTTGTTTAGTTTTAGGGTATGTAACTAATTAGCATTTCCTGTTCCATTAGCTCCCGCATATGTGGGAGGAGAGGAATTATTTTAGTGCGACTACTTTTGCTCATATTCAGAAGTGTTAGCAGCATGGGAGCCTTACCAGAGTGAATGGATAGGATTTTCCTGTGGTATCGTCTTTCTCTAATGTGCTGGCTCATCTCCCTTGTGGCCTTCGACTTGCACAGCTGCTCCTTAGGCGGTTGTTTTTGTTGAAGTTCTGCTTATAGCAATTGTCGCATACAGTAGTGATCTAAAGGAAACCTTTTGCCAGCTAGAAGATGAACATCTTTTCAAAATAAACACCATCCTGTGAATGGAAGTATGTGGTGGCAGAAGGTGAAGCTATCCGTATTCTACTGATACTTCTCAGAGAGGATTGGGGATGGAGAGGTATTTCAGATTTTGGGGCAGCTGGGCACACATTTCCCATCAGCTTTGTACCTGCAGTTTGGGTCATGTAAAAACTTGCAACTTCTGTGGAGAAAAAAAGTTTGTACTATTTTAATACTGTATTAATATAAATAGCAGATTTGCAAGAAGAGAGAGAAAGTGGAGGTAGCTTAAATAGCTAACCAAAGCTACTGAGAGGTTTAAGATTCTCATGCTTACAACAAAATTTTAGGCTTTGCTTTGGTGTCCTTTGTGAAGTAAAAATAGTAAATTAAAAAAATACAAAAAAATGTAGAACAGCATGAACTTGATCTTGGTTACTAGAGATGGTGCTTGTTGATAAAGGAAACTTTTTGTTCAACCTTTTTACTTCACTGATGCTGCTGACGCAAGACTGAGCGAAAAAACATGTTTCTAAGATTCGGACATGCAATAATGATAGTGGTTTCTGCTGCTGCTTATGTGGAATGGAAGTTCCAGGGAAGAATTAACATTTCCTGCCTTTGAGTGCTGTGGTTCTTCTTCATGACCAGTATAGGATGTGTGCTGGCTGATGTTTCCTCTCTGCTTGAGTAGTACATGGTATTTTGGTTTATTTTGTGATCCTTTCCTGCCTTTTACAAAAAAGTAGAGGAATTTAATGCTTATAGGCAGGATTGGAAAAATATCCTTCATATAGAGACGTAATTTGAAATTCTGATCAGTCTCGTTCTCAGGCAGAAGGTTTCAGCTGATACAAAGATCATAGTTTCTCAAAAGAAAGATTGGGGTGAAGTTTCCAGAAAGCCTTGGCTGAGTAGCACAAGGATTGCATGAGTGTCAGGTGCTGTGCAAGCGTTAATGACCTTCTCAGCCTGGTGAGGGCATTGAAGGGATTCATTCTGAAGCTTGTGAAAAGAAGAGGCAAGTAAAAAGAGCCAAGACTTATACTTTTTTTTTTCCCCTATGGTTTAATTTTTTAATAGACAGTCCTATTTCTTTAGGAAAATCCTGTTCAGTTACCATATCTAAAAGTGTGAGTTGGCAGGACGGTAAATGAGTATTATTAAAAACTCCTTTTGGTAATATAGTCTGTTCTCTTGGAAGGCTTGTGAGGGTGCCACATATATACGGTGTTGTGTTGTCAGCTGATTACATGTGAGTTACTGAGAGTAGCAATTAGAAGTATAACTGTCGTGTTAAGCTTCATCCTATGGCACTGAATTCAAAGAAGAACAATAACAGTGTCACAGATACCTTGGAACTGTTAGGTACTTGCTGGTATTCAGCATTAGTTTTTTATATCTGGAAATCGGAAAAAAATGTTGGCACTCATACATTTTCATTAAATGTAACCTGAATATATAAAATGAGTGATATGAATGAGTAATTAATTACAAGCCCAAGGAACAGTTTATATCAGCTTTTTTAGGAATGTGTAAAAATAAAACACCAAATATTTAATCTTGTCTGAGGCTATATTTAAGCAGTCTAAATTCATACACCAAGTTGTTGGATACAGAATCAAATTCCAGTTGGTGTCCTCCTTTTGTTTTTTCTGTGTTTCTGTCTTCTCCCCCTACCCCCCCACTCCCTGGCATTACTACATCCCCGAGTAAGATCAAGACAGAAAGCTTAAAGTAGCTACTTTCTAACAACTTTATTGGTCTGTTTCATGAAACCTTCAATGAAATGTATGGATCTTGTAAAAAAATATGGATCTTGTAAAAAAACGATTTTTTGTTGTCACTCTGAAAGTGAGAATGTTTAAAGATACATTTACAAAGCATTTAGCTTTGTATGATGCTATGTGCTCATGTGAGCATATGCACTCATGTGCAAATATAATGAACAGAGGAAATTTAGTTTGCTGCTTGGCTTCTAACATTACAGAAGGCAACAGTTTTTAAATTTACCTGTATTTCAGTGTTGCACAGTGGTTAGGAAAATGGTATGGTCAATTCTCATGTGTTGTGCTGTGTGGTACAAGATTGCTGGGCTGGGGCACTTGAGGCAGCTGCAGAGTCGTGGTTGCTTGTGGCAGAACGTCCCCTGGGGATTTGCACAGCCTGACTGATGACCGGATTCATGATGAGTCCGGTCCCTGCACTCGTCCCCACAAGCATGCTGTGCCCTTTTCTCTGTTAGGCTCTTGCAATAGCGTGGCTGCACCCTAAGTTGAACCTCCACTGTGAGAACAAGCCTCTCTTAGGAGAGGAATTGGGGACAGAGCAAGGGATAGTTTTCAGTGTCACAGGAGGCAGTGGCAGTGTGTAGTTGGACTGGCACTTTGCCAGTGTGAGGGCACCTCCTTTGACACTGCTGCCCTGGAGCTCCCAGAGCTACCTGCTCAGGCCTGAGTGACAGCTGTTGTACATACTGGTTGATGATTAAATCTGGGGTAGCATATAGTCTAGACAGACCAGACAGTGACTATTGTAGAAAAGGAAGTACTAGTATTTCATCTGTGATGGGGAGAGACTTCTGTAGAGGCACAATGTGGTCATTTCAAGGTGGAGCAAAATTATTGTAGAAGAATTAGCAATTAAATTAGCAACTTTCTGGTGTCAGAGTAGTTTCTTCACTTCTGTGTAATCCACCATAGAACTGCTACTTCTCTGATTCATAAGGTTTTATAAAAGACACAGGAAGATGTCAGAGGATGCCTCTTTGCCCTGTATTTCAGTGCCACAGATACCATATCCAGCTATGCCCAAGTGACCATTTTTCTTTAAAATTTATTTCCACCTTTGCTTTTGTAGATGAGTACGAAGTAATTTGACCTTAAATTTATGCTGAAATATGAGTTGTTGATTTGTTACCCTGAATCAGGAAGATCATGAGAAGAAGGGCTGACATGGATGAGTTAAGGAATCATTTGGCTCCATTTCTTTCCCAAGTTATTCCTTTTTGTTTAAAATGAGGAAAACCCGCTGTTTCATCTCTTAGAATTATCTGATTAGCATTCACGAACACCTACCATAAAGCACGAGTTCCTCAAGGTGAAATAAATTAACCTGTCTTTCTCCTCTCAAAGTAGCTTGTCTCCTCTGAAGTTATGTCCTTGCTGTTCTTTTAACTCTCTCTAGGAGCATTTCATTAGCCATACAAAACACTTTTTCCTCAGCTATTTCTCATATTCTCCCACATTAAGACATGTGATGGGTCAAAGGGAGAGCTGTTTCCATTGGGACTTCAGAAAATGGAAAATAAGAAAGAACTTCAATGCATGTATAACATTTTTGTGATATAGAAGTGACTTTTGAGGAATGATTAAGTAAAAGCAGCCCCTTACCCAGCAGGACTGATCTCTTGTGTACTTAAATGTGCTGTACTAACTCCAGCTTTTGAAATACTTTCAAAGCTTTTAAGTTTTGTGAACTCTGTAAAGTCTCAGCAGAGGAGGAGACTTTGTTTCTGTTTTTGCTTGTGAATCATCATCAGTATTGTATTGAACAACAGCCAGTTACATCTGCATAAGGCTATTAGTGTCTTAATGGGGTTGCACAGGTGTAAATGAGAGTTCAGCTGAGAACTGCAGGAGCTGTACAGCTGTCATCCATGAGCAAATGCCCCCTGGAGGATCTTCTCTGTTGGTTTGCCACCCAAGAGGGATATGGGGATGTGAATTTCTGATCTCATGGTGTTTTTTGGACTGGCACTAAAGACCTTGCAGTTTTACGTGCTGCACACTGATACAGAATCAGAGAAGCACAGACTGTGTTGTTACAGTGATTTTTTGCATGATTTCTGGTGTAGAATCAGAGTAAAAATTAATTTGCTGGTATCATAAAGATTCAGTTTTAAATATGTTTTAAAATGCTCCCAGGAGAATACTGCATTCTTGTATTTGTCTTTGAACAACTTAGGTGCAAAATGGCAATTTGATTTGTGGCTTGTGCTGCTTGCTGTTGTTTAGAAGAACAATTTATTTCTATTTATATTTTTGGATCACAGAATCACAGAATGATAAGGGTTAGAAGGGACCTCTGGAGATCATCTAGTCCAACCCCCTGCCAAAGCAGGTCCTCCTAGAGAAGGCTGCACAGGAACTTGTCCAGGCAGGTTTTGAATGTCTCCAGAGACAGAGACTCTGCCACCTCTCTGGACAGCCCGTTCCAGTGCTCTGCCACCCTCAAAATGAAAGTTCCTCTGCATGTTTAGATGGAACTTCTTATGTACAAGTTTGTGCCCATTTCCTCTTCTCCTGTCACTGAGCACCACTGAAAAAAAGACTGACCCTTTCCTCTTAACACCCATCCTTTAAATATTAAGAAGTGTTGATCCGATCCCCCCTCAGCCTTTTCTTCTCCAGACTAAAAAGACCAAACTCCCTCAACCTTTCCTTGTAAGAGAGGTGCTCCAGGCCCCTAATCATCTTTGTGGTCCTCTGCTGTACCCTCTCCAGCAGTTCCTAGAACAGCAGCCTATTCTCTCTACAGCATATTCCAAATTAGGAGCATGGATAATAGAATTTTAGAGAGCTTACCAGAAATACAGTTCTTTGCTGAGTGTTTTATTCCCTCCCCCCTGGTATGTGTAAGGTGCATCTTAGGAAATCAAGGAAAGTTCTTGTGACAGGTATTTCCCGTGGTAGTCTGAACACTGCATTTTTTCATTTGTGGGAGAGAGCTCGCCTGAATCATTATTCTAAATGGCATTTTGTTGGTCTTCTCTCCCTGAACTCTCATAAAAATCTCCCCAAAGCAGTTGGTGTGCTGGTTTTATGAAATCTTTTGGCCTTATGGGTTGTATTTTGTATGTACTGTTGAATGTTAAATTTTGAAGTTAGTAGGTTATGCTTTCTGCACATTTTGAGGACGTAATATGAATTTCAAATTTGCAAATGACAGTGATTGTGAAGTGGTGCTGTAACATAGGAGTGCTGGATCTGGAGACAGTAATGAGGTTTTTTGGGTTTGGGTTGTTTTTTTTTTAACGTCTGACATCTTTGAAATCATAGGAATGGCCTCAAGATTTCTTAAACTGCTTTACTACTTTATAAAACAGAGAATGAATGTTTTCTAGAAATATTTTCCACTGAGATGTGCTCTCATAATGTTCATTTTTACTGTAACTTGATGTGCTGCTTGGATTACTTAGTTTTAAAGCCTAAAATGTGTGTTAATTTGTAAACATTTTTGCCATACAGCTCTTAAACACAAGTGATGTGGAATAGTGCCTTTTTGAAACCAAGACCTGGCATTACTTTTTAAGCAAATTTTTGTTTATCTTAGAGTCACATTTTGTTTTCTGTCAGCTGTTATGGGTAATACCATAAAAAAGAGCTGGTCCAAGATTTTCATCGCATTCCCTATGTCTTGTTTGAAAGATGAAACAATGAAGTGAAAGCAAGGTATGGAGACAGGAGCTCTCTAGAAACCTTCCTTTGCATTCTTCAATTAAAAAAAACAAAACAGTGACAGTTTCTCATATGCCATATCTAAGTCAGATATTGAAAAGAGGGTAGCATGGAGCTCTGCTTTAAGCCAGATAAAGACTAGGTGAGTTGAATACTCCTCATGTGGTGTTAAGAACTCCCTCCAAGTCAAGGAAGTGGTTAGAATTTGAATAAGCGATCCATCCTGTATGTGAAAATAAGTCTGGACATGTCTTGAAATATTCTTGAAAATGGACAGACTAGTTTCCTTCTATGCTATCATAGCACAGAGTTTCAAGTACGTGCAAATTGCCAGCAGTCATTAGGCACCATGGTGACTGTACCTGTTGACCTAGAGACCTAGAAGCTTTGCTTGTCAGACGGTGATATATCTATTAGCAATGAATGCAAATGTCCTAAGGCTCAGTTGTCTCAATATGCCTATAAAATTCAGACTTGGAGACTATGGCTTCATAATTGACTTAAGCCGATTTAATAGGAAAGCATTTAAAACAACTTGAATTCAAGGTCCATTTACTGTCCAAAATGTGACTACGGTCTGTAGTCTGTTGCCAGTCAGTTCTGGCAGATATGGAGAAGCTGCAAGGTTAGCCTGCCAGTTGTCCTTCAATTTTTGTTTTTTCCATAAAGTTTGGTTTGATGGGATGTGGGAGTTCATCTGTTACAGGAGAGGTATTTTCCTGGGATAGTTCCACTTTCTGTTACCCCACATTCAGAAATTCTGCAGTCGTTATATGGCACAGTGACCAGTTTCAGCTGGTCCTCGCATGAGGTGCCAAAGTAGTAACAAACGTGCAACTAAATTCTTGAGATACAAGTTCTCAACCTTGCTCTGTGCCTAGACTGAAGCATTATGTTGCATCTGCATCATTTTATTGCACCTTGATAAAAATAGATGCAGACCAGAAAGTAGCACTGCACACATCAGCCTTGCACATATCCAGCAGAATGCTTTGAGACTGTCAAAGCCTTAAGTGAGGCATGTAGAAGGAGGAAATATCTATCAGAAAGGCACTGCTGTCCCTGCAGTGGCCTTTTTTGAGGGCTTCATTATTTCTGCTGTACACAACACAACTTGTTTTCACTGCTGTGCAGGCTGAATTGCTTTGCAGTGAAAGTTGGTGATTCCTTAAGAGAAGGCATCTTGCTTTGATTTTAGCTTATTCTTGAATATTATTAAAGTGATAACTTCACAGCTGCAAGTTCTAAAAAATCTTTTGAAATTAACATTTTAAATGTAAAATGGCAAGTAAGATTGAAGAAGCAAGAGACCCATATCCCCCAGCAAGTAGAAATCTTCTCAGTCCTTTTGTTTTTTGGATATTGTGGTGTTCCTTTTTCTTGCCACTGACCATTTCAGAAGAAAACTACATGTGTAGGTTTCTAAAGCTAGTGTCTTGCAGCTGTAGAAAAGTAACAAATACCACTAAACTGCTATATTTGAGACTTAGCAACCCTTTCCCTTGTGCAAGTTTTATAATCCTTTGTGATCTTGGGCCACAAGATGTGGTAGTAGTTGGAGCTGCAATGGCCAGTGCTCCTGATCTGAAGAACTATTCAGCCAAATAGTCTTTTAGTTTTAAACAGTGTAGCAGTTCCCCTATATGTTGGGGTAGAAGGACAGGTGATGGCATGATCTGGACACAAATGGATCAGTTCTCCTGGTGACTCCATCTTCTGCTATGAGATGAGAAGCAACTGGCCTACTGAAAATGTGTAGTATGGTCCCAGAGCCAACACGGTAAACATAGTCCTGAGCAGCTCTGAGAAAGTGATTCTACCTGCTGCTGGGACACCAGTTTTCTTAGGTCTTGGAATCTAGTCCTGTGTTAGAGCATAGTGCTGGAAAGCAGGAGATCTATTGAGGAGTCAGATCGTGGAATGACACCAACCAATTGCTTCCATCTGCTGGTAACCCTAGTTGCAAACACTAATGTGTTTGTCAATAGTGGTCCTGTGGGTCCATGATAACAATGTCACTATTCATGTGATACTGCATGGTCCTGGGTGTACATTGTGATGTCTGGTTTTGATGAGCAATATGACTTTCTGAACTTGTGCTAGAGCAGTCAGGGACTTGTATCCACAGGGCCCTCTCTGTGGCAGACAGACTTAGCTTTGCAGCCTGTGGGAGGGAATGACTTGGGCCTGCAATATTCTTCCCTAGCATTAAGAAAACTGCTGACATGAAGCAAAAGCATGGCTTGTCCTCTGTGCCAGGAGTGATGGGGGGCTGCTTTTTCTGCTTATTGGGACCTGCTGCTGGGGGAGATGAACAAGGCTGTCCTTTGGTAGAAGAGAGGAGGTGGTTTGCAGTTAGCAGCTAGAGCACAATAACACTTCATCAGAGCAAAGCTGATGGGAGTTGAAATCCTCAGGGCTACCTAGCAAAAAGTGTGGCTTACAGCCATAACATGTACCTTAGCAGAGCCAAGAGGGAGATTGCTCCAAGAAAGGTTTTTGGGTGGGAGATGATGTGATGCTGCTTGGCCAGGAAGGCAATGACCAGAAAGGGGCCTGAAACGTTGACACAACAGAAAGACTATAAAAGACATGTCTATGGGATCCCAAAGTATAGCCACAACAGTCTGGAAGAATGCTTGTTGTATTTGAGAAATTGTAATCTGCTTGCCATTCTGTTGGCAAGTACACTGGAAAACATGTTGATTTTGGGAAGGCAGTTAATTCTCTGTAACCTCCCAGGCTGATAAAACCTGGAAGTACCTCTTAAAATTACTGTAGTGCATGAGAAGAGGGGATCGTGACAGATCGTGGGGAGATTTAGATTGGATCTTAGGAAGCAGGTCTTTCCTGTGAGGGTGGTGAGGCACTGGAACAGGTTGCCCAGAGAAGTTGTGGATGCCCCATCCCTGGGAGTGTTGAAGGCCAGGCTGGATGGGGCTTTGAGCAACCCGGACTGGTGGGAGGTGTCCCTGCCCATGGCAGGGGGGTTGGAACTCGATGGTCTCTGAGGTCCCTTCCAAATCTAACAATTCTATGATTTTAAAAGACACATGTTAAAATACGGCTGGCTGTGTGAGGTCAAGAGAAGGTCTAGGTATGTAGAATATTTGGAGGCAGTGCAATGAAACGAGTTTAAGTGCATGACTGCTTCATATGAATGACTGAACCCCTGGAAGACTTCATTGCAGTTCTGGATCAATGGTGTGATCCTCTTAGGATGCTGCCAAGTGCTGGTAAAAAGGCACTTGAAGAAAAATAAAGAAGGATAGGTTAGTACCTAGCCATGGGATACAGTATTCACTCATACCTCCTGGCATTTATGATGATGAAGTCCAGGTCCAAGTACCACAGTATCTAGAAAGTTAAGACATTTTTGTCAGATGTTTTCTGTTTTTTATCACTTTCTGGACTTACTTGCCACATAAAATAGCACTTCTGAACTGTAGCAGTGCTTTCTCTACTTGCCAAGATAAGGGTAAATTCAGTGACAAAAATGGGAAATAGCTTTTTTTTTTTTTTTTTTCTCATCAGTCTGCCTGTTTGCTAAATTAGCTCAGAAGAAGATCTCTAAATCTAGATCTAGATCTTCTAATCTCTAGAACCAGAGCAAAAAGGTAGCATAGTTGTTAGCATGGTGGGCTCACTCTGCTAGCAAAATGTTGGGTCAAAAACAGTGTTGCCTGATGCGAATATTGATGCCTGTTGCAGATGGCTACACAATATATTTAACTTTCAGTTAATATTGTGCATCTATTTAGAACTTTTCAGAAATGGGAAGAGATTCTGGGACTATTGCTTTTCCTAAGTGTGTTTATATTAAATGAACTATAATAAACCAGAGCAGTGGGAGGTTAATTTGAATTTTGCATGCCACTTCAGAACTGGTTCAGCAATAGTGTTTACATGTATTTATAAACAGTTCTAAGTAAACTCAGAGATTTAGCAGATATATATTGTACACCCACAAAATACTTCTTTCCATGATTTCTTCAATTTATATTTACGCTGTATGTCCCACAGTGAAATCATGTGAAGTCAGTAGAGGACAACATTAACCGCTAGAGGGAGCAAGATTTCAATTATTATATTTAAGAGTAATATAATTATTAACTAGTACATTTTAAGGACTGAACAGACCAATAAGATCTTCCAGTTGACTTCCTGTATAAAGTAGGCTGTAGAACTTACCAGTTTCTTTAATCCATTCTCTAGCTCTTGTATGTTTTTAGGTAGAAAGGCATATGACATTTAAGATTTACAGTGATAGGAAATCCACTGTGTTACAATGAGTAAGGTGAAAGAATTTAAAGCTGATTTTTAATTTGACTCCTGCAGTTTGAATCCCTAACTCTGAGATGTGTGAGGGAGGGACAGGATGGAATTCACTACTCTTACAACCTGTCTTCTCCTAAAAATCTCTTTCTGTTGGCAGTACACATACTGAACAATGAAGGGTGCTCCTTTAGCCTTGGATAAGTGTAATAGATAAATTTTTCAGGCTGCACACTGTAGTTTAAATTTCATTATAATTTGTTTTCTTGAATTCCTCCTGAGTTTCTGCAATCTTCTGGATGTGTCGCAACTAACTACTTTAGTCCCTCAGTGCTCAGTTGTATCATTTCCTTATACCCAAGAGAGATTTTCTTGCTTGTACATATAAGGGTTGTTTATTCTTTTAGTTATACTGTCAAGTTAAGAACTTCTGTTAAGCTCTTTATCTATGAAAATACCTAAATTCCTTGCATTGTTCTTGCCTTCCAGCATCTTGCTCTGTATTGTGTCTGTGGGTTTTTTTTGTGCTTTGATATAACTTCGTGTCTAGCAAGACTAGAATACATGTTGTTCAAACCAGGCTGCTTTATCCATTGATAAACTGTCTTGTTATTTACCTCTTTGGTGGTGTTTGCTAAAAAGGTTATATTTTTTTCTAGGCTGCTGATAGCAGTATTGAATTATATTAAAACAAAGAACATAACTCTGTATGATCCACTAGAAACATTTAATGCGCAGATGCTTTTTGTCGTGGTTTCAGCCAAATTTGCTAAAATCTGATTGACAGATGTCCCCCTCTCCCCCCTT
>VZRU01009618.1:48530-60214 GCA_013398155.1 Pedionomus torquatus | reverse complement strand
CCAGCTAAGAAAGTAAAACTGTAAAACAGAAAGTTGGTTCATTTTACCTCAAACCAGGACACCATCTCTTCCATTTTCTCTGCTTCTGCCCCTGCTCCTGACAATCTCAGGGCTTGTTCTCTTATAGCATATTCTCCATTGCCAGTAATGAAAACCCACTAGGACCTGGCTTGGCTGACCCAGCCCAGTGCCTGCTGTACCAGAAAACCCTCATGAACCAGAAAACCCTCATGCTTCTAGCACTCCCGGTCTAATGGGAGGTTTCACCTCAGTGTGTGTGTGTTTTTCACCAGGGAGTGACTTTGCCAGTCTGAAAGGGGCTGCACTTTTCCAGGCTGCCTTCCTGTGTTACTCAGGGAGGGCAAATTAAGACATAGACTTAGTTCCAGTGTTCAGCCAAAACAGAGACCATGCAAATAATCACTGTTCTAATTAGTCTAATTACTTCAGAGATAGCAGAGTTTTCCCCAGGATCTTACGTTCAGTTGCTTGGCAGAGTAAACGTGTGGCTAATTCAGGGCTCAATGGCAGATGAGCTGAGCATGGACATCCCCAGGAGATGCTGGGAGAGCCGAGGGGAAGTGGGATGGCCTCCTGTCTGAGCACACCAGCACTGTGAGAGGCTCTCAGGGAGGCTCTTCTGCTCAACATGAAAAAGCAGTGTCTTTTGGGGGCCCTCACAAATCGCAAAGCCATGTAGTCAAGACCATTTAACTCTCCAGCAAGGGTGTAAAGGGGATTTAAAGCAAGAGAGCTTAATAGTGTAGAGATGAGGGAACACTAAAATACCAGCATGCCTGATGACCCAGCCATGGATAACGCTGTGCTGCACTTGCACCCATCTTCCAGTCTTGCTCCTACACCTGTGTGCACTTTCCAAGGTGACCTCCTACCCTTGTTTTGCTCTGATAGTCTATGGGCCCCTGGGGAGTTTGACCCTTGGTTTCTGCTCTTTAAAAGATGTTCTATTTCCAAGAACTTTCCAACGTGTCACTTCTAAAGGTGTAGCCTGACTCAGCACCCGTCATTGGGCACCACCGGGCTGGGGCCAGACTCCTGCTCACAGAAGCCCTAACACACCCAGCACTGGCAGATGCAGCCCTGCCTGGACTCCAGTGCTGCTGCCTGTCCGCATTGTGGCAGCACTCCACGTTTGCAGAGGCTCTCGGGGAGTAAAAAAAATGCTGCCTTGTGTTTACTGCAAGAGAAAAAAACACTTAAGATGACATCTCTTTCCTTTCTTCCTTGCTTGGTGGCCCTTTGCCCAGCCTTGCTGCCTTATGGGTTCTTCATATCATACGCATTAAACACAGCTCTTTTGCCTCTCATGGCTCCAAGTGTTATGCCCCTTGGGCACAAACTTTTAGAAGTATTTCATCAAAAGATGACAGTCCCAGAATGCCTCTTGCATTGCATGCAAATAGAGTCCCTCCTCTGTCCACCTGGGCTGTCAGAAAGTTTCTGAGCTGCAGATCTGCCTGGTCTCACCACAGCTCTGCAGTCATGGGCAGATCCTGAGTTTGCTTCCTCCTACCTACTCCAGGGGCATGGGCAGCACATGAATGGACTGTCACTCTGACTGGCCAAAGAGTCTGAGAAATAGTTTCATGAGAAAGCAGAAAGAGATGTTGATTCTCCCTTGAGAAATTTGGGCTGGATCCGTTTTTCCACTCTGCCACTTGTTTTGACAAGATATATTTTCAACACATGCCACATTGATTTGGTGTTATTATTTCCTCCCTTTCATGAAGAATATGAAGTGTGAATTTTGCCCTTTTTGCCCTTTTTCTGCTTTGTAACTTTACAAATGTTTCCAATTCGTGAAAGTGACACTGTGACAAAGTCACTTTTCTTTTTCAGCTCTGTCACTATTACAAACTTGAGAAAGTTTCAAGAAGCTGCGAGTGGAAAAAAGAGAAAAATGAAAGGAAAGGGTGAAGAAAAAAGTACTGATTTTTCCTCTGTTCATCTGTGTAAGCAAGAAAAGATAAGACTCCTGTCCCAGCACAACTCAGTGTTTGAATTTGGTGGGACAGAAACCCCTCTGAAAAAGCCATCTGGGACTTTGCCTTGGCAAGTTCCCACAGCCTCTGTCACCACTGGCTGCTTCTGTGCCCAGATCATTGCAGATCTGCCACTGGGGCTTGGCAGGGAAGCAGCAACCACGAGCTGGAAGACAGAAAGGAGCATCTTCTCATCACCTTGCAGTTGACCCTTACCCAGTAAGCAGAATCAGTGGGGCACAGTCAACCGCTCCACATTTATTTCCCCTGCACCTTCAGACGTTTCCATTAGTCTGCCCCAATGCAAAATCAGCCAAGTCACCTGATCTCACCGGTGACCGGAGCCGATTAGGAATATGCTCAGGGTCAGGAACTGCTGAGACACGGTTAAAAAAGCATTTTATCACTTCTCAGCTCTCTTTTCTGCAGGTAGTTCCAGCAGCACAGGGGAGACAGCACCAGCTTGCCTGGAGATGCTGACTCTTCACCGGTTTTACGTTCTTGGGTGGCTTCCAGAGGTACTGGAGGGGCTTCAGCAGGAACACCTGCCAGACATCCTACAAATTAGAGCCCACAACCCAACCGAGAGCGTGGATGTACGCTGCCAAGGCATCAGTCCCTGCAGGGCTGCTTCCCTGTGTCTAGAGATGTTTGTCTTATAGCACTGTGCAGCCATTCTCCCTCCTGAAATGCTGCCAGTGTGGGGCTGTCACTGTGACAATTTTTTCATCATGGAAATAGGCCCTCTTGCCTGCCTGTCTTGCCTGTCGTTCCTGTCTTTCTCTCATTTGGCTGCCTGCTGTATCTATGCACTGGAGACTCTTGCAAAGAAAACCTTCACACCCATCTATTTAATAATCCCCTTGAATATAGAGTGGATTCTGCCTGGGCAGCCTTGCAGATCTGCTTATGAATAAATTAGCTCTGCTTTGTGAGACTAAATACATCTGCATGCTCTGGAAACATTCGTAATTACATTTGAAATGTAATCATATGTTAGAGATGGGAGTATGTTTGTTGCCATTGTGATTTATTTTTCTCTTTTTCATTAAAAAAAAAAATTGAGTTTTTTCCACCCTGCCTAAGTTGATGACCAGTAGTGAGGGTCTCACTGATGTTTGGTAAGATGATGGTGGTAGATGGAAATTAATGGCTGTTCCTCCCTCAATCTGTGTTCCCCTGGCCTTGTCCCCAGCAGAGAGCTGTCATCGTGAGAGCTGTAGCTAATGGTACAACTGTGGGTGTTGTAGGTAATGGTACTACCACGCATACACCGACTTCGCAGGGCTTTTTCCTCCTCCACCAAACTCTGCTCTTCCCCCTGATGGCATGCACTTAAGTTTTTCCTTTGCAGGATGATCAGTCCTGTATCTACTCTCTTGCAAATCCTTTCTGGGGTCTCCTACACTGCTGGGTGATGCTGATGGTACAGCAAGCCTGGTGGGCAGGGTCTCACCTGGCTAACCCCTCAGCCCCTGTTAGTGTCTTCCACTTGTCCTCTGCAAAGATGCATCCAGAGCTGGCAGGAAAGGAGAACTTCCAGTCTCTTTACCTTCCTAAATGGCTCTTTGCTTTCTGCTCCACTGTTTTCTCCCCATTCTTTACTTTCTGCCCTGGCTGCTCCTGATGGTTTTTGGTATCAGGGAGCAGCATCTTATGCTGAGTTCTGTTTCTACTTCTGAGACCTGTCTGAGCTCAATTCTTCTGAGTTCCACGTCAGTGGCCAAAGTTGTAGCAAGGTTTGACCTTGCAGCCTTCCTTGTCTGCACAAGTGTCCTAATGACTGTGTCAGTAGTAATTCCACAGTATAAAGTTTTGTTGATGCCAAAATGCCATCTCAGACCCGGAGAAAACAATGACAAATTTTGCTGTGGCTGATATACCACCCCAAAATGTTGATATATCCACCAATGAAGTGAGCATCATCCAATGGAAGAATGTTCCAGGAAAAAGCGGATGTGGATTAAGGCAGCCTGCATGTCAGGCCTATTAAATCCCTGTTGCTGCTCATGAGCTGTGGATGCAGTCGCCACCGAGCGTCCTTCAGATCCAGGGTTCCCAGATCCAGGGCCGACCTACACAAGTTCTGCTCCTGGGAGTGGACAAATCTGCTCAGGTGCTTTCCACAGGGCAGTCTGGCAGTTTATGGGCTGCAAAATCTCCTCATGCTGTCTGTCATTGTACTCTTTGCACGCTTCCATGTGTGCATTCACTGCAGCATTCATATGCTTCAGCCAGTGCTTCTGCTCAGAACCCCTCTCTGTGTGGTAACTCCCTGGCTGTCTCAGCCTTGCAGTGTGGTACGGGAGCTGCAGGAACATGTGCTGCTGTCACTGGGGTGCACTTGGCAATTTCCTCCCTCTGTGATGCTTCCCTATGGCTTTATGATCAATGCTGTTCCCAAAGGCATTTCAGCTCCTGAAATTTCTCTGCTCCAAGGAGGGGCTGTAGGTTTCCTTGCCCAGAAGAGCACAGCCTTCTCCTGAGTTTGCCAGGACTCCAGAAGCAAACTGCATCCTGCTTTAATGCTACCCTCTGGCTTTCTGCTGAAATACCATGTGTACCTGCCACTGTTCCTCATGACTGTATCACTTTTGGGATATCTCAAATAGCTTTTTTTTCAACTGTACCTGGGCTTTTGACCATCTTGGAAAGTGACCTTGATACTGCCTCTTAAGAGTTCACAAACATCAGGTAAATAAGTACAGAATCTGGACCCCAGACACTTGTTGGGATGTCTGGATACTTGTCCTTCAGGCACTTGGTCAACAGCTTTCAATTTAAGGGTTATCAATACAATACCTTCACAAGTTCAGCCTGCCTGCACCCAGCTTCATGCTGGGGTCTAGCTACTAGGCAAGGGGTTGCTACACCTTGGTTTTGTAGTTCTGGGGAGCATCTACTTTCATTACTACCCCTGCAGTCTGACTCTTCAGTATCAGGCTTGATTGGTGAAGACCTGGGCTGTGGCAAGACAGGCTCAGGACTCTGTCCATAGCAGATAGAAAGTAGTCACTCTTTTAACTACGTGGTTTTCTGACATCTTCTTCCTGCACTTCCTTACTGTCCTGTAAATTATTCACTTTATTCTCATCACCAGTGATCAGCTGCAGCCAATGCAAATGCCAGCTACTGGAGAAGACTGAATTTTCATTTTACTCTGCAAGATTACTCTTACTGAAGAAATCGCTCTGAAACTACACCCAGTTAATAAATAATAACCTCCCAATGCAAAAAAGAAGAGCCTAACACAGAAATATGTGGCAGGGAAGGGTGTCCAGCTTTCTTTTACACTTCTGGAGCTGGTGGTTTTTCTATACACCGCTCCTTTAGACTTGGTGGAGCAATTATGGTGGGGCTCCAACAGACGCTCAATCCAGACTTCACCTTGTGTTTGTCTGTAGCAGAAGGGAAATCACGTTGGCTCACCTACTTGGTTAGAAGGCCTCACAGTTCCTGTCAGTTGCCTTTGCATGGGGACCCCAGTGTGGGATTCACCCCTCTAAGTGCAGATGTCTCCAAGGGAGTCACTCTGGCCAGTGGAAAGGGTGGTCAGAGTGGCCAGTGGCCAGAGCTTTGGGGCTCAACCTAGAGCCATCTGAACCAGTCAGCTCACATCCTGAAAATGCCTGTTTCCCTCCTTGGATCTCAGGGCAGCAAATAGTCTAGTTTATCTGTAGATGTCTGCCTGATCAACAGTTTAAATTAGGAGAAATTAATCCCTTCCTGAGCACACACTGCAGGGAAAAGGGAGTTCACAGAGAGGTTCAAACTCACAATTGGTTTGGACTTCACTCCCAGGTCCAATGCGTCGCTATCACAGGTTCTATGGGTACAATGGAGAATGCACTATTGCGGTTTCCGAACAGTTTGCGACATACACTATGATACCCTACAAGTGATCCCCATGAGGCCGTCAAAGACGAAATCGGGACTCAATAGTCGGGGTGACTATTAAGCAGGTATTCTTTATTGCAGCGCTGGATGCACAGGGGGTCACTCCTCCAAATGTGCGTCCCAGGTAAAGTTAGCTTCACAATATATATGCACGTTATACATACATATTCATGCGATTTCGGGGAACTAATTAACATAGTCATTGTTTTCCAAGAATTCATTACCATACCCTAGCACCCTCTCAGAACCCCTTTGTTCTTCAGAGATAAATTCCTTCTCCAAGATTACATTGTGCTGGCCTCCTCTACGTGCATGCATATCTAAAGACAGTCGCCTCGCTGCTTATCACACCCCTGCAGTGGGGTAGGCTCCTGTTTGTGGTCAGCCAAGTTAAAACCTTGCAGTATTTGCTAACTAATGTCAAGAGCGGCCTAGTTATGTCAAGCAAACCTTCAAACCATACTTCAGCCTTATTCTTTCATTCGCCCAAAAGTGACAAAACAAACGACAAACGCTCAAGCAATTAATATCTGAAGAGAGTGCACCAATCATGACCTTAATCGCATGCCATATGCCATACGTATGTTTCTTAATCACTGACCCTCTCTGCCAGGTAAGGTCGCTCAGTCCCTGGGAGGTTACCCTCTGCAGCGTCCTGGACAAGGCGGGGGCGAATCTCCGACAGGCCAGCTGTATCGTTGGAGGATTCTGCCTTTTTCTCCCCAAACCTGATGGTTTATATTTCCTGATTTTGTGGGGGACAGGATTATCCCCGAGTGGATTACCCTATCTGGAATATTTATCTCTGGTGGTGCAATGGCTCCTAAATTTCTGCTGCTAATTTTGTGATGTCTAGCACTCAAAGTCAAGGGAACAGTGGTGGGACGGGACTCAGGGCATTCCTTTTGTTAAGGCTCCATTCAGTTTCGGTTCTTATTGTAATGCAATCTTGAGACAACCCCGAGCTGAGCTGTTTTGGCAGCTCCCCCCAGGTTATCTCTGCATAGACAAGGCAAGGCAGAGATGAAGCGAGTGGAATGTCAACCCCCTGCATCTCAGCTGCTGTGCTCTGAAACCACTTTGGCTGGGTGCTCCCACACACCAACGATGTCTCTATCCAGTGTAAAATGTCCAATAAATGCTCTTTCCACATGGATTTGATCACCCCGGGCTCTTCTGCCTCTCAGAAACAAAGCCACTGAGTGCTGGGGATCCAGCTCCTCATTTGTGACACGTCACTCAGACGGGGCTTGGACCCTGCCCGTGCCATATGCTTCTGTCCCAATCTGCTCTGCGTGACATGGGATTCTTACTCAGATCCTTTAATGGCTGGTTTTGCACTGAGGGGTTTGGAGGCTGGATCAGCTGCTGGATGATTGATGTCCTCAAGTCCCTGGTAGGTCCAGCCTGTCAGGACATTGCAGGTGGAAATATTTCTTCCCATCTCCCCTTGGTTCATCACAGGCTCTCATTCCTCCTGCTAGTTGTGCTTGTGTTTATAAAGTTTTGCTCGTTTGCAGCTGCTAAACACCAGATTACAATCTCAGTCTGAGTCCACTGCAGGAGAGTTACTCTGACACTGCTGGGGGGTAACAGACACCAGGATTAGATTATGTGTGCATCGGAGTAGAGCAAGCAAAGAGAATCACTGGAAGGAAAACACTATGGAAGAGGGAAAAAAATACGAAAGGAAAGAATGTAATAAAGAAACGCACCAAACCATTTTAATTTATCAAAAGCAAATATGTTTGTTCTCCTGTTTGTTGAAGCAAAGCGTAAATTATGATTGGAAAACAGACAAACACAGTAACTAAAGGCACATTAGTTCTTCTTTCATTTCTATGTGTAGTAGAAGAGAAACATGATAGGAAAATAATGACTGTGTGATATATTTATTTTTAAATTAATGGTTATGTATTTCAGTGTGGATCATCTATCTTGATCTGGCCTGCTGTATACAGGAGCAGAGAACCTCAGCTGAATTTCCACTGCTCCACCATAACAGAGCTATAAAACTTGTTTCCATGGGATGGGAAACTGAGACACAGTAATGTCAGGGGTTATGTTCCTTTCACCCCATTTTACCCATTTAGCAGCTCAGCAGCTCGGTCAGACTCTTTGCTCACACTCCTTTGTGGTCTCTGGGAAAGAGAAGGTTCTTTCAATGAACCTTACTTGAATCTCTTTGTCCGAGGTTATAGGAAATATTTTGATGTGGAGAAGAAATGCACTCAGGCTGCTGAATATTGTGTTAATTTCCCAACCACTAAACCATCAAGGATGATGGGACCCTGCAGAGCTGTGTTTCTCTGTGACAGGTGACTGAGCCCGTACCCCTGTGGTGGTACAGAAGGGACATGCACTGACATCCCTGAGGCTGAAAAGACAGCATAAAGTTGAGAGTAACCAGTATGTGGATGTTTGGGGAATCTGGGATGAGGAACAAAATACCCAGAGCAGCAAACTGACTGTATTAATGTTGACCTTCTGGCCCCATGTCTCTGAAACTGGAAGAGGTGGTGGGTAGCATCCATCTGATGGCTTTTGCTGCCTCCTCTGTGGACTGTGGCTCAGTCTCTCCAGGTACACCCCAGAGCCTGACTTCAAGTCATCCTACTGGAATAATACACTTCTGTTTTGAATAGCAAGGCCAATTGCTGGGTCTACCTGCTGACCCATTACAGTCTAGAGTGATGCCTATGAGTGGAAGGCCAGCAGTAGAGACACAGACCTTACAGCTCAGCAAAAAAGGGCAGGTGAGGGTGGGTGAGATGGCAGAGTAGCTGGGGGAGGAAGGGGGGACACCTATGCACACCTAGGGCTCAAGGGGAAGAACACTCTTCTTTCTTTGTCTTTAACAGCAGGATCTCTTTGTACATCTTGGATGCGGCCAAGGGTCCTGACACCAGTGCTGCTACATCACAGAGGTTTCCAAGTGGGATCAAGTGGCAGCCAGAAGACAACAGATATTTGTCCAAGCATTGGCACTGTGAGCTTGCATTGTGACTGCAGAGAATGAAAGGAATCTGAAGGAGGAAAGTGATGAAGAATGGGGTAAGAACTAGGAAATAGCAAGCACACTAAGGAGAACAAGGGAGAATGAAGAAGGAAGAGGGTTCTTGCTTTTCTGACTGCACAGGAGATGTGTGGGAGGATGAGTAATGTGCCATGGTATGGAAGTGCAGGGGCTTAATGCAAAGTTGAAGTGCAAATACAATAATGACAAAAGTTAAAGGAAAAATAGAGTTTTTCATGTGAAATGGATGTTTCTTTGTAAACCTTTATTTATCTTAAAAAATGAAGAGCAATCTCTGAGGCATGTAAGAGCGTTTATCACCTTGGAAGGTGAAGGCAGAAGAATGTCTAGTTCCCTGGCTGGTTATTCATATAAATAGCATTCAGATTAGTACTGAGCCTGCCTAATGTGTTGGTTCTACAATTGCAAACAAGCCTTTGCCTGGCACTTGTTGTAAAAATGAGCATATAATGAAACCCTGGTGCCTACGGAACTACAGATGAAAAAAATTTAGTCTTGTGGCATGTCAAGCCCCGTGTACTGTTGGAAACAGGTCTATATATATATAATTAAGAGAAAAAGTATGCGTGATTAAGAATTGGGGTGATTCTGCACTATGATTCTGGTGGCTTTCAAGCCTCTGTTTGTTCTGATGCTGGACTTGGGTGGACAGAAATGTCTATACGTAATACAATAAATAGGATCACTTTTCTGTCCCACCTACATCACTCTCTTGTCTGATGTTATATACTCCCCAGTTAGGTCAAGCTTTTGAGCTGTCCTTCAGGTCGAGCAAGGGATTATGTCTGCTACTGACTGTAAAACAGGTCTTTCTGACACCTACTCAAAAAATTTAAACAAAACAGGGAAATAACAGAAAAAAAAAAAGCCCCCAATATTATTTTACTAAACTGTTTTCAGGGTCTCAAAATCAAGCACTCAAAAATTAGGAAGCATCAGATTTAAGGATATCTGAAAAATCTTCATTTAATCTTCTTGTGTGTGTGCATTGTAATATAGACTTACATATATGATCACTTCTCTTTAGGCAGAATCCCTGCCTCATCCAGTGTGCAGAATAGACTTCCTCACTAAAAGAGCAACTCTTCAATATTTCATTTAGTCTCATCGTTCGGTGTGCAGCTCTATGCATTATTTACAGCATACCACACTGAATACAGAATTATTAATTTCTTACTGTTTTATTCTCTTGTGCTTCACTGTAGAATCTTTTTTCTTCACAAAATTTAATGAATATATCTTCACAATACAGCTGGGGGTTGAATCGTTACAAATGCCTTCATTTTATCAAGGATGCACACACCCCTTGATAAGTGATGGGTGACAAGTGATGCACACATAAGTATTAAAGTAAAAATAATCAAAAGTGTCAACTAATTTTTGGTTTATATTTTTGTTCTGTCATGTCAGTCTTGAGCACTTCAATATTATTAGTTATATATGTTTCCAGAGCAAGTCATGGTGTTTCAAGCTATGTGGTTATTACTTTTGCCTATGCAGAAGTTCCCACCTGCACAGTCTTCATCTCACTGGAGGTGTTACAGGCAGCAGAGAGGTGGGTGATGATCAGTGGGGTTTAAGGCAGGATTCCTCTCCTTCTAAAACAGATATCAAACCCACTTCCAATTCCCTTATCCTTAACACATCTGCTTCTCTCCACATAGAATAAGGGGGCCCAAGGCAAATAGCTGGAGTTGGACAACTACTTTTGGATAAACTTTCACAGTTGAATCCCATACTTTTGTAAAAATAAGTAAGCAAAAAATGCCAAGCATCCCTACGGCCTGATTTTGGCAGAAGCTGGAAGCTGGGTGAGTGAGCCAGCCAGACAGGAGATGTTTGGAGGTTATAGTGGTGGACTGTCACTGTGAAGGCCCAGACTCAGCTCCTCCTCTTGCTGCAGAGTTCCCAGATGGTGCTCACTAAACATCCCTCGACCTTTTATTAAGCTCTCTCAGTGCCCATATTCTGTGAAAGTCACCTCTGGCTTTAAACATCTACAAATCAGCTGTGTCTTGACATGGTCTCCACAGATTATCGTCACAAGTGGATTTAGCCAATTCTACTTAAATTTGGTCTAAATTTGGTCCACATGCACTTGCTCCATTTTATATAAAGATGAAGTAGTTTGCCACGTTTCGGCAATAAAATGAGTACCATTACAGAGAGAGATGGAAACACCTTCACAGGGCAGCTCCCAAGACCTACCAGAGTGACTGTTTTGGAAAGAAGTGAAGTGCTTTCTAGGAGGTTTCTATCTTCTGCCAACTATAAGGGTCCCAGTATGAGCAGCTCAGCATTAAGCATCTGACTTTAAATATGCCAGTAAGTGAGGGTACATAAATCTCAGCTCAGTGTCACACAGTCAAAATATCTGGCAGGAGAAAATATTTTTGGCTGGAGAAATATTTATTTCCCAAAGAATTGCTTTTGACCCACTTACTATTCTTTTATTTACTTTTTCTGCTCAGTATGATTGCTGCTTACAGTGGTGGAGTGTGGTTCCTCATTCTCCCCTACAAGCTGTGCTGCACAGTGCACGGTATTTGTCACCCTCCATAAGACAGTGAAAAAAACAGAAAAACCAGTTACTAACTGAATAGTGAAAATTTTTTTTTGATAATTCAACCAAATGGAAAGAAATTTTCTGCAGCAGGAATGCTGGAAAGTTTACTTCCATCAGCCACATCCAGAACATTTCTGCATTTGAGGTTCATGTGACTGCAATATTTTATTCAAAACAAACT